>CM056397.1:3029299-3398377 GCA_029718625.1 Synaphobranchus kaupii | reverse complement strand
TGCTCTCTAATTATGGGTAACAGCACTAGGAAGCCACTGTGATGCCATTCATAGTAACATATGATAATATTGCATGCACATGTAAATATTGTGTGTGTAGGCCTTACACTGTAGGGTTCTGACCTCCCTACAAAGCCAGGCCAACACTGCAACCGGGGAAACCACTATCCCCTCCCCCCTCCCCCCCTCCCTCCCTCCTCCTCCCTCTCCCCCTCCTCCTCCCTCCCTCCCTCCCCACCCTCCTCCCACCCTCCACTCCCCTCTCCTCCCCCCCTCCCCCACCTCCTCCCTCCCTTCCCTCCTCCCCCACCCACCACCCTCCCCCCATCCTCACCCCTCCTCCCTCCACCTCTCCCCTCCCCTCCTCCTCCCTCACCTCTCCCCTCCCCTCCCCTACCTCACCCCTCTCCTCCCCTCCCTCCCCTCCCTCCCCTCCCTCCCCTCCCCTCTCCCTCCTCCTCCCCTCCCCTCTCCCCCTCTCCCTCCCTCTCTCCCCTCCTCCTCCCCTCCCCTCCCTCTCCCCTCTCTCCCCTCCCCACCCCTCTCTCCCCTCACCCCTCCCCTCCCCCTCCCCTCCCTCTCTCCCTCCCCTCCCTCTCTCTCCCTCCCCTCCCTCCCCTCTCCCTCCCCTCCCTCCTCCCCTCCCCTCTCCCCTCCCCTCCCTCCTCCCCTCCCCTCCCTCCTCCCCTCCCCCTCCCTCCCTCCCCTCCCCTCCCCTCCTCCCCTCCCCTCCCTCCCTCCCCTCCCCTCTCCTCCCCTCCCTCCCCTCCCCTCCCCTCCCCTCCCCTCCCCTCCCTCTCCCCTCCCCTCCCCTCTCCCTCCCCTCCCTCCTCCCCTCTCCCTCCCCTCTCCCCTCCCCTTCCCCTCCCCCCTCCCCTCCCTCCTCCCTCCCCTCTCCCTCCCCTTCCCTCCCCTCCCTCCCCTTCCCCTCCCCTCCCTCCCCCCTCCCCTCCCCTCCTCCCTCCCCTCTCCCTCCCCTTCCCCTCCCTCCTCCCCTCTCCCTCCCCTCCCTCCTCCCCTCCCTCCTCCCCTCCCTCCTCCCCTCCCCCTCTCCCTCCCCTCTCCCTCCCCCTCCCTCCCCTCCCCTCTCCCTCCCCTCTCCCCTCCCTCCCTCCCCTCTCCCTCCCCCCTCCCCCCTCTCCCTCCCTCCCCTCTCCCTCCCTCCCCCCTCTCCCTCCCTCCCCCTCCCTCCCCTCTCCCTCCCCCTCTCCCCTCCTCCCCTCCCCTCTCCCTCCCTCCCCCCTCCCCTCCCTCCCCTCCCCTCTCCCTCCCTCCCCTCTCCCTCCCTCCCCTCTCCCTCCCTCCCCTCCCCTCTCCCCTCCCCTCCTCCCCTCCCTCTCCCCTCACCAGGTGCAGTGCAGAAGGAAGAGGAAGAGAGCGGGGAGCACCAGGTCATCACTGCCCACCGACCAGCGCCGTCTGAACACCACCATGCCCGGCATCACTGCCCTGAGAGAGAGAGAGAGAGAGAGAGAGAGAGAGAGAGAGAGAGAGAGAGAGAGAGAGAGAGAGAGAGAGAGAGAGAGAGATTAACAAAGGATTTAGAAAGAGCACTACTATGAGACACGTAGTGACTGGAAACGGCGGTACATTATCACTTGGCTGAAACAGTGCTAATGACACTGCTGCACATCAACAGTGCATCGAGGGGGTGCTTCCGCAGCGGTCGCTCTCTGTCTAGCATCGACTGTGCTGAAAGACCGCAAGATTTCTCCTGGGTCAGATCAAGGCAACACACTGAGCCATGATTAAACACAAACTGCAGTACAACCAGTCAGAATTTAGGCTAATTTCAGCTAAGTGGGTCATTTTTTTGGGAGAGAAAAAAAAGAAGCTAGAATCAACAAGGACTGTTCATAGATTATACCTGGTAAAGCTAGTGTGGTTGTCAAGCAGTTGCTAAGGGAGCGAAGTCACATTCTACCAGTAATAGGCAAGACAACATGTTGTGCAAGTCAATTTAACTGCTGTGGCTCAAACGGGCTGTAGTATCATAAAAGAACAACGCTGGTTTTAAATACATTAAATAGCTCAACTGATGGAAAAGCAAATGACAAATCTTTGGGATATCACAAAAAACGTTGATTATTAAGCTTAATTGTTGTTGTGTTTGAAAATGCAGCCGTGGTATTTGTCCAGTTGACAAGGTCAAGACCTATGGGTGCTCAACTGTAGCATAAAGCCCACATCCACAATAGCCCATGCTTGACAATGAAAGCATAAAGACAATAAGTATTCAGGATATGCTGCCACGAGAGAGAAATGTGTGAGGATTTCCAGCACTGGATGTGTGTGCATGTGTTAAAACAATTAGGCTAAAAGAATGGATTTTTTTCCCCCGCAATGAAATAACAAAATTATTGTAAATTAAATTAAATACTTCCATGTTTATTGTAGACTAAAGTGATTTGTAATTGTAAAATTTTCATAACTTATTTTGGATGAGCTGATAAGTCTTGAATAGTAATCGACGCATCCCAAAATAAGTTAGTAAAATTTAACAATCAAAAGCCTACCAAACACAGTATCCCAAAATAAGTACCGGTAATTGTGTCATTTTTAATAAATTGTTTATCATGATCAACACAAACAACTAAACACACACACACACACACAAACACAAACGTATGCACAAAGTATATTTCTCAATGACCTTCTTTAATAATGCATTTGGAATACTTTGGAAAATGTCTCAAACAAACATTTTTAACAACTAACATATTTACAAGTGTGTGCGCATCACTGCACAACACAAAAGTGATTTTTTTTACTATTATTTCTGATGTACGTTTAATAATTTAAAAAATATATAATTATGACAAAGTGATATTTTAGGTTCTTGTGCTTTGTTGAACATCCTTGAAGTTGAAGAACAAATGCAAGCAAAGCAAAACATCACATTACTCATTTATATTCGGACCGAATGTGGCAATTACTTGCCACATTTCCAATATACATTAGTACCATTAGTAGCATTAATACTAATGTAAATTGGATTACTCTATGCAGAGCAGAGCTGAACACCTGTCTTTTCCTCTGTACACAGCAGAAAATAGCAAAGACAGGACAAACCAAAGCAAACATTTACACTACTGGGACAGAAGGTGATTAAGTGGACTGAATGAAAGCGAGCGCACTTCTGCTGGCCAGTCAAAGAACGTTCCAGGTAAAGAATGTTTTTTTTCAGACACTGCTTGACTTGGAGGCGTAGGCTTGAGCCAAGATAAGTGCCAGTATACTTAACCGAAGCCTCAATATGTTAACTCCTGTGTTTTACTTTAGACAACATTTGCTGCTGTATGACCCACGACTGCTTGGGAGATTGGTAGCTAGTTTGCTAGGAGACTGGGACTGACTAACAGCACCCAGCCTTCATTGGTATTACTTGTACTTCTTTAATAATAATAATGCCTTGCATTTATACAGCGCCTTTCTCACCAACCGGTGACTCAAAGCGCTTTACAATGATTGAGGGGGAAACTCGCCTCTACCACCACCAATTGTCTTTGTTTGCTTTGGCTACCTATCTCTGACATTAAGCCATATTACATTATCCCTGGTTAATGGATAGCTCACTCTGACCCCCTCAGAGACAGACAAGTGGGTGCTGTAGCCAGGTAGCCACTTAGCTTGCTTGGATAACACTTGCATATAGCATCCTGTGATGTAGTTGCCAACTCAGCTGTTACAGTATATCGCTGTATTTGTGTCGTTTTCCTACATTTTTATGAAAACGTAGTTCATTGGGTATACATGCAGAGAGATCTTTTCAGTCAACTCTTGAGAATTTTACAAAGTACCTCACCAATTACACTCATGGCAAAACAAAGCTTTCATAGAAATAAGAAAAGCACCTCTCCCATAACAAAACAACTCTATAACAACATGAAGTGTCTTCCAAAATGGAAACCCACCGATTTCTCCCTAAAATTTCTGGAGGCTTTTTCAGGTGACTTATGGTATGATTCATGGTAGTGCCACTCCGGGGGAAAGAAAAGAACATTGTAGCCTCCATCCTCTAAATATCTGCACGCAACAGAAGGCAACCCATGCTGTTCATGAGGGACGAGTATTTGAAAATGCACGTGCTGGGATACAAAACCGTGGAAAGAAAAGGTTACTGCTGCACAGACTGCCCATAGACGCTGATTAACACTGAAAAAGCCCCGTCTGTTTGCCTGTCACCGGGACCAGCGGTTGCGACTCAATATTTTGTTGTGGCATTTGGCCAATCGGTCCGATATAGCATTTTGACAACGATCGTGTCTGGCGGTGAACAGATTCATACAGGGTGAAATCACACTGGTATATGTATTCCCATTACATAACTGTCCCTGCAGTTTTGAAAATAAACCAACGGTGTCCTCAATAGCGTCGACATTAAGTGAAGAGCTTAAATAATTTTACGCAAGCACTGAAACAGTAGCCTATATACTGTTCCCCCTTGGTTTCTTCTTATTCTCTCATCTTGAAGTAGAAGAGATGTTACATAAGCCGAACCATCTTTTTTCCCTTTCCCTGCCTTCCGCTCTCTATCTATTCTTTTTATTCTGATTTCTACATCGATTCCCAAACATACGTCAAATACGAACAAAAGACACAATAGCACAATGTCATAAATGCAGAGATGCAGAATGTGGAACGTCCTGAAAAAAAGCATGCAACCATTTCATAAGCTGATAAAACCTGATCCCTCCCTTCCTTCTCTGTCCCTGTAAATCTTTTCTCACTCACTCTCTCTCTCTCATGACCTACAAAATGTGAATTATCTAATCCTCTCTCACAACATCCAGCACCTTCCCCTCCTCCTTCCCCGTCGGTGTTTCGTAGCGCACATCACCCTCTGTCTATGTTAATTCAACTGCATTTATTGCTGTCACAGCTGAGGCTGCTTTACAGTGCCGCTCCTTGGCTCCTGTTACTGCAACTACGACTCATGCCGCAGCTATCAGCACTACTAATTCTACTAAACTACTGATATTACTAGACTGTTAACCCAACAGACACAGGTTTCAAGCATGTAGTGCTGCAAAATGATCATTTGTTGTTTCTCACAAACATTACTTGAAAATCACTATTCTTTTTATCCACACATAGCCAATCATGTTATGTTGACTGTTTAAAGGGGAACTTCAACAGTTTTATAAATTTTAACCTATATGTTGATCCTCAGCTTAACCCCTTAGCATTCTCATCTATTTAGGGGGTGCTCTATTTAGGGTTTATAACTCCAGGGGCCCTATCTTACACCCGGCGCTAAGCGGCGCTAACCCAAACGCAAGTGTCTTTGCTATCTTACACCCCGGCGCTGGGCTCATTATAACACCTAGCGCTCACGTCGTTTAAATAGCATGTATTCTTGCGCCCATTGCAAATGAACTGGGCATGTTGGTAAATGAAAATGAAAAGTGGCCAGGATTATTTTTGGCGTATTGCTATCTTGAGCCAGCAGAAAGCGCTTGCGCTAGAACCACCACAAACCTGGTCTAAAGTCATGTCACAGTTGTTTCATGTTATTTTAACGCTGCATATAAGTGCGTCTACATAGGCATGTGCACAACGCGCGTACACCCTCCTGTCTGTTACACACAGGGGCACGCACACAGCATGACTAAAATATCAAGATTACAATGTGAAATATTATTATTGTGTAGGCTATATCAAAAAATGCATAATAATGAAAGGGTCCATAGGTCAAAGACCACATACCTGTCACTCAGCGAAGGGGAATGGCACATTAAATAGCTTTTCAGCCCACTCCATCAACATCCAGGCGATGTGCGGGAAGGGACAATGGCTATCCATTAAAAAGGAGCTGATAACACCTATATCAAGCCTAATTGTCATTTACACCTAATGCGTGAATTGTCATTCAATGGAAAACTTGCGCACTGCAATAGACGGACATTTGAGTTCTGAAAATGCGCTTCAGATGTCATTACAATACAGCTCTGTTTATCTAGGAATACAGCCTGTAAGTAAATAGAATGGTTGTGACTGAAAAAAGTTCAAAACCTTGTCCAGTGAATATTGCATTTATTGTTTTTCAAATAGCTTAAGCTACAGCGGATTCGCTGTGCATGAGGCTTTTTCCATAGCCTACGGTTAAACAACGGAGATAAATGTCACCATGTTAACTGAATTTGAACCTTAGTATTCTTCGTCCTTCATACTTTTTAAATTACAGTAACCAGGTTTCCATACTCTTAGCTTATTAAAACCCAGCTGATTTCACTTGTTATTCCATAACTGAACAAAACGATTTTAAAGAGAACTAAGCGTCTAATTAGAAATGAAAACAAATTTGCAGCACGTTACACAATTAATTCACAATTAATTTTAATGCCATTCTCTGCATGTGCGCTGCATGTTCTCTGTTTCCCCTGCTGTAAGTCGCACGTTTCACGGTCTTCCTGGGAAAGTGGATTGTTTTAAAGCATTACGCTACGAGTAAAACAGGTTGGTCACATTTCCATAAACAGGACATTATAAAACAAGGGGAAATATGCATGAACATATGGGCGGCCAACCTGACAGCTTTATTGTATTTAGTGTCATCATTAAGGCAAAATAACGGTATTTATGTTATTAATCAATACAGGTAGCCTAATGAACTTCGGATGAAGCTTGAACTTCGAGAACTCCATGAGAACAGCCTCATGGAATTGATGTTTGACACTTTCATTGCATAATCAAACGAAATTCGGTGAACAAGCAGGCTGATTTGGCGTTTTCTAAAGTGAGACTGAAGCCATTGATAGCTTATTCTCAGCTGTTGCAGGTCCTTTTAACGAAATTTAACCACATATATTTTGTAAAATAATAGCCCTGTCGGGAATTACCGGGAACTCATAGGCTAATGGTTAGTCCGAATAATACTGATCATACTATTGATCCATTGCGCCTATTCCTTGATCGCACTAAACACGCACGAGCATGTCTGTTTCACCATCAAGCAATCCGCCAAGGTGGAAAAGCAGGCTTTTAAAGGGAATGGGATATGACATTTTGATTGGTTTATTGCATGTCACGCCCAAGACACACCTATAATTAATGAAGAGACTAGGTTCAGCCCATTTGCACGTTACGCCGTGCTTAGCGCCCAAAAAACACGCCGTTAAAATAGCAAAAGTGGACTTGGACACGCCCTAAATGGACTTTACGCCATGCGCTTAGACCAAGCGCCAAGATCGCCAAGATAGAGCCCCAGGTGTGAGCATCACAGAGACTTTGAACATGGCTTAAACAAAACGAGACAGTTGTACTATTTATAAAACTAACTTAGATTAGTTTACTTTCATAATTTAGGTCAAAATAAAGTGGCACAAATGCAAAGAAATCTTGGAAAAAATGCAAAAGAAAATTGGTTTTCTTTAGTTTGCAATGAAATACTGAGAGTTACATATGTGAAACAGATAAAACTATACATTTCCTGGATCATAACCTCTGTGTCAAAAAATGTATATGAGGGTGATATGCAGAACTACTACAGATCTATGATGCAAAATATCGGCAGTTCTTTAGCGTCTCCAAATATATCCAAAATGGCTAAATTGTGCACTGCTGTAAATCATAAAATAATTATATATTTAACTGTTTCGGCTAATAAAACTCACTTTTGCATCATTTTCAAGTAGGGATTACCATCTCTTCATCAGTATAGGGCATACATATCTATGGGTCTAATCACCTATCCAAAACCTGTCATAAAATGAATTAAATATTTTGTCCCCATTATAAAGCATATACCCATTCATACTCCAAGGAAAATGCTACATTCATCTAGCACATATGCACAGTACATTTGAATGTGTATTTTCCATTCCTTGAGTGACATGTATTGCCCAGACAGATACTACACCTACAGTGAACAAAAACGTTTTCAACGTAAAGAAAAAAAGCCAAGTTACTCACACATACAGAGCCTACAGAGCGCTGTCTATAAATCCTTCAATCCTTGCAAAAACTAGGCCTGCCTTTAAAAGTATTGATATCAAAATGTGGCCAAGTTACAACTAACAATATTGCCTATCGTAGCTCACACTAAATAAACTAGCTCTATTCCAAAGCAATGTTATCCAAACTTTCAGAAATTATTTAATGCAACTTGGCCCTGTGTTTCTTCATCTTAGCATGTGAAGAGATTGTGCCTCATGGAACAACATATGATTTCAATGAATGTTTTTAACAATTGATGAATAATTACACTCCAGAAAGGATATGGATATACTTTGTTGGCAAGTTTAGAAAATGTACAGGTTTTAAAATGTTAACTGCTGCTACAGATGTCTGTACAATTCCCAAACAGACATTTATATCAAGAAACATCACGTACAATAGAGAAAGGGGGGATGAATAAAGAAATGCAGATAAAAATTAGTAATATTTTTACCTAGAAAATAACGTACATATAGCATTTTTACAAACATATCCAGACATGTTTCTGGGTCAGATGATGGAAAATAAGTAATAGTACTAATTTTCTTAACATAATAATAGTTATGATATTTGCAGAATCTATCTATCTAACAGAATCTATGCTTTGTAGGACCACACAGGTTTTGATAGAAATCCAAATATTCCAAATAAATAAATCAATATAATAATAACAATAATAATAATAATAATAATACATTTTATTCATTCTGTGCTTTTCATAGACCCAAAGCAGTGGATGCAGACAGTTGTTCAAACATGCCCTATAGTGTAGTAATTTTTCTGTTTAATTTCTAAGTGCAACACATGTGAATCAGAGAATTTCCACTATAAACTATTCTCATTTTGCAGTTTGATGTGGCACATACAGTTCCATTGACCACATTCTCTTGAGATGGTAAGATGAAGAAACACAGGGCCAAGTTGCATTAAATAATTTAGGAAAGTTTGGATAGCATTGCTTTGGAATAGAGCTAGTTTATTTAGTGTGAGCTACGATAGGCAATATTGTTAGTTGTAACTTGGCCACATTTTGATATCAATACGTTTAAAGGCAAGCCTAGTTTTTGCAAGTTGGAATTAAGAACTTATAGACAGCGCTCTGTAGGCTATGCGTGAGTAACTTGGCTTTTTTTACATTGAAAACGTTTTTGATCAGATATCACTTATTTTTGGCAGCTAACTAATGATGAATAATGCATGAAGATAATGACACCGAGAAAGACATGCATACAGAATACATGCATTCCAAATAAATGCATGCAGACATTCGCGTAACCATAACGCCCTCTACTGACGAGAATGAGAACATTCCTCATATTACCGATAGCCCACAATTACATTAAAAGAATTTGTAGATGAGCTGTATTTAATGTCTAATAAAATACAATGAAGAGTACCACCTGGATCATGAAAAAGCATGTAAATTAAGTCTATATGGAGACATGCATGCACAATAGGCTTGATGCAAACACATTGTAGCTGAAAGAAAGACATACAGCCTAAATAGTTAGTACAGCCTAAATAGTTTACATAAGTAAAATATGGAAATACAGTTTTAAAATAGGCCTATTAGTATTCTATAGAAATACATTTAACGTTAGGCTATTCAACACTGGCTTGCCGGATGCATAACTCCGAGCTTCTATGTCTGGGCTACGAGGTGCTGAGTTCATAATGAGCAGAGCGTAATTCCAATAGTATGGACCCTGGCTCCGGTATTGCAGGATCACCCTTCTCCATAATTCAAGCGCAGTTTTTTTTCCGGTAGTGTAATGTTACCTGTGGGAAATCTTTTGGTACCGGACCATGTAGCTTGGTTCAGTTTAGTTTTCTGTACTGCAATGGACGTATAAGGCATGTTGATTCGCTTCGTTAGCCTAGCTTGTACCTGCTTCCTGACTAGCAGCTGACTGACGTTTCTCTGGCAAAACAACGTTGGCTAACAAGCTTAGCTTGGACAACGCATATTTCCCAGGAATCTTAGCCAGAAAGAAGACAATAGCTACGAAGAAAGTAGCCTACCAGAGATTATTATTCTGATTATTATTATAATTAAAAGTGTTTGCAGTAAGCTACATTGTCTGCAGAGTAGCGTAGACTAGAGCCATGTTTGGAGGCTATTGTAATTTTTTTGTGACTAACCAAGTGACTAACCATGAATCATATATGTTTGGGGAATTGACGGTTTATAAATCCGATCTGTTAAGGGATTGCAGCTTATAGTAGGCTATCATCAATTCTTAATGTATTATTGTAAATTCTTAATTTTCCTAGTAGGCCTACATAATTTTTATGGTCACATTGTGTTATGTGTGAAAAGCATAAAGTGAACAGAGCTCAAGTGCATGTTTTTTTTGTCACAAACGAATAAAGAAATGACAACATAGGTAGGCCTACGCTACGCATGGATGTTTTTCCCGGTAACCTACTGTAACTGTATGTGCAGTGGTAGCGATAGCCTACCGAACTATGTCAGCTTTTCTGTAATGACCGTCTTTAAAACAAACGTTTGTGAACACATGTAGCCTGTCACAGTTATTTATAGATTGTTTACATTAATGCAACAACGCGATCTTAACCAGATCATATTCTGCGTTAAAACTGTCTTCGCTTGACAAATGGCCATGGGATACATTTTCCCATAATGGAAGCTATTGCATAACTGCCGTGGTGTCCAGTGACTGAATTGTTTAAGTAACAGGCTACATAAGTGAACAGTTAAACATGTCTTTTGCCTTTGCAATAGAATTATTTTGTTTGTTAATGTGTTTGTTAATGTGAAAATAACAGTCTAATAAATGAAAAGTATAAACAAATGCAAAGTTGCATTGTTTTTGTCGAAAATGAAATTGCACCCTGTTGGGCTTGAACCCCCAATCCTCTGTGTGAGAGGCAGCAACTCTAACCAGTAGGCCACAACAGCTTTATGGAAAACCCCAAGCCATATAGCGGTTTTGTCTGTGATTTTGTGTGTCCACGTTAGTTTGAAGCGTTTTTATTGGTCGATAAGCTTGGGATAGCAGGTATGCGATGTTGTTATCCAATGGGGAAAATTATTCTTCGAGGGTATGGAGGCAGGCGGGTAGGCAGGAAAAATGGGAAGAAGAAGAAAAACCGGCAAAATAACCCAAGTTTGGGGCTTTATTGTGTGGATGTGTGAAGTTGTATCTGAATGCTGTGTGGTTACATGAGGTCAGAACATACAGAAGTTAATGTTTTTAAGGGTTGAGAGTCTGTGGTCATTGTGGTTACTTCTGTAAGAAGCTCTGAAAATGCCAAACTCTCGGTGCTGTATAGGTATGGGGCATGCCCCGCCAAGCCGTAACTTGGCGGATGGCATACCTGCCATTCCAATTATATACGATAGGATTCCAATAAAATAATATTCATCATCAGGAAAATGCGGCCAAACGTTCTAGCTTCAGGGTAATTCAAACATAAAACATGACTGAGTCGTCTATTAACGCTTACACTACTACAGTATGTGAAATGCACTTAAAATGTATCATGGTATTTTGGTAGGCTATCTATGGTATGTTCTGTGATACACTCCCAAAATCCTTGTAAGTATGCGAGGATTTTCTCTTGCCTTGCTGATAAGTTAGTAAATTCGTAAAAGCTTGCGAAAATAACAGGAAACAACTGTTACACCTCGGCGAGCGAATGTACATTCTAAGTTGCTTGCGTTAAATTCAGCTGATAAAACGAGAAATTATGCTACGCCCAGCTGTAATTTACTGTTCAAATAATCTATTAAGACATTGAAAACACAGTTGCAAAGGCTACTTAGCCCTATATTGGATAAAATAATCGTCAATGAAACCAGAATGAACTGGAATGAATTAGACAGATTTGAAGAGCTTGGGGGGTATTGCGCATCGACGTTTCAGATTGTGTAAAGTTATACATCCATATCTACTGTATTTCTGGCAGCAGAGTGATGATTTAAGGCTTGTTTGAAACGTCAGACCCTTGATGACTTAGAGCCATTTAGCGAACCATGTGTTTCCATACCGTTCCAGTGTAATTTACAGCTAAATCTAGTCCCACCCCCCAATTCCCATTGAGATCCATTCAAAATGCAGATATGTTATAGTATCGCTTGTAAGAGTACCAGAAAATAAGATATCAAGAGTCTTTTGATATTGTTGGTTCACAGACATCAGGAAGTCATGGCATGCAAAGGATATGCGACGAAATACACAGTCAACTAAGTGTATGTAAACTTCTGACCCACTGGAATTGTAATATAGTGAATTAAAAGATAATCTGTCTGCAAACAATTGTTGGAAAAATGACTTGTGTCATGCACAAAGTAGATGTCCTAACTGACTTGCCAACGCTACAGTTTGCTAACATGAAATCTGTGGAGTGGTTAAAAATTAGTTTTAATGACTTCAACCTAAGTGTATGTAAACTTCTGACTTCAACTGTATAAAGTGGTTTAAAGTGTTGTTTATTTCTCACACGGATTGTCAGAACAATAAATGACCACTGAATTTGAAAGGGACATCCCTATGCGTAAAACGATGGTAGGATTGGATATTTATTTCATATTTAGTAGCCCTGCAGTGTAACTGGAGAAGCTGAGGTTTTCGCAAGCGGCTTCCCAAATTTACATCAAAATTTACAGGGGTTTCGTTAAGCTGTAGTTTATAATTTTAGACAAACATGAATACTGTAATTGGGACGGATACGTCTCACCACTAAGGGCAAAGTGGATCGAGTTAAATACATTAGGCTACTTATGTTATGCGTATTATGCTACTGTATGTGCCTACTCTGAAATAATGTATTCTGAATGTTTAACTCTCAACCAGGTATTTAACCACCTGATTGTAATCACCTCCTTGATTGAACTAGTTAACCCAATCCTCTTTGCTCTCAGATTGCAGGGCAAGCAGTAAAGTCACCTGTTGAGTGAATCACCAGAGCCGAGTGTGGGCACCCCTGTCGTAATGCAAGGATAGTGGTGGGAGTGCCAAAAAATCTCCAATGTTTCCAATTAATTACTAAACTGTGGCGGCCCACCAGTATCAGAACCCAAAATATTTTTACTTTCTTAATAATATAAGAAAGAAAAAAAGAAAGTCACACACTCTATATGCTCCAATTCCATTCATTAGTAGCCTACAATTTATAGAGTGAGTGTGCAACTTTTTTTTTTTTTTCTAATATTATTTTACCGTAAGTGATTTTTAAATGCTTTTATGTGCTATCCTCCTGGCAGAACTTGCATCTTATGATGTATGTATTCTCTTATCCAAAAATAAAAGTAAATTTAAAAAAAATTATAATAATCAATCAACTTGAGAATTTTGTTTACAAGACCACAAAATTCTTCATAGATCTAGCCTCTAATTTTGCTCTCTAAGTACACCAGATTGATGCATTTAACTTTAAAATTTACAAAATTTTCTCCCGGGGTGGCATGCCCCCAGACCCCTAGAGGGTTTGGACTCTGCAAACACTCATCTCCCTTATTTTCAAAGCCCAATGTTGACAAGTATGGTAGGGAGAGAAAATCGCAATGAAAGTAAATCTATGTGGTTTACGATAACATAGGACTATGTTGTAAAAGACATGGCATCAGTGCGTGAGATGGCTCATTTTCCTGGAAAAGCTCAAACAAACGTAAATTTAATCTTCAAGTCACAATGTTTTCAACTTTCAAGTTGAGATTCTCCATTCATTTCAACCGGGCTCTCTAGGGGGCGTGGGAAAACATGCACATCTAGTACGTCACAGCGCAGCCACTCAAGGAGCCTGCCTGCTCTGTTCTCAGAGTAAGAATGTGTTCTATGGGCCTTAAACCAACCAAGGGGTTATAGTTTTACCTTTTAAATGCTGAAAATGGGTATTCCCCTTTAAACAGTCCACTGATAGTCTGTTGGGAAAGTGACGATTAAGTAAAATGTGTATTTCCTGAATCCAGCAGTTCCAACACTCAATGCCCTTGCTAAAATTAATACTGAACACAAGCGGTATTGTGTGCTAAAACCCCTCACTTAACCTACACTTAAAATAGATTCAATTTAATTTGTAAATTATTATCAAAGATACCATTTATCAATGAAATCGCCAAATTCATTGATAAGCACAGCAGCCTGTTGGATTAAAGGTGCACTATGCAGGATTTTTTACTTTAAAATATTGTAAAATAACCATGCTCAGTCATATCTATGATGCATCAGCAATCTCGGTTGAAAAACAAAATCAGGCCTTTGTTGCCATTGTCAGCTAGCTACCTCAATGAAGCAACAAGCCTGCAGAGCAAGTTCAAGAAGCAGAGTCAACCTAAGATTTTCTTGTCCTCAATGGCGACAGCTGAAGTTTAGCAAGGGAATGAAAAGTGACAGGGAGTTAGTGTTTTCTGTTGCACGTGTAAGTAGGCTACGTTACCACTAGCTATGCAGCAAGCTACGTTATGTAACTAGGTTGCTGAAGTCGGGTACCTTTTGAATCAAATCAATATAGCAATGTAATATCATGTTGCTTTTCAGAACATAAATAATATTTGTACACAAATAACTTCATGAAAAAGTAATTTACTTTACAATTGTATTAGCTAGCTATGATAGACAAGATATGGTTTGCTAATGTTAGGCAACTTATTCCACACACGATTCCGTCTTTATATCCCGGTTCTCAATTTAGCCAAACTGAACAAGCACACAATTTTTTCAGCCAGACATTTAAGGCACTTACTGGTGTAACTGCGGAGACCCTCCCCCAAATCTTTAGATACACTGACTGAATTTCTCACTGCCACAGTTTAAAACAGAAAATGGTCCTGAGATCACAAGCTTGCAAATGGGTTTGATACAGTTATAGGCCTATAATGAAATAAAATTGTAAAACTTCTGAATTTCTCAACCTGGTTCTACAACTTTGGAGTTTTTTAATGATCGCGGGAGCTTGATGTTGCAGCCTATGTCATCCACTCTCGCATCAGGAAAACAGTAAGCTACACGTTAAAATTCTTGAAACCACTGGCAACATTTACATTGCATACAACAATAGAATCCCCAATTACAACTGCATTTGTCAGAGACGGCAGTAATGATGAGCCAGATACATGTTTCTTAGCAGAAGCATTTATCAAAAGTGACGTAGCCTACAGTATGAAAGCATACATTATGAAACAGTATAATGGGGAAGTCGGGTTCGGAGGACGAGACGCCACAGAAAGGAGTCTAAAAGTAAACCACGGAGTGGAATACCAATAAAGCAGAACAGTGTTCGAAATAGGGAAGGAAAAACACACAGAAATAGGGAACAAAACTCCCGGCGTACCCAAAGAAAGACACCCCACAAAATAGGGCGAGGCTCGGAACTCGAGCAGAGTACAGGTAGAAAATACCTCCGACTCTCAATATAGAGAGAGGACTAAACGGAGGCAAGTTAAACAGAAACAAAATAATAGCGACCCACAATAACAGGACGAGAAACTCGAAGGCTTGAGTATAGATAGAAAAGAGGGAATATAATCTCTCACTCTCAATACCAGAGAGCAGTAGCAGAGAGATAAAAGAAAAGGAAACGGTAAAGTAAAAACTGTCTCAATGAGAACAGAACAAGAGAGAAGAAACAAGACAGAAAATGCAATAGTGAAACTAAATCCTAAAGGAACACTAATGCAAATAAAGGCAAGTCCCGCATTACTCCAACGCAAAGAGATGAAGCAAAGTGGTCTCCTTTAAATGCCGGCAACGTGAAGTTAGTAAGACAACAACAAAGCACCGGAAAACGGAAGCTCAGAGCTTATATAGCTGGCAGGTAACCCAGGACAGGTGAAAAGAATAAGTGCCTGAAGGAAACGAAAACCCGGAACGAACGACGGAAAAATGAAGCAAGAGCACCCTCGTGCTGCTCCGAGGAGGAATGACCGCAGGGGTCGATGTTGGGGAGCTTAGGACTTCAAAACGATTTAACAATTTAAACATTATAACACTGCCCAATTACTGTTACCGGCCATATAGAACAATGCATGTTGCTAAAAGTAATAATTTTAATTTTATCTTTGCTTGACATTTTTAGAGTGTTTCTTGCCCGTACTATACAATCTCTTCTTCAACAGAGGGGAGTAGGGGTGGGTATCGTTTCAATTTTATCGATTCCGAATCCGATTCCGATTCTGCTTATCGAATCCGGTTCTTATCGAATCTCGGTTCCGATTCCAATATTTTTTGGAGAGAAAAAAAGAACACATTTCAAGAACAAAAATTAGCCACCTTTATTCTTGGAACATTTAGGCTATAATCAACTGTCTGTGACAGGAAGGTTTCCTTTTCCCTTCATTTATAAAAATAAATATTACTCTGTCTTATAAGGAATAATCAACAAAAACTATTACAAACCAAAACTATTTAAATAAATAATGGAGAAATATAACAAAAAAATAAAATTAGAATATAACAAAATATTTAACAGACAGTTGTTAGGGAAGCAGCAACAATGTCAAAGAGAGTGGATGTCTGCAACTCAGTCAACAGTTCTTGCATGTCGGCCTTCTCAGGAAGGATGCGTGATCTCTCTGGGCTGATTGTATCTCCAGCAGTAGAGAAAACCCTGACTGTTACTATTGAGACCAATCTTCCGGCGTGCGCTTTTTGATCTCAAAGCTGCATGCATGCCAAGCTTGTGAGAGACTAGTTAACGTTACGGTCGCGTCTATTCTGTTCAATAGCCACAGCTCAGAACTGCAGCACCAGCAGAGGCACCAGTGCCACAGTTCAATAGCATCAGTAATATCACAGTATAGATATTCAATGCATTGATAAATTGGGAGCCAACTGCACAACCGCGAGTTATCCGTGTGACTTATCGAGGGGGAGGTGTATATGGATATTGCTGTGAATAACCAGATATCAATAATGCATTTTGCATACCTAAACGGAGTAGACTCAACCGTAGCAAAGGGATGTAACCCCTTCACCACAAATCTTGTCACCGCTCGGTGACATTCATCCACTTTCTCCTTGCTCATCTTCCCCTTCATGGCTAAAGTGAAAGGAGTTTCTGTACAGGAGGGTCTCTGGGGATTAACCGGAGGTGGAGGGGTGCTCTGACTGCTCTCTGAACTTGTATCTAAGAAAAATATATATTAGAAGAATAATTTGTAGACATCATTCGTTTAATATAAAAGGCGAATGTCAGCTCATCAGTGTTTTGTACCTGAGCGTGAGACGTTGCTACTGCTAGCGCTAACATTAGCTGTAACGACGTTAGCTGCATTGTGGCTGGGAGACCGCAACACATCAAACACGGTGCATTCCTTCAGATTCACGCCGTGTTGAAGCAAATGCTTCGTCATGTTGGAGGTGCTTCCTCCCTTGCACGAAATAACCTTACTGCAGGTGTTGCATTTTGCCGTGTTGCTATCTTTTTTAGTGAAGCTAAGCCAAACTTTCGAACGTTTGCTGCAGTCAGCCATGATGGTCGATCCAGAATGTAAACAGTAGCAATGTGCTTTGCTAAGTCGCTGACGTAATGCGTAACAAATGATGTGACGTTAGGTCCACGTAGCAGGTCCTGGCAGATAAGTGAAACTTATGGACTGTAAAAAGCTCACTGCAGTTCACTCGGGAGCGCGACTGAAATGTATGCAACAGTTAGGAACCGAGAAGCAGAATCGAAATGCATGTGTCTTAACGAATCCACGGTTCTTGGAAATTTGTTAGCGGTTCCAACTTGGAACCGGTTCTTGATACCCAACCCTAGAGGGGAGTGGGTGGGGTTTAGAACGGAGGAGACTTTTTTGATTGTAGACACAGGACCACAGCAAGGCAAAAAAAATCCTGCATAGTGCACCCTTAACCTTTATCAAAAAGTACAATTTACAACCAGATTAAAATTAAGAGATTTATTAGGTAATAAGTATTCAATATCTAATCTAAAGACGAAGGCTCAACCATCTTAACAATGAATGTTACAGACATAGATAAGTTTGTCACAAAATAAAGGAATGAAAGAAGTTACCAAACCAAAGCTTGTGTCTCCCAAGGTAACCCCACAAAGATACCAGGCCCAGATGCAAGACTCAGATGCCAACTCCTACTAAAAGACAGGCCCATATTTTACGTAGTTGAAAGAGAGGAAGGATGCATGGCTTGATTAGATGATGCTGAGTTAAGATGTGGAAATGTGGAAGGGGGGGCGGGGTCAGACAAGGACTACCTAATAGCAAACAAAACATGAATAAGTAACTCAGCTCAGCTATTGAATACCTTTTTAAAAAAATGGAAATTCACTCCTGCTTTTAACAACAGAGGTGATGGTTGTGGGCCATAATTGTTATGTCCAGCCACTGCCAATAGTGCAATCTCCACCCTTCAGCCAAAATACTACATCCACATGACTACATCCATCTTGCCACGCTGACCTCGGCTTGGAACTGCAGCTGTCTCCAAAAATGTTAATTCTAAACTGGCATGCCTAAAAAAAAAACATTATCTACATAGACATTAATACTTTCAATTTATTTCAATTGAATGTCACAGATGGCCATTTAAACTTAAAATCAAAAGAAAACCAAGTGGCCATATGTTATTCTTTGGCCACGCCGGGGGACTGACGCTATAAATAGCTTTGTGTTCTGGTGCTTCTTCAGAGGTACTCTCCAGGAGATGTGACACTCTATATTGTATGCATAGAGATAAGGGCCTCAACATGGCTTTTATTTGCTTCAGGACATTTCTTTTGATGTTTGTGGATGGGAGAGAAAGAGAGAAAACAGGCAGTATTCTTATAGTCAGTAAGGCTACACACAATGTATCGTTTTTTTATCGTAATTGCGATAGGAATTTCCACGATAAACAATTCATATTGGTACAAGCCATGTCAAACTCACTCTGTAATGCAAGCTTTTTTATCCGCAATGCAATCAGCAAAGCCAAATTTATACTGTCACACGACACCGGCTCTTCTTGCGACAAAAATTCAATTTTCAACTGAAAAGCGGAATTTTTTGCCATTTGCTACTACGACTTCTTCATAGGTTGTTTGTTTAAGGCAGTGGTCCCCAGCCCTGTTCCTGGAGATCTACCATCCCCATAGGTTTTCACGCCAACCCAAACAAAGCACACCTCATTCCACAGCTATAGATCTCATTGAACTGCTAATTAGTAGAATCAGGTATGCCAAATTAGGGTTGTAATGAAGACCTACAGGGCAGCAGATGTCCAGGAACAGGGTTGGGGATAACTAGTTTAAGGAGAGATTGCACTGATGCTCTTTTATCACCAAAATAACCAAAAGTAATAACATAATTTCATTTTATTACACAGCAGACATAGGCTTTTCATTTTCAGATCTACATTTGTGGCACAAATGGTACACTTAAATATTTGTCTCATCGCATTTCATGTCATCATCGCAATATCCATGTTAATCGCACATCTTGCCCATATTGTGCAGCCCTAATAGTCAGATTAACCAGAGCACATTACTTAGTAACAATTGTATGGACCATGAAATTTGCCCCATCAAAAATATTGTCTCTCTCTCTCTCGAAGGCACTAGGTATCCGACAGTCTATAACAGTCTTAGTTGTTAAACAGTCCACTGATAGTTAGGTCTATAGCCTATCAATTACCGAATGAAGAACACTTTCCTAATAATACCAAGTGAAGCTATCATCTAAATGTAGCCTACCCTGTAAATAGAGGCTTTTGGTTTGGTAATTGCTACTTCTTAATGTAAAATAATATAATTAGCCAGCAAAATCCAACAGTGATCATCGCATAAGTTAATTTGACTTCAGGTCTCGTTTCCTAGGAGGCCAGGGAATGGCCTCATTTTTTCAAAGGCAGTGGAGGTCACGGCGCCTCTTGCTCCATTGTGAAGAGGCGGAACAGCAGTGACAACTTTCCAGCACATCTTGATTTATTACTGAATGTGAATGCTTGTTAACAATGTCACCTAGCCCCTGTGCATGTGTGCACTGCACAGGACTCTGGGTAATAGGACTACAGTCTCCAAGCCTGAGGGTGAAAGAACTGGAATCACAATGTCTCAGTGTGAAAGAATGTGGTAAAAATCTGCTCACACTCAGACAGGTATGCGGACACACACATAAGACAAAATCCTTCTGAGCCGATCCGTGCGTTATCATCAGATTTCTTTAAGCAATGCATAAGTTTGATTTAGGTCTGCAGTGGGTTTTTTTTTCCCCCCCACATAGCCACAGCATTTGGTAACTCCCCCCCTACACACGCTCGATGAAGGGCTCCCTCAGGTTTTTCTGTGAAAAAACCTAACCTCTGTGTGTCAGCACCACTGTTGTGGTGTGGAATGTGGCCAGCGTGCCCAGGCATTACAATGCAGGGAGTGCACCGCAGTGCGTGACCCCAGCATGCAGGAAATGCCGTCTATTGATTGGTGGCTGTCGTACGCTGGGTGTTTTTGCTGAAAAAGAACAGTGAGTGAAAGACATCCCCACCCCCACTGCTCAGAACAGCGAAGCGGCGGTGTGGGCGGGGACGGTGCCTGAGAATGCACGGAAGCAGAGGCAGTTCAAGGGGTCTCTCTTAATGGTGCTTCTCCAACAACATATCCCAGTATTACTTGACCCAAGTCCAGTTAGTCTACAACCTGAGGTAAGCTCAAGGCAGATCATCAAATCTTCAAGTGGTGTGAATCCTTACATTTTTACCTTTCAGTTGACACCTGAGGTACGTTTGCATAACATGACGCAGATCTTAATTGGAACCTATGAAAGAGTGCATGGGTCAATGCACATTAAGCGCCTCTCTGGGTCAACAAGGCAATGGAAAGACTGAAGTTGTTCAGGAAACAGTTTTCTGTATCATATTTAAAACATGCTATTTTTATGTTCAGAACTGTCTGCGCAACAGGTAAATTGGAAGGGTCATTTGTCTTGCAAAACACCTGTGGTCTCAGAAAGGGGTTCCACTTCACTTCACCAAATGACCTCCTCCTCCTCCCAACAGCACACCAAAAAAGGGCTACCGCCATAATCCGCGAGAGACACGCCTCCTCCGAGCTCACCGTGCCACCAGCGGCGCATAGAATAGCCGTTGGCTCACGGGCAAGTTCATCGGAGGACCGTACCTACTTCAGCCCAAGTGCTCCTTACACAGTTGCAGGGGAGCGGTGGTCACTAGAGAGGCACAACTGGCTCTATTCGAGAAAATGAAAGGGGGGGGGGGGGGGACTACAGAGATTGAAGAACCCGCTGAGATAGTAGCGGTTTATATTTAGGCATGTAACTCTATTTTTAAAACTAATTACAACATTCAATTTCATCTCAGCGGTGGGCTATGACTAAAGCTTCAGTCTGGTACCCTGACACCTCCAAACAGCATTAGCCTAATCCTTCATCTCTGTTCTACACCAAGACATTCGCTATGAGCGGAGAGGCTCGACCCGTGAAGCGTGCATTTTGAAGAGTGCGAGACCCAAAAGCGGAGAGTTCGGAGAGGTTGCACGGGCACCCCTTCACAGAGGTGGCCTGTGCGTCGAGTTATCCATCAATAAACAGCCCTGTCACCCAACACCTAATTCAGCAGGAGATTCTGTAGTATCGCATGCGCTGGAGAGAAAGTGACATGGGTAACCAATGAGGTCAAAGGTGGGTTGGTCTGGGGGAGTAAAGCGAGTTGAAGTGACAGGTGGCGTCCGGTTGCCAGGCACACGGAAGCAGGGGAACCGGTTGGGGTATGAATATGGACCGAGTGAGACTTTCCCTACGGTTCAGTTTGTCCCAGAGGGTCACCTCGAATCCCTGGGCACACTCTCTGCCTCGTGCTCAAACTGAGTGCTCCACTTGGACTGCTCTGGTACAAATAAGATGCGTAAATGGGTTAAAGCCAATCTCTCCTTGCCCGATCCTGTCCCAGACACGTCCTTCATGCCCGGTTATATTTAAGATTCCGTGCGGTCGGTGCCCCCTCTCTCTCCCGGAGCTGACGTTTCACTAACCGTGCTCCTGATTCGGGCCAAGGAGGGGTCCTAACTAAACGGCGCTCGTGTGAAAATCATTAAGCGCATCCGTCTCGGCAGCCTACTTTAAATTATCAGAGGGGATCGCATTATGCCGCAGCGTCGCGCTCATTAAGAGCCCAATTAATCTGGCCTCCAAATGCGATGCTAAAAAAGCTCACGATTTCATTCATAATCAAATTTTAAATTAATGATGCATTTCAGCATTCAATGTGTTATTTATTATTTTGGCAACTGCAGGTGAGCCGCTATCCCATTAGCAAGGAAACTGGAAGCAAACACAGCCTGACAGATTAGGGAATCGCATAGTTCAATTTTATATATATTTATATATATATATAGAAAAATGTGGTGCCCAACGTGGTTCTAGGTATTCCAGCCCTAATTTAGAATATCCAGTTACTATTTGTTGCCAGCGCCATGTTCATTCACAATCCCTCAATGCCGATTCTGGTGAGTGAAGACAACTGCAATTCTCCTCATGAACATGCACTTCAACACAGAGACAGACAGCCTTAGCATGTTTATAGAACAATGCATGAGTTAGCATCAATTAGGCTACTAATCACTGATTCAGACTGTTTATGATGGGGCCCAATGAAAAACTCTTGCATTTGAAATGCTTCCACGGGCTCAACAGGAAAATCTAACTGCACTGAAAGCGATTTTTACGACACAGAGGAGTCGCACTGTATTTGAAACTCTCCTCTGTTCCTTGTGCAGTTCTACACAATCATAAATAAGCCATCGACATTTAGCCCCATCCATTTTACTGGGGAGGGGGGTTCCTGGAAATTGCTTGACTAGTAACTGACTGAGTGTTTCACAGTTTGGAGTTTAACTGCTCCTGGCTGGCTTTGTGGCGAAGCAAAAGGACAGCAAAATCGATACTTGCTAGCGTTGTTGGCGTTCTCGCCATTAGCCGTGGTCACTGCCACGCTTCTGTCACTGAGGAAGGCCACAGCGTGAGACTAATGACTCAAAGTCCGGCTGTAACCACGCAGCTTTTTACATTTGGCCTTTATGCTGAGCTGGGTAAGGTTATGGCTCAATGCTTTTTGTAGCACAGTAGCCTCAGGTAAATAAACGAGAACGTAAATACAGTCATTATGAAACTGAAATAAAACATTTTTGCATTGAGAAGTCAGTGAAAAGTCAGTGAAATGCCTTCTAGGCATTCAGGTGAAAAACCGGCAACATTATTTTCCATACATTATAGACACTGTGAAACACCCGCATATACACACCTGCACACTGCACTCTCACCTAGAGAATTTTCTTGTGTGTGTGTGTGTGTGTGTGTGTGTGTGTGTGTGTGTGTGTGTGTGTGTGTGTGTGTGTGTGTGTGTGTGTGTGTGTGTGTGTGTGTGTGTGTGTGTGTGTCTGTGATGGAAGGGGGTCAATTACAAAATCAGCTTGCATATGTACGCTTTCTGCGATCTGAACCTATACAGGTTGCAATAACATGGTAGGAGAAAACACCATGGCCGCTATCCAAACATGTATCTGTGTGCAGACAGCACAGGGTAAACCGTGAATGTACACCACTTAGAGACAGAGACTCTGTGTTGACTTGTGGAGTGTGTGAAGCAGCCATTTGAGCACAACCTACTCATGCTGTGGATGCCAACGTACTCACACAGGCAAGCAGGTACACCTACACGCACATACATGCGCACACGTGTGTGCAAGCTCTCACACACACACACACACACACACACACACACACACACACACACACACACACACACACACACACACACACACACACACACACACACACACACACACACACACACACACACACACACACACACACACACACACACACACACACACGGCCACTCTCTCTCCAACAGAGAATGCAGAGAGAAAAGGTGAGGGGGGGGAACGAGTAGGAGAGAGTGGGAGGAAGAGAGTGGGAGGAAGAAAGAGAGAGAGATAGAGAGAGAGGGAGAGAGAGAGGGAGAGGGAGAGAGGGAGAGAGGGAGGGAGAGTGGGAGTGAGTAACACACAGCTTTCAGGCTAAAAATGGGAAGTAAAAGGTGCCAGAAGTAAAATGTGGACAGGGTATAAAAAGAGGGCTAGGGAGACACGGAGAGAAGGTGCAGACTGCAGAGACATGCTTTTATGTGTCATTTCAGACTAGAACATGGAATTAAATGGATGAGAAAGATAGATAAGGAGACATTATATTTTTATGCAGCCTATTAAAATAATTTAGTTAATAAAATTACAAAATGGTGTAATTATTGTTTGTTATTGTTCGTGTTTGTCACTTTTGTTTTTCTTTTGGCAACGTGTAAGGTCACACCAATAAATCACTTAGAAATTCAAATTTTAATAGTCAGAGAGAGAGAGAGAGAACTATGTTGAACGTAATGGTAACAAGCCCTGGCAGAGACACATTTAGACTCACACATGGTACCCTACTGGAAAGCGGGGTAGAGAGAAGAGAGAGAGACAGAGAGGCAGAGAGAGAGAAAGAGAGAGAGGGAGAGAGGGCATGAAAAAGCGAGCACCACTCTGCCAGCGATAGTTAGTGTCGCTCCGGGGCCGCCTCATCGCTCTCAGAAGCGCGGAGCGCGTCGCCCATCTGCTCATCTCTGAGAAGGACGCGTTCCGCTCTCCCCCGCCAAATCCCGGGGAAAACTTTCAACGACATCCATCACGACAGAAGTGTCAGGATTTCATCAGCGGAGCCGAGCAGCTAGAAACGGGAGCACAGGGCTCCCGGATGGCAGTGCATGCCCCCCCCCCTCCACCCCTTCTCAATACGTCACGTGCGGCGCTCCCTGTTTGCTGACGGCTTGCCATGCTTGTGTTTCTCACGAATCTCCGCAGGGCGCTTCGGCGACTGAACACAGAACAGAACAGACAGAAAATAATGCAGAACAACTTGGCACTGACGAGAGCGAAGAATCGCCTCTCTGGGGGGGGGACGCAAATCCAACAAGGCGAAATGCGTCTACGGAGAAGTGTTCAAGCCGGTCTTGCTGTCGGTGGTCATCTCTATACCATTTACAAAAAGTGCCCAACAGGAATCGGACTCGGGACTAGACGGCTCACAGAATAGGAGATTACCCCCAGTGCTGCAGAGAGAAGTCCCTTGGTAGGGCAGGACAGTGTCAGGCGCTCAGGCAATCGGTACCATTTTACAATCTTTGGCATCGCAACCTATCTCTCCTAGTCTAGCGACTGAAGGGCAGTGAAGACAGACATTCTAGTCATGAGGCCACAGAACCACTAAATGATCTCCCTCTGGATATTCCATTAAGCATTGGCCAAACTACAAAGATGTGACAGAGCGAATTATACTAATACAGCGCTCTAACCTGGTAAAATATTTACAAAGAATTATTATTATTATTTTTTTTTTTTAAACCCGTTTCCCAGTTTGCAGTCAGTCTCCAGGCTAGCTCTGTGACCAGTCACTATGTGACCTGCTGCTGTAGCGGTTTTATGAATGAGCCCCTCCACAATATAACCTTCAGGCACTGAAGCATAGAGACACAGATGTGTACATCGGCTCCAGGGCACCCGACTGCTCCAGGACTAGAACAGAAGCCCACAGCTGGGACAAAGCCTGCTATTGAGCTCAACAAGTGTGGGAATGTGTATGAGTTGTCTGCCTGGGGACATCAAAACATGCACACAGGTTTGGTGGGTTACCATGCTCAGGTATAAGCAAATATTTCAGACCACACAGAAGCAAACATTGAAAAAGTGCGATCCCACAGCTCTGAAGGGAATGGAGGGAGAGTGAAGCTGAAAATGCACACGCCCACTGTAGAGGAACACAGTGCGCATTAACATTAATACCAGATCTTGTCTGCCAGAGAGCAGTAGCTGTATGTTCCTGATATCCATTATTGATTGGGCTCTTATGCAATGGAGGAACTCTCCACACCATGAGTAGAAAAACAGAAGGACCAGGAGACTGTAGGGACGTGGTGCGCCTACAAAGTGAAAACGAACACGCAGAGGGCACATTATGCACATGGAGCACTGAAGCCAATGCTTTTCTTGCACTGGACGTTAATGTCATAACAGACTCGAATCAACGCAGCAATTATTATCTACAGGTCCCGTGGACAGAAATGGGCTCAAACTGAGCAGGCGTGTAATCTTAACCAGAGCCGCCCTACAGCGAAAAGTGACACACATCGGTATCCTCCCATAGGCTACAGCGTCACCTATTCCCTTGAACCGAGTCATCTATAATCACCCAAAAACGTACCGGACTGTCGTGGGCAGGTATGCTTACAGTGAGTGACCCCACAACCCCCTGGCGTAGCCCGCTCACCTGTATTGCGTCGGTACTTTCCTGAGTCCCACTGCTCTGGTTCCGTTCTCTCTCCCATCGTCCACTTGTCCGTCCCCTATCCCATTCTGGAGCCGGCCCGATCTACGACTCTGCTTTCTAGGGAGCCGACCCGATGTAGCTTCTGCCCGCCTGTTCGACCCTATCTGGAGCAGCTGAATCTAGACAAACCACTCGCGTAGCTACGCTGTAATTTTCGCCGATCAGTTGGCTAGCTATGGAAGCTAGCACAATATTCAGGTCAAACAATTCTGAAGAGGGTCGCGAATCGCGGCTGTCCGAAATGTCCACCTCCAAAAAGCTGCGTTTTGTATCCTTCTCGGAACTATTACAGTCACAGTCTTATTGTTAAAGTTCAATATATTACGCCATTTCTCTATTTTCCGTGACTGACAAGTTTCTGTATTTTCGCTCCTGCAATCACGCTTCGTGCTCAACGGCAGTCGGAAATGTAACTATAAATTTGCTAGCTGGTTAGCTAGTTAATTAATGGCTAATAAAAACGTTCAAAATAAAAACGTTTATTCAGGTGTGACATTATGTGTAACACAAAATAAGGCTACTCCCGAATCTGACACAGGCTGCTGGAACTGCAGCAGTTACCAATTGCTTCGCCGCCGCTCCCCCCACCTCCCAAGCTTTTTTTTCCAGATGAGGGACGTCGTTATTCCTGTGCACTGCTCCGCAGCTGCAGGCTTCAGCAACCGCAAATGACGGCTGGAAGCGGCGCGACATACGCTGTTTACGTCATCCCTGGCCTCTCCCTCCAGTCCGCTCCACTGCGCTATTAGCGTAACCCTCTGAAATTTCCTTAGCTCTGTAAAGCACATTGGGACAACCGAATTAGCGCGGGGCTAGCCTTGGTGAATAGCAAAAAATCTCGGCGAGGGTTGGCACAATTGCGTCATTTCCTGATCTTCATAGACTTTAATTAGAAGGGTGTGGTCTCAGCTCGCAGTTCACATTTTCTATCAAAAACACGGGGGCACAGTCACACGTACAGTGGCACGCACAAAGCGCAACATGCCGCTTCAGCGCTGACACACTAAGGGAAACAAACATTTATTATGTAGCACACACATTTCTTCATGCCTCAACAAAAGAAGGATACTAAGAGTATTTGGAGCAGGACGTGTGTAGCCTATGTTGGGGGTGGGATTCCCATCAAACTGAGGTCATCCATACACCACACAGTACTCTGTAATATAGCTTGAAGAGGTAATAGCCTGACATGTCATTAAATATTCTAGTGACATTATTTTACGTAGGTGTCCTGCATTACCAATATGATGCTAGTCACAGGAAGTATGTATCAAACGTGCATCTCTGAGCCTCAAACCATCATTCTGCTGCCAGATATACAGTAGATATAGATGGATAACTTTAGGGTTGTTTCTCCTGACTCATTTTCCTATTGAGCTCTATGGAAAAATAAGTCTGGAGAAGAAATGCTTAAAGTGATCTATCCACATCTACTGCATATCTGGCAGCAGCGTGATGGTTTGAGGCTTATTTACTTAGACCTTTGATGACTTACAGCCATTTAGCCAACCATGTGTTCCCTACTATTCCAGCATAATAATGTAAACAGGATGTAAACACCCTCAAATTAATGCTGAAAGTCTGCACTTTAACCTCATCGTCACTGTTCCATTTCACAATGTGCTGGAATACAGAGTCAAAACAACTAAAAAATATTTCACTGTCCACATACTTTTGGATTGCACAGTTATTACTAAGAAGTCTAGTTAATGTTTCCATATACTGAAGCAGATTAATACATGCAGTACACACACATTTTGTTTATTATGCATTTGCACGCAAGTACATAAATAATAAAACACACATATTTAATTTACACATAATGACATAAGCCACAACAGAGAATGTACTACAAGCAGAAACCTGCTTACAGAAAGAAAAAAACACACACAGTACCAAAGTGCATCACCCCCCATTCACAGACACAATGGTACATCCCTGCCCCTCTCCTCTTCCTCCTCCTCCTTTTCTCTTCTCCAGTGTCCTCCATCTCTCCTCTTAGCTCATTCCCTGACTCTTTCTCCTTGACGACAGAACTGTGCCCTTCTCCCGTGGCCTCTGTTTCTCTTTCTTTTTCCTCCGTCTCTTCATCTTGAACCAGCCCGGGACAGTGCAGACAAAAGAGCAACAGACAGAGGGGAAAAAAAGGTAGGCACAAATCTTTTGGTGCCTATTGCTCTTTTCATTGTTGCTGCTAGCATCATTGTGGCTTTCATTGATTCAGATGGGCCTGCACTGGCTCATCTCTCCCCTCCTCCCTGCTTTAGTCTCAGCTTCGACTCCCCCCTCCCCTCTCTGCCTTGCACTGGTGCAATGCCACCCTGATGCAGTCTGCTTGTGCATGTGGGCAACATGTGCATCGTTGTCTCAGATTTGGGAAGAGCCTCTCCGGCTCCCGCATTTCTTACCTCTGCTGTGCGTTTTTTCACTTGCCTCTCCGCTCTATCACTCCTGTCCTGCTGAGCAACTGCCTTTTCCCCGTACCTGCATCCCACGGCTCCTCTCTTCACTTCTCTTCTCTATTTAAGTCCCTCCCCCGTCCATATCTCTTTGCCCTCTCTCACATCCTTCATTAGCATGGCTGTTTGTCTCGTGCTGTCCGAGTGCGTGAGATAGGGAGAGGCCATTTGCATGCTGCGACAGTACGGAAGGTAGGCCTGCTGCACATATGGCCTGTTGAAAATGATGTCACACAGTGCTAAAGGTAGTCCAGCCAGGGGATTGTCTCTGTGCTTTTGTCACAGGGCTCTTCTCCAGTCACAGTCGCCTCAATCTTTCTCTAGTAACACCTTGAAAAGGGGGGAGTGGTAGATTTTCCATAAAAGGGGTCAGTTCCTAGCTTTAGACCACTCTGGCGGTTACTGAAGTTTTAGCCCACAAGCAGAGAAAGATGCCTGATGCCAAAACATAATGCATACCAGGTCCTCTAACACAAACAAACACACACACGCATTCATACGCGTATACAGATGTGTGTGTAAGTATGCATGTATGCAGCTATATGAGAATGTGCCCCTTTTATATATGACAGCATCACTGCCTTTCTTTTTGTCTTTAGGTAGAGACACCCTGAGAACGGACGCCGCCCCTTCCCTCTCTGACTGACAATCTCCATTTCCAGGCCCCATGGATGCCAAAGCAAAGAGTGGTGCAGCAGCACCAAAGGCAGCCCCTGCCCCCAAGGCTGAGAAACCCGCGGAGAAGGCTCCACCCCGCAAAGAGAACCCCGCCCCTGCCGAACCTGCCCCAGCAGCCCCTGCTCCGGAGAAGCCCCCAGAGGACGGGGCGGCTGACCACGACGGGGCGGCTGACAAGGAGGCGGCACCAGAGGGCACTGATGCCGGGGAAGCCAGCACAGACTCCCTGGAGAGCCTGAAACCCTTCCTTATCGGCGGGGCTGTCATCGCAGTTGCTGCTATCCTGGTGGGGGCGCTGTTGTTAGCACGGAGGAATTGAGAGCGTCACGCAGAGTTTACTAGTTGATTAGTTAATAACTATGGTTTAATTGGCTGGTTATGGAGTGACTGTACCTTGAGGGATGGTGGAAGGGAGCAGAGATTTTGCATTCACTCATATTAGAGGTGTAGTCCAGTTTAGCTGGTAGTTAGAATTACTTCTGGTGTGTACAAAATAAAGATATATTCAGGTCTCTATACACTAATACAAGCATACACATGCACTGTAAGTTGAACCACCCTGCACACACTTAACGAACACACCCACTTACCTATATGCATACACACCCACTAATGACATAAATGGCAGCCCAATGTCTAGCTTAGTTGTTAAACAAGCATGTGTACGCAGGTATACAACGCATTAACACTTGCTAAGGAGTACTTTATCATAATTGATGCGGAATGCCATGGAAAAAAACATTCCTGTATTGCATTAATCACCCATTCTTGACCCACTAGCCCAGCATGCTGCTGACCAAGCATTTTCACCATAATATTTAAATCAACCACCAATGTTTCACAGCACTTAAGTCTGGTGAAATTAATAATTTTGATCACCCAAATATATTGTTGTTAGTTTGGGACTCGGTGGTAAATTAGTGGTAAATTAATCCAGGATAATGCACAGAATGGCATCTCCGCATTCATTTACACACAGGAACAGCAATACCAGTGCGATAGGCCACTTCAAATTTTTGGGTGTCCATTACCAGGTCCAGAGGTCTCGTTGCGCCACGGGTTAAGGTTTGGGTGACACTCAGATCTTACATGGTGTCACACCATTCAAATGAAGTCTAATACTAAAGGGGATGTTACTTAAAATCAATGCAGAATCAAGCTGGTGAAACACAATCAGATCTGGAGCATTCCAGGAAGGAAGGAGGGTGGAGTGGTGGGATCTGTGCCAGGACAGGGAAGATGGGTGTCGGTTGTTAGGTGGGACTGACATCACTCTGACTGACATCACCACACCACAGGTATGCAACAGCTGCCCATCGTGCATTTGTCACTTCCGATTCCAAAGTCCACAGCAAAACTATTTACATTAAGATAATGCGTAAATCTCAGGTTAAACCAACCATAATTTTACCAACGGCCCCCTTGCAGAAGCTCTGGTTTGACTAATATAAGTGTATTTAATCAGTGGGTCAGTGACAACACACTTGAAAGAATAATTAATGTCAAAACAAAGACAAAGACAATGCACGTAATGTATGGGCTGCACAAATCATGCCCGAGAGATCCAGCATATTTTGACAATTTAACCAATTTAACCAAAACTCCTTGTTTAAAGTTGTAGAGGCATACAACACAACACAATACATGGATGAAGGCAATCTCGATCTTGCTGGATCACAGAGGAAAATAAATGAAATGAATTAGATGCACGTCAGCAAGTAAACAGTTTCATGCCTGGACCTTGAGATACACCTCTCTTCTTTTTTTTGTTTTTGTTTATTACAACCTAAAATATTTCACAATGAAGCATGACTAATTGAATGATTTGTAACATCAAATGACTTGAGTGTCTTGTTGTTTATAATACAGTGCATTACTTGCATTCATATATTTAGGCGAGGCCTCACTGCAGGGTTCTATAGTATTCAAACCTGGGTTGCTGTTTCTACAATGCAATATAACCGGAAGTGTGCAATGGACTTTTGGTTCACCTTCCTGAAATATAATCCTGTTGCAGTCAGGTTGTTCTAATAATGACAACAGACCAGTAGACAATAAATTAATTTGATATTTAACACCTTCACAGTAACCAAGATTGACAGAGGTTTATTTAGGACCGTGTATGTATGCTAAATCACAAAGATAAATAGCTGGAAAGTGTAAGCTTTCCTGTTGTACTGCATGCAAAATAAGAATATCGTCTCCTCTATTAGTCCTGGTGGCTGCTAGATGTCTGCCCCTATGGAATAGAATAGAATAAATTTGATCACTTCATAAGACACACGTCTATCCCACTGAACCATCCTCACAGTTCGGATTTAGGAAAACATTGAGGCCTCACAGGCCTCTCTGCATAGGTTAACTTAGTTTACCATAATATACCTCCAGCAAAGGCATCACACACACACACACACACACACACACACACACACACACACACACACACACACACACACACACACACACACACACACACACACACACCATGTGTAGACATCCTGTAAACCCAAATAGCATTCAACCTGCCACCCGTCACAATTCGAATGAGAAAAACAGTTTCTTCTTCCTCCTCCTTCTTCTTCTTCTTCTTCTTCTTCTTCTTCTTCTTCTTCTTCTTCTTCTTCTTCTTCTTCTTCTTCTTCTTCTTCTTCCTCTTCTTCTCCAGTGCGTATAAATGCAATAATTTGGGTAGGACTTCACATTTTAGCACACATAGTGATTTGATGATGAACACAATGAAGACAAAGATGGTGACTATTGCTCTTGATATATCCAGTCAGTTTTCCTGTACTATATATATTTTCCTCCTCTGTCTTCTGTTCCACCCCCAGTGCTCTCCATAAAAACTAAGAATGAAAGAGCTCTTTGGTGAAGTGTCTGATATTAAATATGATGAGCCAGATCTTGTCAGACTGATTTCCATACAGGTGGCAATGTATTCAGTCTTAGCTCTCGTCAGCTCACAAAGATGCTGAACTTGACTGTGTAAACATGTTTTTCCCAAAATAAAGGAGCTACTTCAGTAGAGAATGCTGCTATAATGTTGGTGTCATGGTGCATGGGTTCCAGTATTAATATTTTTGGCATGTCATTGGATTGTTAGCCATGAGAATATTTAATTGGCATGGTGAACTATGCAATTCTTTAATTTCTACATTCATATGCACAGCTTACCATGATACAATAAGAGTACAGGTCAATTTCTAAGATAAAAGTGGGCCATTGGTGTAATTACTGGGTAAAATTAATATTTCAGTTCAATACAGGTTCTGTGATTTACTTTGTGTTACAGACAGTACTGGTGTGGTGGTGGTGGAGTTAATGTGCTTCCAGGTGATGCATCTAACTACACACATTTTGGTGGGCATGTTTGCTAGCATGCACCCTCCTGAATGAATGGAGGACAGACCTTTACAAATTTGGGGGTAAGCAGACAAAAAATGAGGGGTGGGATTAAATTCTGAGGGTGACTTCCTATGACTAAGAAAAACATGGCAACTGAAGAATGTGAGAAGCAACTGAATTTGTGACAAGATTTAGCAGCAATGTTGGATGAGATTTTAGTCCTGAGAAATGTCAATGTGTATGTGTGCAACCAAAGAGCTACTATTTTAGATTGGGGGAAATTTCAATTTAATGAAGAAAAATCCACTGTGAATGTTACATTTGTTTTATTCAAAGTGACAAATTACACATGTACCAGCAATTCCATATTTACAGCAGTGACTCCGCTGTTGGAAATGGCAATGTTCTGCATACTGAAATCATAACAGTATTCTCCAGGAACCACTAAAATAATAATTACCCCCATTTAACATCCAACAATTCCCTTTCCATCAATACAGCACTGCACAGCACTGAACCCTGTCCTGGGCCCTGGATTGTCTGCCTGAGCTTTGCACAGATTTGAGAGTTTATTTTTCTGTGCTTTACTCATCCATCTACATGCATTCTGCATACATTATGTTCAGCATATAGAGTATATCCACTAACTCTTCCACTGACTATTGTATTTTTAAACCGTCGTTGGAAGAGTCAGGGTGTATTTGAAAATATACCACATGAGATGTATTATTTATTTATTTATTCATTAATGCAGTTAGTTTTGGTACTATTGAAATAATTAAATTCATAATGATATCGCAACATATAGAATTATGGTAACCATGCTCTTTCAGGAAGGCTCTTCATACAATCATTTATCAGTACCAGGCATTTAAAATTATATGAACATGGTTAAAAGTAGCAGTGTCCTTTGGAAAAGCCGATAATCATTATACCCTACCTGACCTACTAAAAACTGATTTATGAAAAACTAAAGCTATATGTACAAAGGACACATACAGTGAGCACCATAATTCATTGGACAGTGACACATTTTTTGTTATTTTGGGTCTGTACTCTAGCACTTTGAGATGACAACCACCTCAGACCCTTGATGACAACCACGTGTTCCATACTGTTCCAGTGTAATTTACAGCTAAATCTAGTCCCACCCCCCAATTCCCATAGAGATCCATTCAAATGCAGACAGGTTATAGTATCCCTTGTAGGAGTACCAGAAAATTAGATATCAAGAGTCTATTGACATTTTTGGGTCACAGACACCAGGAAGTCATGGCATGCAAAGAATATGCAACCAAATGTTAGAAATGATTACTTTATTCTACATTATGTTAAACTGTCCAATGTTTTTTGATGCCCGAAAATGGGGGGGACAATGTACAAAAGGTTCTATAATTTCTAAATGGTTCATCCAATATGGATGAAAATATCCTCAAATTAAAGCTAACAGTCTGTACTTCAACCTCATTGTATACTTTCAAACTCAAAGTGCTAGAGTACAGAACCAAAATAACAAATAAATGTGTCACTGTCCAATGAATTATGGTGCTCACTGTACATTAATCCTGTTCAGGAAGTGTGGGAATTTCACATTTCATGTCAGCGATGGAATGGCAACTGTTTCAAGATGAGATGTCTCCCATCATGTCATGTGTCCTATGATATCAGAGTGAAATATAAACAAGGCACACTGACACAGTCAAAAAAGTTGTAAAAGATTGTGTTTTGAGAAAATAAATCCAGTGTGCAGCAATCCACATAAAGCAGTCCACATAAAGTGTGCACGCATGTGAAACTACAACATACAACATTTTACTACTAAAATATCTGATTGGAATAGCTTTAATATACAGATCCTTTCCAAAAAATTAGAATATCATGGAAAAGTTGTTTTTTTCCATAATTCCATTCAAAAAGTGAAACTTTCATAGATTATAGATTCATTACACACAAAGTGAAATATTTCTAGCCTTTATTTGTTTCATTTTTCATAATTTTGGCTTACAGCTCCAGAAAACCCCCAAAACAGTATTTCAAGAAATTAGAATAGTGTGTCGAAAATCAGCATTTACTTCAGTTATTTCAGAGAATGAATGTTTTAGACTGAGTGTCACACTATCATCTAATTTACTCAAAACACCTGCAAAGTTTATCTCAGTTTGGTTCAGTATGGGGAAGACTGCAGACTTGACAATTGGCCAGAAGACCATCATTGACACCCTCCAGAATATGGGTAAGCCACAAAAGGTCATCGCTAAGGAGGCTGGCTGTTCACAGAGTGCAGTGTCCAAGCATATCAATAGAAAGTTTAGTGGAAGGGAAAAATGTGGCAGGAGAAGGTGCACAAGCAAAAGAGATGACCGTAGGCTTCAGCGGATTGTCAAGCAAAGACGATTACAAAATTTGGCGGAGATGCAGAGGGAGTGGACTGAGGCTGGAGTCAGTGCTTCAAAAACCACCACGTACAGACGTATCCGGGACATGGGCTACAACTGTCGGATTCCTCGAGTCAAGCCACTCCACTCATTCTCTGAAATAACTGAAGTACAGTAAATGCTGATTTTCGACACACTATTCTAATTTCTTGAAATACTGTTTTGGGGGTTTTCTGGAGCTGTAAGCCAAAATTATGAAAAATTAAACAAATAAAGGCTAGAAATATTTCACTTTGTGTGTAATGAATCTATAATCTATGAAAGTTTAACTTTTTGAATGGAATTATGGAAAAAAACAACTTTTCCATGATATTCTAATTTTTTGGAAAGGATCTGTATATATATATATATATATATATATATATATATAATTTATATTATAATATTTGTTAGTTAAAAGGTTAAAGAAATAGATTTTTAAAGCTATTCCAATCATATATTTTAGTAGTAAAATGTTTTATGTTGTAGCACATCAGAATTTCGAAAATGTTGCTGAAAATACTTGATCAGCTAAGTGGACTCAAGATACAGATTCATGCAGGAAAGTCATTGACACAACAACATTTTCTGGTATGATAGAACACCTTTTTCACTTGTTTCGGTTTAATCAGTGAAACAACTACCTTGACATTCAGTTCATAATTTAACATTTTCAGAATGGAAACAAATGGGACAACCACTATGAATTTTCCTTGATCGACATGCCCCACCTTATGCCACAATACTCAGAAATGCAGGTAGTTCCTGCTGCTATATGTATAATACTCTATTATTCATGGTTATATACAGTATATAAATATATGTACTTTAGTTTATATTTATATTTAACCATTAATAATATAGGCCCTGATTTAGTTCAATACTTGTTGACCAGAAAATAACAATATGATGAATGATGAAATGTAAGCACCAGAATTGGCTGCAACATAAATGGCACAACATGCAGACAAAAGCCTTGTGTTGTTCCAGTTGACTAATGGCACTGACATGCGTGGAATTGCAGTGCACATTACTTCATCATTACACTCAACAAGCAGAGTTTCATTGTGCCAAGAAGCAGCACAGAACAGGAAGCTTACAGCCAATGGCAGAAATCAGGCGAAGTCCCAGAGAGGATTCCTGGCCTTACACCAGGATGAAAGACAGACACACTGGGGAAATTAACATCAGTGGCTGTATTCAACTGCCTTTTTCAATAATCTTTATTAATTTCAGTGTGTGTAGTGTGTGAGGAACTGTACTGTGTGCACATGTGTGTGTGTACATGTGTATGACTGTTTGTGGGCGGAAAAAATCCTACTGTGTATACGCTCTTGTGCAAGCAGGAAATTACGGTCATCCTCTAACCTACTGTATTGAGACACCCTTAACCCCAAGTCCTGATGCTCTCAGTTCCCTTTCAGCTGCTTTTTTCCTCGTCTGCTTCCTCTTCAACTTCCTTTATTGAAAAAAATCATATGAGTAAGTCAGACACTGTGCTGAAGGCTACTTTATGTCTCAGGCCCAGCTGAATAGCTCTGCTGCTGTGTCTTGTCCAACCTATAGCACCCCAGGGGATAAAGTAGAGGGCTCATATTAGGTCTCCTTGTATCCTCTGGCATTGTGAAGTATGAATAATGGCATGATAATGAACCATGGAGCACTTGATGAAACTAGTTCTTTGTATGTATGTCAAAATATATGGCACACTTCAAAAACTTATTTTATAATGAATTACTAAGACTCATTAATGAAGCCTTGTGACTAATGAATAGTTAGTGACAGATGGCACTGCACTTCAGAAACATAAATGCAAAACCTTAATAATGACAATCAACTGAGAGCCAGCGGGCACAAAATGTCCTCAATTCTCAAAAAAGCAAGAACAACAACAAAAAAAGCAGTACGGTCAATTAAATATGTTCTCCAAACCCTTTTAAAGAGTGCCACTGCTTCAGATGCTGCCCTAATCTGGTCAAACTGTTGAATGCAAATTAGTAACTCTGGACCAATTCTGGAACTGCCTCTGCTCACAAACTATACAACTTAAAACAGCTTGTACGAGGGTACGTCTCCAGTGTAATATTCAGAGACAAATACAGGGTGCCATGGGAAATGGCTAATACAAAGATGACAGTGTTATTAGGCATGGTTTATTTTATTCATCAGTGTATTGACAGTTCTGGCCCTACATTGTTGAATGCAGTGTTCCGGTGCAGGCAGGTGTTCATGAATATTCACTAGCAGTGAGACCATCGCTTGTTTGACTCTGATTCTAATCAGTCCTTGTTACAGTGTGTGTAGAATCTTTGTGGCTGGCTGTCACACGGACCCGGAATACAAACTCACGCGCTCTCTGACGTGTTCAGGTGCTCTTTCACAGCGACAGTAGTGGGGGCTGGAAAGACAAATAAAACTAGTCAGGTTTTACCGTGAGTCCTGTCACTGGAATTTTCCATTTTCAAATGCTCCCTCGGGGATAATAAAGAGTTTTCCAGTCAATCATTGTAGCATGTATTTCCATTCTGTCAGTCAAGCCAGTTTTTGGTTAATGGCTGAGTTTGCATGTAAATTAAAACACTGTCTTCCCTGATATACAAGCAGAATAGCAAACATAAAATAAGCTCATATAGCTTCTTACAGTACAATCATGTCTTATTCAACAAACCAAATGAAAGGATTTCCATACAGTCAACCTCATAATGCTACTTTCCCTCAAATGTGTGGAACTGAACAGGTGGGCGCCAGACCAAAGCTACAATGTTGCTAGTGCTGTACTATCGGTTATAATGGTTGTGCTTGCTGTATGGTGATGCCATAGAGTAACAGTGCACTCGCATACGGTTGCAGTCCCCCAACTGGTCAAATATAATGTATAGATGAAGCATTTTGAAATAGAGGCTGTCCAAGCAGAGGGGGTTGTGCCAAGACGTTGCCAAAACATTTGCTATGGGGAGCTGTTGTGAAACACCATGGAGATAGAAATAATATTCTACCTCAAAGAGCACCTGTGTTACCTGAACTCCTCCCACTAGTCTTAGATTTTAAAGGAAGAGATCATTGACTCACACTTCCTGAAAAAACATTCTGACACAGGAGTAAAGATTACTATACAATTTTGTATGCTGCTTTTTACACATCACAGCATCTGAAACAGATTTCCTGTGTGATAAGAACGGAACGGCACACGATTGCTAATGGTAATCATTTGCGAAGCACAAATCAGCACAACGCTCTGGAAAGTGCACCTGACACCCTTGAGCTAGCATTCTGAGAGGTTCTGTTGGCATGTTTGTTGTCATTGTCAGTACTGCCCACTGCACACAACCCTTTATTTAACCAGGCGGGTCAAATGAGAACAGGTTCCCATTTTCAATGATGATGTTGCCTGACAGGCGCGACAAAGACAACAAAAAACAGTGGCTCAGACAAAGCACGAGCAAGAGCATTGGGCTCATGGCAGTAGCACAGACCAGAGTTTAAATACCATTGCTGTTACAGCACTTTTACTTTTGCCTTGTTTCAGCTCACCCCCTTCACTAGAGAACTTGTGCGTGACTGTTGTGACATTGTTCAATACAATGGCTTTGTGTTGATTGTGTGACAGACAATTTTTGTTATTTGTACTTGTACTGTCAGGCAAAAGCATCTGCAAAATGAGTAGAAGTAAATATAAATGTACTCATGATAGGATTTATTCAAGGAAAACAGCCTGGCTAGTTGAATAAAATGAGGTCTTTATACAGCAAGTCTACCACTAGAGGGTGACCTGCTACAGTAAATTCATTCTGTACTGCACGCTAACTGAAATATCTTGTTCTTATGGAGGAATGAGTTCTATTCATTACTGTAATTCCTACCTAAAATATTTTTTTAGGAGAAATCTGTTGAATGAGAAGTACTTAAACCAAAAACTATTAAACATTTATAAAATCTGAAGGTACACTGTGGGTTGTTCCAATTAGCCTCTTTGTCCCCCACTAATTGTGCCTCAGAATCATCAGAGAGTAAGCAGGGTTAAAAATGTCTGGGTTTTCTCCAGCTGCAATCTCTCACCAAAAAGATAAATAAAGCACATATAAACACAACACACACACACACACACACACACACACACACACACACACACACACACACACACACACACACACACACACACACACACACACACACACACACACACACACACACACACACGCACACACACACACACACACACACACACACACACAGGATATAAAAGAAGGCACAAGCAAGTTTTAATAATCTTTAGGAAACTACAATACCACTAGAACAATTATGTTGTATGGTACAGCTATGTGTTGTTTATTTCTTTATGCATTTAACTGGGAGTGCACAGTATCCAGGACAGTATAAAATGCCAAAACACATTAAACGCACAGGAACAGCAAGAAAACACAGAATACAAGAACACTGACATGGAATCGACAGGAACAAAGAAATTGAGCATCAAGCTACAAATACTAAAGCACTAGCTTACAGTAGTCTGTTTTTCAAATAAACATAGAGCTGAAAAGTTATTCTTAGGAGCACCATAACTGCATCTCACTAATAAGCACAAACTGTATGTTCATAAGGCTAATGATGAGTGATATTGCATTACATCACAGCATTAACATGGTTCTAGATTATAATCCATTACAGCAACATTGCCTTTCATTAAATGACTCATAGTGGCTAACAATGATCTGGTAGAGCGACAGATCAGATTTCATTCAGGGTTTTCAGGGATCAGATACTATACTGGGTGCTAGGTGTATGGTGTTTTGCCTACACCGGTAGGCAAAAAAATGCGTTACTGATACCTACTTTGTTATTTTTTAATGTAGGGTAACATAATGTTTGGATTACCAGAGATAGGGATGATTTCATCGTCCCACCATAAGACTGCTTTACAATTTCCCAGTGATTGCTTGCAGTCCAACTTATATAAACATGCACATTTCTACCTTCTGCTTGTGGTATTCCCATCTATATCCCATCTATATACATACAATAATAATATTATATATAGTGCCCTCCATAATGTTTGGGACAAGAATGGTATATTTTTTTTCTTTGATTTTCACTTGTATCAGAGTGATGGCAAGAGCAAAGTGTGTGCAGGCCAAAAGGAACAGCTCAAGATCCAAAGTATCTATAACAAATGCAGTAATTTCTACATGGTGAAACCAAAATGTATAGAAATACCCTTTAATAAAAGCTGAGAAACTGCAATTTATCCACTTGTGAATTGCTTGATTACAAATTTAAAATTGTGGAGTACAGAGCCGAATCAAGAAATATATGTCTTTGTCCCAAACGCTATGGAGGACACTGTATATATACACACAAATACATGTATCATGGCTGACTTAATGTGTGCATGTTGCACTGCAAAATCTCTTTGGGTACTTTATGATAAATGGCAGAATAGTAGTTTAGAAAAGAAAGACACACATATGAGTCTGACGTGCAACTGGTGATAACATACTTGACCTTTCCAGCTAAATGCCAGTTATGGGTTCATGACTGTCAAAAATGTATTGACTATATTCTATAGTTCTAAAAATATTTCTGTAACACAGTAATAAATGGCAATAAGTTTATTTTTGTTGTATTTTATTATTTTCTTCATAAAAAACACAATTCATACATTAACTGAGTGCATCTTCCCTCCTGTGTAACAAGAGCAGTTTTAACTGTCCCGCGAAAGGTAGTGTCGTTTTTAAGCGTACTAGCCACAGTTTGCGTGATTTTAATTAGACCTTGTTGAACGTTGCTCGTATCAATTGCATTGCTAATTTGTGTTTGTTCCGCGATTGGCTGTTTGTTAGATTGTTAGATTGGCCAGGCTGTTAGTTTCGTGTTATTGTGCTTTTAAGTGGTAGTAATTATTTATCCGTGCTTGCGAAGTGTTTCACACAGCTGTTAGCCAATTGCAATCAGCTGTGCGCATTTCAAAAGACATCTGGAAGAGCGACACTAGTGTCGACACTAGTGTCGCTCCCTCCCAGTTTATGTGTGTTCTCCCTATCCCTGTCTGCTCTCTTCCTTTCAGAACCCGCTTCCAACGACGGGGCCCTCCATGGCAACGCAACCCGTCCAACCTCCGCTACCCCTCGCTGACTCCCTGCGAGAACTTCACCGTCGCAGGGCTCTGGAACTGCCACTCTGCCACACGGAAAGCAGACTTCATCTCCGGCTATGCCTCCTTCCTGTCCCTCCAGTTTCTCGCCCCCACTGAAACCTGGATTACACCGGACAACGGCGGCAGTGTAGTATAATGGTTAAGGAACTGGCCTTGTAACTGAAAGGTTGCAGGTTCGATTCCCTGGTAGGACACTGCCGTTGTACCCTTGAGCAAGGTACTTAACCTGAATTACTTCAGTATATATCCAGCTGTATAATTGGATAATATATATGTAAAATTAAAAAAAATGCTAAACAGTTGTGTAAGTCGCTCTGGATAAGAGTGTCTGCTAAATGCCTGTAATGTAATGTAATGTAATGACAACGCGGCAACTCCTGCTGCCCTCTCCTCCTCCTCCTTCTCTCACACCCCCCGGCCGTCTGGTCGCGGAGGTGGTACTGGTTTGCTACTCTCCCCCTCATGGTCATTCTCTGTTCTCCCCCTCTCTGATATATCTATTACTAGTTTTGAATACCACTCTGTGTTAATCAACCACCCTATTAACCTGTACATTATAGTTGTTTATTGCCCTCCAGGTCCCCTGGGGTGCTTCCTCGATGAGCTCGACACCCTGCTCAGCTCCTTCCCAGAGGACGGCACCCCGCTGATCCTCCTGGGAGACTTCAACATCCATCTAGATGCCTCCCAGTCTGCAGCCTTCCTACCACTTCTCCGCTCCTTTGACCTCACCCTCCAACCCTCCCCCCCACCCACAAGGCTGGCAACCTCCTAGACCTGGTCTTCCAGAGGAACAGCCACTGCTCTGATCTCACTGTTACCCCTCTCCATACCTCTGATCACCATTTAATTTCTTTCTCTCTTCATCTTGTTCCACACTGCCCCCCTCTCCCCCCACCCCCACTGTCTATGTCCGCCGTAACCTCTGCTCCCTCTCACCCTCCTCTCTTGCTCCCTGTGTCACTGCTTCCCTCCCCCCTCTCAAACCCTTCTCTCAACTCCCCATCGACTCTGCATCCGACACCCTGCTCACAGCTCTCTCCCCATCACTTACTGTAACTCTCTCTGCCCTCTTGTCTCTAGGCCCACACGCCCATCTCCTCCCTGCCCGTGGATGTCCGATGCCCTGCACACCTCCAGGGCCGGTCTTCGCGCAGCAGAGAGGATGTGGAGGAAATCCAGAGACGCATCAGACCTCTCTCGACGTCTGTCTGTCCTGGCCCCACGGTGGTGGAATGAGCTCCCTGTGGAGGTCAGAACAACAGAAAGTCTGACCACCTTCAAGCGCAGATTGAAGACTCACCTCTTCTGCACCTCTCTCCACCCCTCCCTACCTCCTTGTGACCTCCCTTGATTGTGTTTTATGAATCCTTGTTTAAGTGGTTCAAGCTGCTAGTTTAATACTTGTAAGGTTACTTATTGGCTACTGTTGTACACGCCAATCATCGATATCGTGTGGTTACCCCCCCGCCCCAAAAAAAAAATTAATAAAAATAAAATAAAATCATACTGACTACGCCTGGTACTTGAAATCGTATTTACCTTTTAGGGTCGTTTTGACGCACTTGTTTCTAGTTTGAAAATGCACTAATGTACGTCGCTTTGGATAAGAGCGTCTGCCAAATGACTATAATGTAATGTAATTAACCAAATTCACAACCACACTTAATGCAATGGGGCTCATTGTGTTGAGAAGAATGTCACAGCAGTATTAAGGGCATAATAGGCCTTTGTGAATGGCGATTTTTGCATAAGGCTAATAGTCTTATACAATATGATACTGCTTCACTGAAGAACAGTTCCATTTTTTTTATATTCAGTAGCACACAAGACAGTGTTGTGCTGAACCACGAAAAGACTCCATTTCCCAATGATGACCTTTTCTCTATGTTATAGCTATACACAGGTGTGTTACTGTTATGCACCATTTTATGACTCTCTCTCTCTCTCTCTCTCTGCCTCCCAGAATTCCCTGCTCACACAGCCCATCTGTTTCCAATGACAGCTGGGGTTAATGATCAGCTTGGGTCGGGAGGTCACAGTGGGTTTCCATGGTTCCTGTCACTAACACATTATCTTTGTGTGTACATTCTGAAATACCAATACCAAGGACATGCACGGCAGTGTCAGGGCTAATGCAAGTGTTAGTGGGACGAAGTTAGTGGTTTCTGGAATGTCTGTTTTTACTTGTAGATTGGAGTTAGACTGCCAGGGGGAGGAAAAATTCCTGACCCGACCTTCAACGTACATGTCCAATGCAAGGATAGCAAAATGGGAATCAGAAAGCTGGAAGTTGAACAGTATACAGAGCAACTGAGTAGCACACTAGTTCTGTCAGTTAGGCCCCTCATCACTCCTTCGTCGGGTAGACAGAACAGTTTAAAAATGATGGGGACCCTGACCCCCCTACGACACATCCTAACGCTTCTCCTCCGCCCACATCTAGCATTGCGGGATTTTCTGGAACATGTTAGTTTGAAATCCATTTTGGTAATTCTGACGTTTGCCACATGTTTTGTGCAGGAAAACAGAGCCCAAGGACTTTAATCAAGCAGAACACTGGCCGCGACAAGAACTGAGCCTTTGATTACATTCCTACCACCCTGTGACATTGGGCCCTGAGCAGTGATCCGCACTGCTGCTCTCCTCCCTCAACCTCTTTTTCACCTCTTTTCAAACACATACCTTTGGGAACAGAGGTCTTTCAGTGACAGAACAGAACAGATGAGACACCAGGTGATTACACACTGGACACTGCAATCGAAAAAGTTTTTAAAGTAGAACTAATAAATTAATTAATGAGTTGGATTTAATAAATTATATGGTGTTTTCACAGAGGATTTGTCAGCATCAAAGAGACAGGGTCCATGACATTTTTCCCATTTCACATGCATCATGCAGCTGTGAACTTTAAATGAGTCTGATCACAATGCTGATGTCCAGTCAATATTTGGCTGATGGGGAACACTTACTGTAGCTATTGCAGAGTGTGAAATGGCGAAACTTCTTTTTTCCTTCTCTACTCACTTTTGATCATTGCACTCAATAAAGTGATTGACTCATTGATGAGTGGTCAGGTGAATACAAATGTAACTAAATGGTGACAAGTATCACTTCCATTTTCATTCAGGGATGAGACTGATAAATGCCAGGTGGCCAACTGCATATGTTTTTTAACCTATTAACATTATTTGAAGTTAATACTTGAGCAAAGCCATAAATGATAAACTAATTCAATGTATCACTTAGATAATTGTTATTCATGCCCTCTTGGAGCCCCCTGTGCTCCTCCCCTTAAAGTCGCAGGTGAAGATACCTACAGTCACCTGTTGCTCAGTAGCCGACTGACTGTCTCGCTCGAGAATGATCTATTAGTTCCAGACATCTCAGGCAACCGTTACGGTAAATTCATTAAAAAGTACTTACTCTTCAGAGGAAACAACAAGCGACAACATTTATTACAAGGAAAATACAATATACGACCAGCGACAACAGAACATTGTAGATCGAAGACCAAAGTTCAAAAGAGATACTGTAAGCTACTTATGGGGACACATGGCAACCTATCGCGTTTGATAGGCTAATCTACCAGAGGCGGATCAAAACGCACACAATCGAAAATAGTGTGCAGAAGGAGAAACTGGAAGTCGGTGTTGGGTAAGAACACTTTACGTTCCATGTTATTAACAACCTGATGGTGTCCGAAGACTTAACAGTGTTCATTATTTGGATGATGTGGTTGTAATGGTTTCAATGAGGGTGTGTATGCTTCCAAATATATTTCCGTTCTTGAGTAGTCTAGGCTAAATAGCAAATATGGTTAAAAAAAAAAAATATATATATATATACTACAATTGCAAATGCATAGGCTACCAATGGAATGATTGAAACGATTGTTACTGTCATGGCAATGGCAAACGATTCATTCGCTCACTCCGATCTTACACTGATTAAACAATGAATTTAGTTAGCTCTCATTTTCCCATAGACCTTTACGTAATCAGGTAGCCTCTGTAAATAACATAACTTTTATGTTGGCTATACGAGGTTGAATATGCACATGTCCACATTAATACGGATCCAAAGATTTCTGTTTTTATTCTATTTCGATTAACATAGGCGTAGTTCTGTCCACGATAGCTCAATGAACTGCGATGAATAGTTTATTTTCATTCGAAAAGCATCAGTACTGATAATACATGACAATGGTGGGGGAAAATTCACTGAAAGTAGCCTACATGCAATTAAAACGTTTCCCAGAAATGTCTGGGATCTCAGTAGCCTATCCTACATTTACTTAAGTAGCCTATACTACACAACTTTTAAGCAACAAGACTTATCCAACATGTTTTTAATACAACATGAAGATGAGTTTTCAACTTATCGTAAACAGTTGATAAAACATAACTTTTAAGACTCCTTCTTGGAGTATGGAGGACATAAATGCATGTTTAATGTGGATACAGTTGGCCTGCATTTTGTATTTTTGGAATTCCGGAACACCCTTCATTCAAATAGCACTTGCTGCCCTCACAAAATGCTATCTGGGAAAATTGCATTTTATAATAAAACAGTTTTGTATGAATAATGCAACATTAGTAAATGTAGAAGGAAATATATAGCAAGTATTCATAAATGTTCAAACAATAGTATGCAGTTATCCTTAAAGTTAATATAGAGTTATATCATATAATGCCAGTATGGACAATGCGTTGTGTTGCCATTATAAGGCATATTATATTGAGGCATAATGCAAGGTTAGAATGAATAGGACAGCAGGTATCTAAAACAGATGCCATTTACCAATTGGTGCCTAACTGAACTGAACACACTACAACATGCCTAGAAAGTAAAGCTTTATAAATATAGCATTCACACTACAGGAGCAGCAAATCAGTGTTCTTTTTTATTATACTTGAGGTGATTTAAGCAATGGTTGTCATAATATGTGTGAATTTTCTCAATTAGAGGCACCTTAACTGATATAAGATTAGATGTAAATAGCTTCTGACTTAGAGCGAAGGGAATCAGTAGAATATTCATGTACTGTATGTTAGTGGCAAATCCTACAAACCTTTGGTGTTTTCGCTATAAGTGCAGTTATTTAATTACAATGCCACATCAAGGCCCTCAAAAATTATGCCAAATAAAACGAAAGCCCGTTTTTCCTGTTACATTTGTCTTTTTTTTTTTTTTAAAGATTTTTTGACCCATTTTGTTTTGGTGTTTAAAACCTTTCATCAGACAAAGCATATATTTTGGAATTTAGCTTGATTTTCACTGTTTTTGTTCATGTGGGTTTGCTATTCTGTCCAGTAACATTGTGCTCAGTCTGTTTCTGTGGAATAACAAGTCACCATTGTTCTGTGTTGTGCTTTTGGTGTAAGGTTTTTGCCAACTGAGCGGCCATCTTGCGAGCCAGGCCAGGTTAACAGTCAGTGAGTGTGTGGCGGCATAACAACCAGCTAACCACTATGTGATCAATGCCTGCTGGAATCTGGATCTAACTACAGCAGTTATTCTACGTAAGATAAAATACAGTACTACATAATACTAATTTTCACCAGAAGAACAGTAAATCCACACGTTACCTAACTGAATGCCAACCACATTTGTCTGACAAGTATGCTCATTTTGATGATTTGGTAACAGACTGACAATAAAAAAGTAGGCAACAAATTCAGAACATAGATTCGCAAAGCGACGGTAAATGACTGCCATGGCCCATGCCTTCTAAAGTCTTCTAAATGGCTGTTTATATTACATTGAAGAAGCAGAACCAAATAGAAATAGCAAAGTGGCCAGTTCTCGTCCAATACAGTGGAGGTGTCTGGCTTTCAGTCAATTTCTAGTCCCAGGTGCTTACAACAGTTATTTGCTCAGCTGACAATCTTCTCTCGACAGCTTAAGCAGATTAGTTACATGCATAGATAGATTCAGTTGCAAATATATAGTATAATGTGCTAAAGCTTTCAATTGAAGTTCTGTACACCAGGGCATACCAGTGCTGTTCACAATATTCAAGCCCACAATCTACTTGTTGCAGCTTATTAGCCCCTGAAATCCATCTCAACAGAAGTTTTTTAAATGAAGTCCATTTTTGCAGATAAAATATTAGCCTTATTATCTATAATAATCAGAACCTATAAACCTGCAGCCCCTCACAATACTGTAGAGCTGTAATGTGACACTACCTTTCATATCAGCGGGGAGGTCAAAGTTTATCTTAGATTCAGGGCCGGTTTTAAATAAATTGATGATTGATATCTCGGATTATAAAATGCTTACACGTCCAAGCTAACGCAACATTTTTTAATGTGGCAAAGGTTGTGGAGATATACAGTATATTTCATTTTACAGTTTCATTTCATTTGGCTTACTATGCTAGTCAGTGGCTCCAGTGAGGAGATTTGTGCCAGTCTTGTGGCAAATTGAAAACCCGGGACCTATAAAATTGTGGAATGGACCTACCCTCAGATACGGCCAAATGGTCAAGCCAAACCAAACTATCATCCATGCCTGATCAGAAATAAGGCACCACAGCAATATCTATTTAAGCCTCAGTACACAAGCTTTTACACTGCATGCAAGGAGTTGGCACAGTTTGTATGTCTACCCATCGTATCACAATATTTAACCCATACAAAAAATAATTAAAAAAAGTTTTCAAAAATTTGCTTTACGATAACAGTTTTACAGTAGCAGAGTTGCAACTGACTTTTAAAAAGTGGGCTTTTACTGGCAAAATAAATCATCCATTGTGTGCTCTCCCCAAATCAAACTCCAGTGACCCGTTAAACAGAGTTTAAATTCTGCTTTAAGCTCATTCTGAATACAGGGCTGTATTAGCCTGTGTTATTGCTGCAGTCCAAGAGGTATTTTGGCAAGAGCATATATGTATAAGCATATAAGGCACAATGCATACCTTCTAACAAATTCAGTTGTGACCTCATATCTCAGCATTGTTTCTCTGTTATTTTATTTCTGTTCTTTTAATGAACAATATAATACAATTTAATACTATATTTGTCATGAACCTGAATACGGGCTGGACCCAAGTGCAACGACCAGGAGGCAGAGGGACAGAAAAGGGTAGTTTATTATAGCTTGGGGCAGTCCCAAGCTGTACATAGATTACAAACAAGAAAACAATTAAGTCCGGAGATTCTCCGGGACTTCACTTTGCTCCAAGCCGGAGCTGGACTTGAACTGGAACGCAGAATGTTCCAAGCCGGAACTGGACTTGTACTGGAACCCTGGAGTTCCAAACCGGAACTGGACAGGACGGGGAACTGGATCGGATCACACCGGAACTGGACTAACTGGAACTGGACTTGGTGCGGGACACTGGATGTTCCAAACCGGAACTGGACTAGACAGGAACTGGAACGGGTCAAACTGGAACTGGACTAACTGGAACACTGGGTTGTTCCAAACCGGAACTGGACTTGGCACGGGACACTGGATGTTCCAAACCAGAACTGGACTGGACAGGAACTGGATCGGGTCAAACTGGAACTGGACCAGACTGGAACACTGGATGTTCCAAACCGGAACTGGACTTGGTACGGGACACTGGATGTTCCAAACCGGAACTGGACTGGACAGGAACTGGATCGGGTCAAACTGGAACTGGACCAGACTGGAACACTGGATGTTCCAAACCGGAACTGGACTTGGTACGGGACACTGGATGTTCCAAACCGGAACTGGACTTGACAGGAACTGGATCGGGTCAAACTGGAACCGGACAAACTGGAACACTGGAATGTTCCAGACCGGAACTGGACTGTGCGGTCTCTCAGGAATTGTTCTAAACCGGAACTGGACTGGACAGGAACTGGATCGGGTCAAACTGGAACTGGACCAGACTGGAACACTGGATGTTCCAAACCGGAACTGGACTTGGCGGATTTGGACAGACGGGACAGACGGGACGGATAGGGGGAGCGCTAGGCATCCAATAAATAAGCTTCAAACTCCTCTCCTGAAGCGAGGGAGGACATAAAGCACAGACAACCAGTTATGGAAATGCATGAAATTTAGAGAAGGGGAAACCGGGGTGTACTAGTAACAGGTAACCAGGTAGTTGAAGCAGAGGAAGGGGTTGCGGCAGAAGACGGCAGGGCAGGGCAGTGCAGCGGACCTCGGGTTGGCCCGGTTGAGGCAGCAGGGCAACAGCAGTAGATGCAACCGGAACCGTAACAATGGCGGTAGCCACGGCCAGACAGGAACCACTGTAGAATGGAGGAGCAGAACGCCCCGCTGTGGGCGCAACGTCAGGTGGAAGCGGGGGTACCGCAACACAATCGGGATAGCGCACAACTGCAGACTGGCAGAAACAATAGAGTAGTGGTTAACGAGACAGGCAAGGCGCGGCAGGTAGGACCGCATATAAACAGGACAGACTAGCAAACAACAGTAGGCAGTGTGTGTTTAAGCACCGAGACAGAACCAAACTGTAGCAAGATAAACAGACAAGGGAATACTAGACCAGGATACAAACGAAACAACGTTAACGAACTGGCCCAGGATAGCAGCCAGCAGGAGGGTTAAATAGGGAGTGAGATTGGAAACAATTAAGAAAGCGTGCAAATGTAAGCGTGGGTGATTGAACAGAGCGGAGTGTGAGGAATGCATGCCGAAATGGAGGAAGGAGATAGGCTGAGACAGGAGTGGGGAAAAGGAGTGAAACAAACGGAGGGAACACGCCCAGTCTGCAGCAAGGGGAAAACCACGGACAATGGGAAACAAACATGACACGGAGGGAAAGGGCAAAACACGGAAAACGGACAGGATGGGAACGGAACGTTACAATATTGTACTAATAGATGCGCAGTGTTTGCCATCTGTCCTCCATTTTGGAAAATGTTTAATTACCTGGGGACCCTGACACTTGCTGAAGGGAGAGTTATCGCAGTACATCAACTGCTCTTAGGTCATCGATGGCTCACTCACCAGCAGTGTCCTGTCACTTAATCCTCTACAGCGCAGGTGTTGGTAACAAATTGGCTGTTCCTGTGATATTCACGGTAGTGTACAAAAGTCTTCAGGCACACGGGCATTTAAGAATTTATTGCAAATCCCAGGATGAGTATGAATAATAACCTCATTTTGGTAATACTGATCACGCTGCACAGGGAGAATTACATCTGGTAGAATTACAACTCTATCTAAATACAGTAACTTCAAGCCATACACAGTCACAGTTCTTTCAGAGTTCATGAATTCAAAAAGTGTAAACAAACGATGAATTAAACTTTTTCTCTCTTGTACATTCCAAATTACTTTGGAGAACGTTGGTGGAACTACAGTTAGACTTGCTGTGGAGATTGCCAAGAATAGTACTTAATTTTGCCCATTTTCACCTGTTTTGTTATGTTTAAAGCTTTATAACTCCAGATGTAAACTTTACACAAACACCAATAATGGCTTAAATTAAAGAATACCTGTGTACCATTTATCATCATGCCTAATTGATTTCCATAATTCACATGTAAATTATGGTCTGTGAATACACAACCCCCGGTCAAAAAGGAAGTTCCACCACTCTAGTTTACAGAGTCAGTGATGTGAATAAGATAGAACTTTTTCTGGTCCACAAACATCCTGCCTGCATGTGTACAAAATATGAAACAGATATGTATTACTGCTTATGTCCCATGAGGCAATTTAAAACGTAACTTGGTGTCCAGAAATCTATCCAACATGGGTAATTGTTAAAGAAGATAACATTGTGTATGTGGTATCTATGACGAGATATATTAGTCCTACACATGCGCACCTTACTTTGTGTAATTGATGGGAGGGTATTTATATACCTCCCGGTGCATTGTCTGTATTTTCATTTGACTCTGAAGAAGACGTCGTTGACGTCGAAACGTCAGTCGTATTAAAATATTTGTTTTTGCTCTGAGCTCTTTGTGCTCCAGTCCTCCTTATCTCGGGTTAGTCCTAGCGAAGTAGTCCGGGTTTGGTATCCTTTCTATGGATAATTGTGCATCACAGTAATTCAGGAGATACTCAAACTTTTTCAACAGATAAACTCTTTTGGAAATATATTTGCATCCATATCATTAGAGAATTTCCAACTTTTGCAAAAGATTAGGGGAATGGATATAGGTGTCCAAAAACCTACCCAAACCTATGAAAACCTATGCAAACCTATCTAAACCTAACCCAACTTATCCAAACCTACCCAAACATAAACACAGCTTTATTGTCCATTTGAAGCACATTATTATGACCTATGAGGAGGCAATGACCATTAGATAATCAATTCCTTTGTCTCAGTTTAGTTTCCAGTGCCAAACATGTCCAACACAGCCCGTTCTGGTCATAAAAGGTAATTTATTATCAAGACAGACATTCTCAATGTATGAGAAACAAATTTACTTCTCTTCTCAGAAAAGCCAAAGCTGAGTTTTATCTATCTGTAACTACAGAAAAGTTAAATGACCCAAGGAAATTCTGGAAAGTTGTTAAATCATTATCTCCTTGCGATAACACAACTGGCCTACCTTCTTGTATAGTCAAGGATTCTGTTGCTGTGTCTGATAAGTTTGAAATGCTGAACTGTTTTAATATGCATTTTATTTCATCTGGGTTCTTGTTTAACTCTATCAGCCCTCTTAATGTGGAATTTGTAAACGATGACAATTCGGTTGGTGTTGAACAAAATTTCAGTTTTGTCCCTTTCACTGTTGCTGAGGTTCAAAAAGCTTTAAAGAAATTGAATCCTAGAAAACCAGCTGGTCCAGATCTCTTGGAACCTAGTTTTTTTAAATTAGCAGCAGATTTTATAGCTGAACCTCTGACCCATCTAACCTTACCTTGGTCACAAATGAAATCCCAAAGGTATGGAAGGCTGCTTATGTTCTACCCTTACTTAAAGGAGGGGATCCAGCAGTGCTCAATAATTACAGACCAATTTCAAAACTTTCTGTATTAGACAAAGTACTGGAATCCCTGGTTAGTGAACAGGTGAAGGAGTATTTATACACTCATAAAATACTATCTGAACATCAGTCAGGGTTCAGAAAAAATCATAGTACTGTTACTGCTGCCATGAAAGTTGTAAATGACATAATTGAAGCTTTAGATAATAAGCAACATTGTTTGGCTCTTTTTATTGATTTGTCTAAGGCCTTTGACACAGTAGACCATGGTATTCTGATAAAACAACTTATTAATGTTGATTTTTCTTTTCATGCTGTAGGTTGGTTTGTCAACTACCTCACAGATAGGACTCAGGCTACCCAGATTGATGGTCTTACATCTGATGTATTAACAGTTTGTAAGGGAGTCCCTCAGGGTTCAGTTCTGGGCCCACTCTTATTTACTGTATATATAAACTGCTTGGGAGAGGATGTCCCAAACGCAGCCTTCCATAAAACGGGTAATTCTGACCACGCATTATGATTGGTTGAGAGGCATTCAAAGCTGTGTCTATATTCGCGATATAGTACCCCTATGATGCAATAATGCACCTGTTTACCTGGAAGTTTAAATTAATATCACTCCGCACGTCTGCAGCAAAAACTTTCTGATGCTGGGCTGGAGGCTAGAGAAATCATGTCCGTGAGTGGACATAAAATCCACAGCTACTGGCAACCAAATCCACTGGAAAGGAAATTAACGGTGGAGTGACATTCTCACTGGAGAGCCATAGATTTGTCTCTTTTATGCTAGTAACGATATCAACAGTTTAAGCTTAGCTACAGCTGATTCATGAAACCGGTTAAAACATTAAATCTGCAGATAAAAAAAGTTTGTATATGGCACGTAACAGCAACTTTAATCTAGCAAACCATTTTTGTGGTTGGAGTTGCAGTATTTATTCAGTTTGGAAATACGAATTTAGTAGGAATTTAGCTAGCTAGGATTAGTAATTAGCTATTTAGCTGTAAGTTAACGTGAGAAACAGTCTCCCGACTGGTTGTGTGAAAGCAAGTTAACGTTACTTCAGATCTGTATAGGCTATACAGTATATAGATAACTGTTTTAACGTTATAACTATTACATTATATTATTATTATTATGTTATGTTATTAGCACATAACGCTAGCTATTAGTCCGTTTGCTAACTAGCATTCCATTCCTAGCTTTGTTTGTGTTGCATGGCAACAGCTACACTGGGGACTATTTACTCTGCTGCTGAAATTAAATTCATAACGTTAATTAAAAATTGTTTTATTAAAAGTGTGCCTTGTCCTTATATATTATTTACAATATAGCTGGCAACCGTTTTATAAAAGCAATAAGGTAACTCGACGCTGTACAATATCGTCAATATAGTCACAGTTAAAGGGTTGCCGGCCCGACGCGCAACACCCTTTAACTGTGGCTATATTGACGATATAGTACTGCGTCTCGTACCTTATTGCTTAAATATAACACAACCTAGCTAGCCTTTCTGTGGCTAGATAGCTATACTACTATCAATACAACACCATAGAACACACACGCACACACACACTTTGTATACACGGTAACATCACTTAGCTAGGAATCCATGCTTTCTGGTTCAGATGAAGAGCCATAGATGTCAATCTCCTCATCTGAATCCAGAGGATGACTACATAATTCAGTAGCCTCAAGCACGGAAAATCTTTTTGTCGCTTTGCCATTGTACAAACAAAAAGATTTCTCACCAGTGGTCACTACGTGATGTGTATAATGCGCTTTCATTCACAAAATCATGGAGATGCAGACGCTTGTTGATAGTGTTGTTATGATATACACTCATTACATTTACATTTACATTTTAGTCATTTGGCAGACGCTCTTATCCAGAGCGACGTACATTAGTGCATTTTCCAACTTGAAACAAGTGCATTAAAACAACCCTAAAAGGTAAATACGATTTCAAACACCAGGCGCAGTCAGTATGATTTATTTATTTATTTATTTATTTTTGGGGGTGGGCGGGGGGGACCACACAATATCAATCATTGGCGTGTACAACAGTAAGCCAATAAGTAACCTAAAGTATTAAACTAGCAGCTTGAACCACTTAAACAAGGATTCAGAAAAACACAATCAAGGGAGGTCACAAGGGAGGTAGGGAGGGGTGGAGAGAGGTGCAGCTTGAAGAGGTGAGTCTTCAGTCTGCGCTTGAAGGCGGTCAGACTTTCTGTTGTTCTGACCTCCACGGGGAACTCATTCCACCACCGTGGGAAAATGAACAGCTCTGACAATCGCCCCAAACTGTCAAAAGACCTATATTGTACCTCTTTTGAAAGCTTAGAATGTGTTCTTTTTGTATAATAAGGCTGTCAATCAATTACAATTAGATTCAAGATGTTACTACTACCATTTTGAATTGTGTACTGTTATGCAGACATATTTTTGAGATTTCGCCGTGTTGGAACTTACACTGTAGTCCACATATAGACAGAAAAGGCAGGACATAACTACAGAATCTTAGAAAGGACATGTCTGGCTTCAATAATGTAGGTAAGGTTATGACTTTATTCCATACTTTGAGATATTTTCATGGCAGAAGGAAATTATGAAATTAATTGTAATAAATGAGCAGGCAAAATAACAGTTTCTTTGACTTATATTCAGGACCTTGTGTGTTTTTTATTGTTGCTGTGATTGTATATAATTTTTTGGTGAAAGAAGAACTGTAACCAGCTCCTAAATATAATTGTATATTTATATTTTATGTCCAATATCTTCAGCTTGATTTACACTCATGTAGATCACACTGTACAGTGGTCAAGATACTTTTATGAAATACGGAACAACGGTGGCACGTAGAAGCTTCATATTTTGCCTGATAATAGCCCAACCTTTGTTGAAATGTCCACTGGCCTCAAAACAAATGTACTTAAGCAATTAAAAGCCATTTGGAGGTGTATCTTGAGAGTTTCATTTCACTACCTCTGAAGAACACTATTTATGGGTGTGTCGGCCCCAGCGTGGCCACATATATACATACGGACCGCACTATCCCTTTTTGATTGTAAGTTTGAATGCCAATCTGTGACACTCAATTGAAAGTCTAAATGTCTATGTAGATAATTGTTGTTGAGGCCTGCCAGTTTGGAATAAAAAATTTTTATTCAATAGCTGTGCTTATTACCTCCTATGTTTTCCATAAAGAGAGGCTAAAACCATGAACCTTTTAATAGTAATATTATTGTGCTTAGTCCTGCTTTTGACAACATAAGGTCACTTTAATAAGTAAATTGTCTTTTAGATAAGTCAGTCATTGTCATAAATGAGACTGACCCCCCTTACTTAAATTAACTTGCATCACCCAATCAGAGCAAGCATCCACAATCCCTGCTGCATAAGGTATTTATTGAGGCCAAAGGAAAACATTTTTCATTGGTTTTGTTGGTTTTTGGAGCCTTGGAGAAGAAGGGTTTTTCCTCTTTTGTTTTGGGTGGTGGTTTCTTTTCTGCGTGTACTTTTGTTCCTGTTGCGCACTTGCGCTGACACTGGAAGAGGGTAATACCATGGAAAGTTCTGGCTTATCGGTCTCTCTCTTTACTGATAATTTCAAATTAACTTATGGTTTGATGTCTTCTTTTTTGTAACTTATAAGTAGTGAGCCTACGTTCATTAATGAATGTATGATTTCAATTAAGTATTCTCATTGACATCCTGTTCATCATTTAATAAAATTATTTAATCTTAAAACCTGATATAGTTTGTTTTGACTTGTTAGTTGATGCCACCAGGTTATTGTTTGACTAACCTATCAAAAAATTCTGCAATTGAATTGATGATTGTCAATTCCAATAATAATTATTAAATTAAATCACATAAAATATATTTTAAAGGTAGGTTAAGTGAGGGGTTTTAGCACAAAATACACAAAATACAGATTGCTGAACATTGTACAAGGGCATGGACTGTTGGAACTACTGGATTGAGGAAGTGCACATTTTACTTAATCTTTACTTCCCCAACATGAGCGTGTCACTTTATCAGGATAACGTGTGCTTGTGGTGTGTGTGTGTGTGTGTGTGTGTGTGTGTGTGTGTGTGTGTGTGTGTGTGTGTGTGTGTGTGTGTGTGTGTGTGTGTGTGTGTGTGTGTGTGTGTGTGTGTGTGTGTATGCGTATATGTGTGTTTGCCTACTCTGCGTGGCTTTGATTCATTGCGTGTGTAGGTACGTGTTACAAACGGACGTAAACATTACTGTAAAATACCCCCCTCGTTATGATGGGAAAGTGGATTTGCTGCAGGTAGGGTCAAGTTAGGTCTAACCAGTATCCACCTTGACTACAGTTACAGTCTGCTGATCTCATAGGCAAACCTATCAATGACATGACCACTGTGTGTAAATGGCTGCTAACGTGCTAACTGACTAAAGACACAGTGATCAGATCAAAAGCAGGGTTGGGGCTGATTCAATTTAAAGTCAGTAAATTCAGGAAATTAATTGAAATTCAAAGTCAGTAAATTCAGGAAATTAATTGAAATTCAATCATGAATTTAAAAAAATTCCCAAAATGTTGTTTGAAGATTTTTCCTATTAATGAATTCTGTCAATGACTACACTGAAATGTCATTGACTCCAACTCCTGATCAGAGGATCTTTGTGTGTGTAAGATAGGGTAAGAGGCAATGGAAGAAATTTGCTTTACTGTTTCACTCATTTGTCTTTTATGAATTTCATTACAGAATTGTCATTTTTTAAATAGGACTGTTACACCTATATTGCTCTCCACCTGTTCCATCTCAAAGCAGGCCCTGTCCATATTGACGTTCTTTATTGAAACTTTACAATGTTTAATAAAATGTTTAATTCACAAGGTACTTTGCAGAAACAGTCTTAGAACATTATTTAATTATTTAATCAAGTTTATAACAAAATAGGATGACTACGGGTCAATTGCAGCATGCTTAGCTGTAGTTTAAACCTCAGATTTAAACCCCTAGCCCTTATGGAAATGAATATACTTAAATATATTGTGTATATTGTGTAATTTTGATATATTTACAGTATACTGCAGCATATTCTTTTTCCATAGGGGAGACCACAGAACTGCACTACAACTGGAAAACTAATCCTTATTTCACAGATTTGGATAGCTTTTCCAGTTGTAATGTAGTTCTGTGGTCTAGCGGTTAAAACCAGAGGTTAAACTCCAGCTAGGCATGACTTTACATGATAGCCTGTTGTGTGGCATGTATTTTTTTGTATGTTTTTATTTTTCTCCTGCAGTTTAAAGTGCTAGTTGAAAGGTGTCTGTGGAGACTTGTTTGAAAATGGAAAGATGAGTGATATTGGTAGGGTAGGTGAGGGAGTGAGGTCATTCACTGTTGTACTTTTTGCCATGAGATCATGTGGCCAGCAGCTCCTGGGTTCCCTTGGCCTCATGTGACACAGAATATGGGAGTAAGCTTCCGGACTAAAAAAATAGGGAGGCTGTAAGAACATAGATGAGGAATTGGGGATTCTTCAGTGGGCCTATTTCAGATATGTGCAATGAATAGTTTGTGTGTATCCAACACATATTCCCTTTTTGTTTCCAACAGGTGGATGTTATAAACCATGAATCACATGGCACCCTCAAAGAGGGAGAAAACGTAAGTGCCTCTCTCTGTCTATCTCTCCCTCTCTCTCACACACACACACACACACACATAGCTATACCTACTGTGATGCAGGGCTGGGGATGCATCACGTGGTGAACACACAGAAATAACTCAAAATAAATGTTGGCTTACCGCCATTTATTTGGGCTATTAACTGAAAATGACCAAAATCTTATAAAACAACACAAAGGCCAATCTGGCAACCAAACTCCACAAAATAAAGCAGACAAAAAAGACACAAAATAAAGCAGCCAAATCCTCCTGACACTTTCATGAAATGAGTCCATCAAAAAAAAAAATGTAATAAATAAATAATATATATATTTTAAACTCTCCTCCTCAGGCCAGATTCACAGGCCTTTTATTTAGCCCACTAATGACGTAACAGGCAGCAGCTGAATTGATTACAATCAATTATAGCTGCTGCCATACCTGTGAGTAGGGCCGGTGCTGCCGCCTGGTGGACAGCACTCCAACTTCCTTCCTGGCACCATATTACAGACACATTTACAAATACACAGACTCAAACACACATACCAATAGAGACATAGGTATACACACGCACACGCATGCACACACAAATTCAGACATGCACATACTCATTCCCCGGGCGTGGTGCGATACCGTGCGGTACGGTGAGTTTCAGGGTCTCGGCTGACAGAGCCGCTCTGTTGGAGAATGTTTGCTTTGCCTGGCTCTCTGACAGCCTCCCACCCTCCCTCCCTCAGCTGTCCCTCTTCCCCTCTCCCTCTCCCTCTCGCACGCCTGTCCACATGCCCCATGTCACACCGCCCTGTGTGTAGCGCGCAGTGCAGTGCGAGACTGAAGGGAAGGATGAAGGGCAGTCAGCGTAACCCTGCCTCCTCTTCCTCTGCTTACAGTGGGGTGGCCCGATCCGACAGCAAGATCAGCGCCAAGGCCCTGTACGGTAAGCGTGTGCGTCTGTGTTCTCATGTGCGTGGGAGAGCGGAAGAGAAAGCGACACTCAGAGGGTGTGTGTATATCAGTGTGAGCCTGTTTGGGTTACTGTGTGAAAGTATACATACAGGTATATATATATATATATATATATATAGTGTAGATTCAAAAATAATAGTTGATTTGCAAATCAAATGAACATGCCAGGAAATCCTGTCCTCTCAGTGTCATTATCAAGACCAGCAGAGCTGTAGCTTCGCTCTGTGCCCTCTTGTTAACACAATCTCTACTTAGAACCGATAAGAAGGGACAAAGGTTCCAGGGGCCCTGGTGGCAAATTTACATTATCTATCTCTGTCTCTGTCCCTCTACATCACTCTATCTCTCCCTCTCTCTGTTTTTCTCTCTTTTTTTATTCCAGCTTTATCTAATCTTACTGTATTTTTACAGTAACTTAAGTCTATTTCTCTCTCTCACACACGCACGCCGCACGCACGCACGCATGCACGCACACACACACACACACGCACACACTTTCTCACCCTTCCAGTATTACATTGATTGGTGGGTTTCTGTTGTTTATACCTGTGTTGGTGTTGGGTGTTTCATACTTGTTTCAGATCATTGGTTGTTGAGCATGAATGAGTAGCTGTGTGAGTGAGGTAGAATATGGCTTGTTTTGTGGGGGTTAGGCCGGCATACACTGTGAAGTGTACTGTGACACATTCTTGGTAAAATACCTTATATACATAAAGGTGGTTTCTTTTTTTAATTATTATTCAGGAACGTAGGGATAAGAATAATGACTGGTGACTCACACTAGGGTGGAAGAGTCAGGGGTGGACCTGTGGACCCCTCATGGGGTCAGCAGGTTCAGATTTGTTTGTACTTGAATTAGTATTGGACATATTTGCTAAATATGGTTTCTCAGTATGCCTGTGGTTTGAATGTGTATTTATTTTAATGACCAAAAGTTGCAGTGGGAACTTCACATACGTGGTAATGGGAAGAGAGACACTTTGTGCCCATTTGTGAGCATGTCTATCAGTTTGTATGTTTGGAAAGATTATTTAGGTTGTGTGTGTGTGTGTGTGTGTGTGTGTGTGTGCGTGCGCGTGCGCGTGCGCGTGCGCGTGCGTGTGTGTATACAGCATCCATCACTGTATTTGCAGGGAGGCAGGTGGGGCGTGTGCATCATTCATTACTATGTGGTCGGAAAAGGGTGTGTACAACAGCATCCTGCAGGTAATGAAAGGCCTATTCAGAGAGAGGTAGAAAGAGGGTTGGGAGAGCGAGAGAGAGACAGAGCCACAGAACCCTGCTGCTGGCTATAACGGCACCCCGCCTCTCCTCTGTCACAGTCCCACAGACAGGACCTCACCGGGCAGCGCCGGCACCACCTTCCGTCCCGCCAGCACAGAGGCGCTTTGTGCGCCCCTCCTTTCTCCACCTCTCCCCATACGCAACACCCTTCCCCTTAAAAAATTAATCAATGACCAGGCCTCTATTCATAAAGCATTACAGATGCTTATAATTCCCAAGCAGAATCCCACAAGCTGTTAAGTACTATTGAGCAGTGGCCAAGCTACCATGCCATGTGTTGCCCTGTAACAGGTCTAGACCTGGTATCATTTCACAATATTTTATATTTTATTGTAGTTCTATAAGAGTAATTGAAAAAGCTATAATGCGGTCTAACGTCATTCTAACATCATTCATGTTACTTTAATTTATCTCTCTGCTCTCTTGGGGACATAGGGAATTAGAATGTACTGTAATTGCTTGTTTGTTTTAATCTCTTCTGTTGGTAAAGTACCGGAAATGCTTTATGAGCAAAGGCTCTCATTCACAGAATGTTTCCAAATCACATGTTTGAATGCATTTATATCATTGGCCTTTTGCAGGAGTCCTTTTTTCTGCACCTGCTTCTCTTCAGATATTCGCAAATCAGTTGTGCCATATTGCTGGGACCTGCCCTGTCAGTGTTATTTTTGTACATACAAATACAAAACATTTAACACAAATTTTCCAGTTAAAAGTCAGTTTCAGGATTACATAATGTCAGGTTAAGCACAAAGGCAATGTCCAATACTGCCACATTCTAAGTCCTTTAAGACTGAAGCGAATTCACCAACTCTGACTCTTATAAAGCTGAAACATGTGTTGAATGTTACTGATACAAAAGTTTAAAATATAAATATAAAAGTCTAACACAGGTCATTTTAAAGTAATCAATCAATGAATGTGCTGCATCTTATTCAAATTGGCTAGGTTTTCGAACACACAAACTCCTGGTTTTTAAGCCAGTCATCACCACACTACTGCCAGGGTCTAGGGAGCAACAGAAAGTTATTATTTTGTAAAGGGGACTATGGAAGGACCAGGCTGTTGGCCTTGTCCCATGACCTTTTTTTGATAAATAGTGTATCACAAAGGTGAAATGTAAGACTGAATCCAGATAAAATGTAAATATGGTGTACCAGCATCTCAATTTTACAAGCTGCAGGTTTGCAGCTTTGCTCCTTGAGAGTTTATGTACAAATACAAGGCAACTATATTGTTTGAAATGGTACCCACAAGGACAATAGCGTGCAGTATCCTATGAGTTTTACTAGTATTATAATCAATGAGGGACTAGAGTGCTTAAGTCCTGCAGACTGTACAATGATGAAATGGCCATCATTCAGACACAAGTTAGAGTTAATGTGGAAAAACAGGACTTGGAGAAGCACGGCCTTAAGGGAATAGTTTACTTTCTGGAGTTTTTTTAAATTTTGTTCCAGTTTTAGAGTGTGTTTTCGATTGGCCCAGATAGTTTTTTGTGTGTGATGGAAGATCTTTTAGATACTTACTGAAGTTTCGGATAGCCTGCCCGCTTTATAATGGCTGGTATTGGCACTTTGGTGAATTTGTGGTTTAAAGCAAAAAAATACACTTCAAGTAACTCCAAAAACCCCTATACCAGCCATTACAAAGTTTGTCAGAAACTTTTATAGGTATCTAAAATATCCTTCATTGTACAGAAAAACTGTCAGGGGCCAATCAAAAACATAAATTAAAACTGGATATTTTTTAAAACTCCAGAAAGTGAACTATCCCTTTAATAATGGTTGTTGTGTGACACTGTGTGACAGATGGTCACTGATATCTACACTGTGGGGTGGCCAGTTCCAATATGTTCACAGTATCAGGCTGCGTGGTGTGTGTGGATAGGCACATGCCTGTGTGTGCATGCGCATACATGTGCATGTCTGGCAGGAAGGTGTGGATGTGATGCTTATGTTCCGTACCCCAACGCCCGGTTTTAACACTGCGCTCATCATAACCAGCGTCATCAATGCAGCAAAGGTTTGCTCTCAGGTGCCACAGTGTGAGTCTCCGTGGTGAGATCACTTTCCTCTTCCATGCAAAGTTCACACAGTCATTCATGTGATGCTGTTCCACAGATTATGCAAAGTCTTTTCCGGGCTTCTCGGCTGCCCTGATATCGGTCTGATTGGGTTGGGAGGCTGGGGGGCAGGAGATACAGGAGATACAGGCCATAGTGGGTGCATTCTACCCTGACCTGCAGAGGAGAGAGAAACAGAGAGAGAAAGAAAAGAGAGAGAGGGAAACTCAGGTACAGCATACTGTGCGCATCAAAGAGGGCGTTAATGTTGCTGCTTGTTACATTCTGCGGATGTGGGGGACAAGCCGGTAGGACAAGCTGGTAGGACATTCACTTTATGTAAGCGCAAAGTTTTTCTGTGGGAATCGGTTTGTATTCATGGTTTATGTGTCCATCCTTGTCTCTGAATTTGCTATTGCCTATTTTCTTTTCTGGCTGTCCACTTATGGTTGCGCTGTGATTTTTACATTTTTAATTTTGTGCATATTCATCAGATTCTCACTCTGGGTAAGACTGTGGCAAGTGAGCGTGATTCTTGTAGAAGCAGCGAAATGTAAAACCGTGTGTTTCTGTTGGCTGGAGTTGTTCCTCAGCAAAAAACCGAGGAATGCTAACAAAACGCTGTGGTTATTTTCTAGAAAAGTTCTAGAGTTTGTGGCTAATTCCTGAGGAATGTACCCGCTCACAGCGACTGTGCATGGCCCTGTTAGGTGTCGGTGGGGGAAGGACCCGAACGCAGGCAGGAGTATGAAAAAACCAAAGTTTAATAAAGGGCAAGGCAGCATTCCATGGTGAAACAGGCAGGGTCGAAAAACTGGGTAGACAGGCAATGCAACAAAACAGAGTCCAAAGAGTGGTCCAGGGACAGGCAGGGGTCGTAACCGGGAAGGCACAGCAAAGGTACAAAAGCAGGATCCAAAGCAGGGTCGCGAGAACACAGGCAGGGGTAAAAAACCAGGGAGGCAGAGGAGGAACAAAAAGAAAACAAAACAGACTGAAAACAGAAATAAAACAACCACGGGTAAAGGACAAGGGATACAAAAAACTCAGAAACAAATACTCAGCAACTAACAGACAACTCGGAATATACTTAGACAGAAGCAAAAAATCTAGTGAGGAACTCGCAAAGAAACACTGAAATGACAAGGTATATATACACACAGAGGGAGACAGACATAATGGGAATCAGGTGTGTAGAAGCAGGGAGGGGAGATTGCTCACAGGTGAGAACAGTGAGGATTAACAGGGACCAATAAAACAATGACAGGGGAAACGTAAGACACGGACTGGAATATACATAGACACAATGATAACAAACGGCCTGGAGTTAGCAGGTAAACAAGTGCACGGCTCACAAAAGTGGACACGTGCAGAGAATGCGAAATCACAGATAGATACAGGGATAGGATAACGAGGAGGGAAATGACAGCTGCAGATAGAAACTCAAGATGAATTAGTAATTAGTAATGTTAGTAGTGAACTCTAAAACCCTAATGTTAGTAGGTTAGCTGGTTAGTATTATATACATGTTAGTTTGTTAGCAGGTTAGTATTAAATCTAATCTAACAGTTAGTATGATTAGTACATTAGTATTATATACAAATATAAATAAAGCCAGAAGGAAGAAAACAAGATATACGCAATACAGAGGAAATGTTCCCGAATGTTCCCAAAATCACCCGAATAGTGCAATGACAAAGACGGGGAGTGGAATCTCAGAAAACATGGAACGCGGACTGACAATCGCAAGGGAAAAGACATCAGGAAAATAATAACAAATAAAGAATAAACAGACAGAATTACAGGATCCTAACAGGCCCACACACACAGCACAGTTTCCTGCCTGTGATGTAGGTCAATGAGAGCCACAATGGTGGTTTAATCTTCGGCCAGCCCTGAAGAAAAGGACACCAACAATGAGAGCTGACAGGGAGCAGTTAGCAAGGAAAACAGGGCAGTATTTGTGTTACACTCAGGTGTTCTGAACCATTGAACCAGGTAATGGGGTATTTCTGTGAGTTGGTGGAAAGGGACAGTTCATTTTTCAGCAAAAACTGGGGGTTATCCCACAAAGGTCAGCTAGATTGTTTGTGTTACATCTGCTTAGAGAACTTTGACTTTGATTTAATAACCTTGGTCGAAAATGTGTTGTTGGTAAATATAGGGTGTGATTGATAAATCGTTTAACCAATAAAATACGAAAGACTTTTAAAAGTGCCTGTAGGTCTTATTGTCATAGGTCCACATAGGAAACAGTATTTTCTTATGTATTCTTATTGATTTGCCTGTTTTTATTGCATATTACCTTGCACATCTGAGGTTGGTTGTGTAAAATACTAAAGTGTCCTTTATGAGTGTTCTTTACAACCAGTGTATCAAGTTCATATGATCATTTTGTCTTTGCATTTATTATTTCTCAACTTGTTTAAACTATTTGTTTAAATTGATCTTGTTCCTCAATGAAGTTCTTCATAATTTTAAGAAACATAATGCTGTTTTCTAAAGTCCTGTACCAACTGTGTGTACAAAGGTGTTGTGTGGGTTCATTTTGACCCCAGGCTCTGTAGCTTTATAAAAATATACTCTTTTTATCTATTTTTTTTGTGGTTGATACCGGGTACTTTCCCATACAACGAAAACACAAACGTCTACGTACCTCCAGCTCTAAAATGAGAAGTTTATCACAGATTTTTTACATTTAAGGATAAAAGGCTAGTCAATTGGGAGATATTAAGAAGGCGAGCCACACAGTGTCAAAATGTTCTATGACAATTCATTTTGTGTTGGTTTAAACTGATGGGGTCAAGTTGACCCCAAATGTAAAAAACACAAAAGTTTATTCTGCTCTGGACTCTGATTACAGCCCCAGCATTCGAGTTATGTGATAGGGCAGGGTCATTGGAAGCCCAACCCCCCCACTTCAGATAGGCCCACCCTCCTGAGCTATCCCATGCTGGTCCATGACCGAACAGTCTGGATTTGCCGATACAAGATGCTTTCGTGCGTAGATGTTTGGGCAGCCTTGCTGTAATTTCCCACAGATTCTTGGAGAGACTCGACCGGATCTCCAGCCAAAACTCTGGCCCTCTTCGCCTGCGAGCTCCGACCGCGAGCCTGCCAGCCCACCGCGTGTGCGGCTACTGGTGCAAGCTGTCATGACGCAGCGATCCGATCAGTGCAAACGTCAGTCATTAATAAGAAATGGGGCTGGATTGACTTTCACAAAGACACCTGCAGGCAGGCTTATGTTTCACCTTCCAAGAAGGCTGTGTGCAAAAAGAGAGGAAAGGAAACAATAAATGATCCACGTCTCCTTTCTAGCGAATGCAGAGAGAGGGAGGGAAAAAGGCCTTTGTTTCTGTCCGGAGGGTGTAGGAGGGCGGGAAGTAGAGGTATCGATTACTCTGGCCTGATAGACAGAAAAATTGAGAGAAAGAGAAAAAAACAAGCATGAGACCAAGGGACAGGGGTGAGGCAGGAACAGGTTATACAGAAGAGAAATGAACAAGAGACTGATGGACAACAACATTCTTGTTTTGGACCGCCAAAACCCTTAGGGTTCTATCTTGACAATCTTAGCGCTTGGTCTAAAATGCATGTCCAAGTCCACTTTTGCTAGTTAGACGGCATGTTATTTGAGCGCTAAGTATGGCGCAAGGTGAAAATGGTCTGAACTTAGTTTCATCATTAATTATAGTTGTGTCTTGGGCGTAACATGCAATAAACCAATCAAAATGTCACATCCCATTCCCTTTAAAAGCCACCTGCGTTTGCACCTAGGCAAATTGCAAATATGTTGGCGGATAGTAAGCCTGTAAAAACAGCGGGCCCTATCTTACACCCGGCGCTAAGCGGCGCTAACCCAAACGCAAGTGTCTTTGCTATCTTACACCCGGTGCAGGGGTCATTATATTGCCCAGCTCTCACATTGTTTAAATACCAAGTGATCTTGCGCCCATAGCAAGTGAACTGGGCGGGTTGGGCTTAAGATGAGGTGTTGCAGGATAATTTTTGGCGTATTGCTATCTTGAGCCAGTAGAAAGCGTTTGCGCTAAAACCACCACAAACCTGGTCTAAAGTCATGTTGCAGTTGTTTACATGTTATTTTACTGGCACAATAGAAGTGGTTCTACGTAGGCGTGTGCACAACGCGTACACACAGGGGCGCGCACAAGCATGACTAAAAATATAAATATTACAATGTGAAATATTATTATTGTGTAGGCTATATCAAAAAATGCATAATAATAAAAGGTTCCATCGGTCAAAGACCACATTCCTGTCCCTCAGTGAAGGGGAATGCCACCTTAAATTGCTTTCATCCCGGAAGGTTTTAACAAACTTCTATCTCCTGAGAGCTGAGCTGGAGTCGAATGCCTGTTGTCCTTACATGCACTCCCCATTGCTGTCAAATTAATGGCGAGTACCAGCATCTCGTAAATTCAAATCCCGACCCGCTGTAAATTCAGCCATACCTCAAGCCTAGTCTGACATGCCAACTACATTCCAGTCCCTATCACACCTTTCAGTCAAGAACGGGTAAAACAGGAGTTCATGGCGAACTTTGTTTAACATAATGTAGAATAAAGTAATCATTTTAATATTTGGTCGCATATCCTTTGCATGCCATGACCTGATGTCTGTGACTCAACAATATCAAAAGATTCTTGATATATTATTTTCTGGTACTCTTACAAGCGATACTATAACTTCTCTGCATTTGCATGGATCTCTGTGGGAAGGGTTGTATCTCCTGACAAATTTTCCTATTGAACTCTATGGAAAAATAAGTCAGGAGAAGAAACCCTTCAGGTTATCCATCCATATCTACTGCATATCTGGCAGCAGAGTGATGGTTTAAGGCTTGTTTGATACGTCAGACCCTTGATGACTTAGAGCCATTTAGCCAACCATGTGTTCCATACTGTTCCAGTGTAATTTACAGCTAAATCTAGTCCCACCCCCCAATTCCCATATAGATCAATTCAAATGCAGAGAAGTTATAGTATCGCTTTTAAGAGTATCAGAAAGTAAGATATCAAACGTCTTTTGATATTGTTGGGTCACAGACATCAGGAAGTCATGGCATGCAAAAGATATGCGACCAAATATTTAAATGATTGCTTTATTCTACATTATGTTAAACTGTCCAATAATGCCCAAAAATGGGGGGGACTATGTACAAAGGGTTCTATAATTTCTAAACGGTTCATTCGATATGGATGAAAATACCCTCAAACTAAAGCTGATAGTCTGTACTTCAACCTCATTGTCATTGTATCCTTTCAAACTCAAAGTGCTAGAGTATAGAACCAAAATAACAAAAAATGTGTCACTGTCCAATGAATTATGGTGCTCACTGTAAATATGAGGTTTCTATAATTTCTAAATGGTTCATTCAATATGGATGAAAATACCCTCTAACTAAAGCTGATAGTCTGGACTTCAACCTCATTCTCATTGTATCCTTTCAAACTCAATGTGCCAGAGTATAGAACCCAAAATAACAAAAGATGTGTCACTGTCCAATGAATTATGGTGCTCATTGTAAATATGAGGTGATACACAGGCCAAAACCCCTTAGTCATCCATCAACATGGGGAAGATTAGAGAACACACAAATTAAATGAGACAAAAGGTTGTTGGCCTTCATAAATTAGGCAATGGCTATAGAAAAATAGGTTAATGTGTGAACCGACCTATTTCCACCATTAGGGAAATAATTAAGAAGCTTAAAGCAAATGGAGCTGTTTAACCTGCCTGGAAGAGGTTGCAAGTGTAGTTTGCTCCCACGCACAGTGAGGAGGATGGTTCATGAGGCATTTCACGGTTGGAGAATTACAGAAGTTGCTATCATCCTGTGGTCACCAGGTCTCAAAAAGTACAATTAAGCACCAACAAGCTATTTAGTAGGCGTTCCAGAAGAAAGCCCCTGCTGTCGTCATACCACAAACGTAAGCGCCTGGAGTTTTCTGAATGTTACTGGAATTTAGACTGCAACCTGGTGCTATGGTCAGACAAGACGAATAACAAGCTTTTTGGCAATAAATAATAAAGGTTGGTTTGGTTTAATAAGAGGAATAGTTATACAGAAAATAACCTTATCCCCACTGTGAAATATAGTCGTGGATGTGTGATGTTGTGGGGCTGTTTTCCTCCAAAGGCCCTGGGAACCTTGTAAGGATAAATGGCATCAAGGACTCCATCAAATACCAGGAGATTTTAGACCAAACTCTGGCTGCCTCTGCCAGAAGGCTAAAAGTGGGTCCTGGTTTGATCTTCCAGCAGGACCATGATCCAAAGCATACCTAAAAATCTACACAAAAATAGTTCACTGACCTAAACCCCAATGAAAACCTGTGGGGTGAGCTGAAGAGGAGAGTCCACAACTGAGGAAGAAGAACTCTTGAGTCTGAATAATCTGAAAAGATTCTGTATGGAGGAATGGTCTCAAATTCTTTGCTATGTGTTGTTATGGAACCAGGCGCAGAGATACACACGAGGCAGGAGTACGAAAAACCAAAAGCTTTTACTTGAAGAACAACAAAAACAACAACAGGCAAGGTGCACAAACTAATACACTAGACACCGGAGACCATAACAAAATGACAAATAAGCTAGAACATGAGTAACCACTAGGACTGAGAGCAGTGGCATTCAAACTTTTTAGCTGCGACCAGCAGCTAGTATAAGTCACTCTGTGGTCGGTCTGTCGGTCTGTCTGTCCAAATTATTTCTGCTGCTTTGTAGTACACTTGATCCGGGTTACCCAGCATGACATGTGCAGCGAGGTTGGCGTGTTTTGCTTTCAGCCAAAGTCCGTAACAGCTGAAACCTGCTGAAACCAGCAAGAAGGGTTACCAACTTTAACTCTATTTACTTTGGCCCTCCAGAGGCAATTCCACCTAGTTTCTACTAGCTTTATTTAAATGTCAATATCTTAAAAAATATTCCCTGCACATCCATGGTTTAAAGTTCGAATTGAAGAAGAAGCTGTATCATTCAGAAATTTGCAACAGAATACATTTATTTCAGAATAGTCACATACAGTATATACATAATAATCATAACATTTAAATACGTTTTTTTTAAAATGTACAAAAATATGTGTGTTTTTACACAACAACAGCAACGTATTTCAGCCCTAAGTGCGATAGGTAGTCGCTGTGAAAATGTCGTCTGTACGGGACTTTGACGAAATGCAACAAGATAAACTCTTCAGAAAACAGTCGAAAGTGCATCAGGTACTGTATATAGTACGGTAAGCAAGGGAAAACGGTGAATGCTCATTTGTACAAGGTTTTAAAAAAATATAGTTTCTACATGTGAACATGATTTTCTTAGCGTGTATAAACGGTGCATTTTATGCATTTTCAATATGTGGCTGTGGTGAGCGGAGGGTCGTAAGTGCTTTGGGCTATTAATAGCATCCTTATATTTTATTGCCCTGCAGTGTAACTCGAGAAGCTGAGGTTTTAAACAATCCTGCATCAAAATTTATGGGGTTTTCTTAAAGCTGTAGTTTATAATTTCAGACCGACATGAATACTGTAATTGAGATGGATACGTCTCAACCCCTACGGGCGAAGTTTATAGAGTTAATGGTCGGTAATGTTACTTTGTGGCATTTAAATAACATTAATGTAACGTTAGTGTAGTTAGTTAATGTTAACGTTACTTAAGTTAAACCAATTATATTTATGGTGTCACGCTAGATGAGGATAGCATAACGTTATCAGATAAAAACAAAATTTGTTGTCAGCGTTTTTGAGTTAGCGTCTTAAATCCAGCTAGCTAACATCCGGCTAACTATCGATGTGGTTAACGTTAGCTAAGTTACATAACGTAATGTTACATTGCATGGATTATCTATTAAATTGAAGTTACCGATCAAATGATAACATTGGTATTTTGAGTTAGCTAAGGCTAGCTATCTGGTAAACGGACTACATTATAGCTAACGTTATCTGTTAAATTTAGCATGTGTCCATGTTACTTTTAACTAGCTAGCGTTAACGTTAAATACGGCTTCTTTTTTTTTGTTGCCTGATAGTTATAGCTAAACAAAGTTATAGCTAAACCCTAAGTGTTAGCAAGCGTTTCCACTTTTATGAAGTTTGTATTGTTTTAATCATAAAAAATAAGTGATTTAACTTACAGGTTTAATGTGAAGGGTGTGCTTCTTCACTACACAGAGTCTGTCGCTTTCTGGGGATATCTTCAAAATAGCGAGTCTCAGATTATTCTCCACTTCCAGTCTCGATCTGTACTTTGTCTTCAGGACTGCCATCGTGGAGAACCTAGCTTCGCATAAGTAAGACGAGCCGGATGGCAGAAGACCTTTGATTGCTTGTCTTGTCAATGCTGGGTAGTCTTGTCTGATTTTCAACCAGAACTCTCACAAAGGCTGTTTGTTAAACTGCATCTCAGCAGCTCTGTCACTGCAGTTCAATGAGCTTCTCTTGAATGTCGACTGAGATATTCGTGGCTAGTGTTTCTGGCTTCACTAGAACGGGCTGCATGATCCAGTCATCCTGGTTTGTGCTGCTGTCTGTGAAGTATTTGTCCCGACTGGTCCTGAGGGAGCGGAAATGATTCCTCACGGGATCCATGAAGCATGCGAGTTCCAATTCTGTCTCATCAATAGTTTCGCTCAACAATGGAAATGGAATGTTCCCAGCCTCAATCCTCGAATCCCACAACCAAATCTTTGCTGCGATTTTGTGGCTGAGGTCAAAAACGCTTATCTCTGTTCCTTGCATTGAAATGTTTAACATGTTCAATTTGTCGAATATATCAGCAAGGTATGCCAGAAGCACAATCCAACGATGGTCACACAGCGCATTTGCGTTGCTGTACTTGGCCTCAATTAGAAAAACTCTCACCTCGTTCCTCAGTTTGTAAAGCCGCTGCAAAGCCTTTTCGCGGGAAAGCCATCTGACTTCGATGTGCATTAACAGAGTGTGATGCTCTGCTCCCATGTCAGCACAAATGGCAGCAAAAAGTCGTGACTTTGTCGGCTGTGTTTTGATTAAGTTCACTACTTTCACGGCAGCACTCAAAACATCACTAAGGTCTCGATCCCTTGCTCGAGTAGTGATTCCACGCTGTATGAGGGGCTCTCTCCAAAACTTTTGCTTTCAGCCCTGTTCTTCGTCCGGTCATAGAAGGAGCTCAGTCTGTACAGACGGCCAAGAATGACCCCCACTTCAGACCATTGTTAACAAAAAAGTAATTGACTATGAAATCAGCTCCAGCAGCACGGCCCTGTATTGACTTGGACATGGACATGCTACTGGAAAAAAAAGTCTTCTTTGATTGATGAATCATGAGTATAGCCTACCTCACATACGCGATCAGATGCGCCTCCTTTGCAATGTCTGTTGCTTCGTCCAACTGGATGGTGAACTCTGATGCTTGTAAACGAGTAATAAGTTGTTCATGGACATTTTCTGCCATTTCTGCTACGCGTCAAACTATTGTAGTATCAGACAGTGGCATTGCTTTTAACTTTTCCGTGGCACTGTCACCAAGCATGGTTCTGCACATGTCGATAGCTGCCGGGAGCACAAGAGTCTCGCCAATCGAGTAAGGCTTCTTCGTTTTAGCGATGTGGTGCACTACTTCATATGATGCTTTCAGAGCCAGTTCTGTGTTGCTTCTTGCATTTTTAATTGTGCCTTTCTGCAAGTTCAGTTCACTCAATTTCTGCTTAAAAAAAGCCCAAAAGATGTCCGTGTTTCATTTCTAAATGTCTTTTTTCAGTGTTGGTTGTGTTGGTTTATGGCTGTCGTTAGCAAGTGTCACTGCACAGATAACACATTGCGGCTGCATCTCCCCACTTACAGTGATACAGCAAAATCCATATTTCAAGTAGTTTTCGTCATATTTTGTATTCTTGCTAGTTTTCTGTTTTTCGGGGTCAGGTGGCTTTCGTTTTGGTGTGCCTTTGGAAATATAAATGAAAAGCTAGCAACCTTACACTCTGATTAGCCAGTGCGTTCTCACGCATTCTTACGTGACACTGCACTTGGATATGCTGCTTTTGCGCAACAGAAAATCGGTTAAAGTTACAGGAAAATCAGATCATATTAAAATTATAGGCTTAGGCCTACTATTGTCCTATTAGATTTAGAAACTTTAAATAAATGTGTACAGTATTTCATCAAATTGAATTACAATCACATCAAATAAGTGCTTAAAAGCGAAGACTTAAATATAGCCTATATATATATATTTCTAATATATTTAACTTTCTCGGTATCAAGGGTCTGAGGTATAAAACGAGCCTCAAACCATCACTCTGCTGCCAGATATGCAGTAGATATGGATGGGTAACTTTAAGGGTTGTTTCTCCTGACCCATTTTCCTATTGAATTCTATGGAAAAATAAGTCAGGAGAAACAACCAAGTTAATCATCCATCCAAGTGATCCATCCATATCTACTGCATATCTGGCAGCATGGTTTGAGGATCGTTTGATACTGCAGACCCTTGATGACTCACATCCATTTAGCCAACCATGGGTTCCATACTATTCTCATGTAATTTACAGGTTACTCTAGTCCCACCCCCAAATTCCCATAGAGATCCATTCAAATGCAAAGAGGTTATAGTATCGCTTGTAAGAATACCTGAAAATAAGATATCAAGAGTCTTTTAATATCCTTTTATACCCAGTCATGATGGCATCACCTGTTTACCTGTGGAATGTTCCAAACTGGTGTTTTTTGAACTTCCCAGTCTTTTTCTTTTGCCCCTGTCCCAACTTTTTTGGAATGTGTTTCAGGCATCAAATTTGGAATTAGCATATATTTACAAAAATCAATAAAGTAGATAAGGTAAAACATTAAATATATATTATTGCCAATAAGCCAGCGGTCTCTCACAGCACCATTCTCCAAACGAGTGCCAACTGAACTGCCCCACAGAATGAAGCTGTCTTGGGTCCCACCGGGCCACGAAGTTCAGCAACACACGTTTCATAACACATATGAGCTGCTCATTGATGGAGTGATAACCCTTTCTATTCGTATATGCAAATGCTCATCGGATGGAGCCTTGATGTGCGTGTGTGCAGTCTATGGCACTGATAACATTGGGCAGGTTGGCAATTTCATAAGAACCCGCTTTACCTCCACCTGGCTTTGCATCCTGTAGGGGAACTGGATGTATGCGGACATTAGTTGGATTATGCCTTTGAGCACACCAGGTAGTATGCGGCTCCTGGACAATCTTCCACTGAACAGTCCCCGTGCCTAAGAAACCAAATAAGGACAGGATATGTACGGGAATGGCATCAAAGCCCCTATGCAAAAAGAATATGCTGCAGTATATTGTAAATATATCAAAATTATCTTCACAATATATTTAAAATATGCTGCAGTATATTACATTTCCATAAGGGAGTGGCTACAGACCTAATTTCATTCTTTGGTTAAATGTGTATTTTAATTGCCATAGGCTATTTAACGTACATTTTGGTCTAATTCAGTGGTGCCTAACCATGTGTCATGGAGGGCCGAGTATGCAGGTTTTCATTCCAACCAATCACTACACCTGCTGAGTTCACTAATAACATGCCTTCAACCAGAGGGGAGGGAACTAATGCCGTTGCTCACTAGCACCACTGCGGTTGGCTCCAGTATAGGTCTTTCACCATGTAAGTTAATGGCAGCAATGTGGTGAAAATACTAAGTCAATACATTTTTACCACAAGAAAATGTAGTCGCAATAGGTGCTTCTCCTTCGTCTAATTCCTCTCCATGTACCGATTTTTTAAAATTATTGTGTTGTTTGGACAGGTATTAACATTGGTTCAAGACCAATCAGAGGGACAGGTTGAGTCACTGGAGTCACTGTCATAGATAGGTTCTATATCTATGGTCACTCCACTCACTTGGAGGAGCGGGACCAGAAGAGGGACAATGAGACAACAATCATTGGTCAAAAACACGTAATGCCTGGGGTCTTGGGACAGGAAGACACAGGCTGTATTTTTGAGTGGAAGTCGATGGAGAAGATCCCTTAGTAGCCTACCCTGAACAAGCTGTTGTTTTGTGGACACAGTTTGTAACATAATAAATTGACTGCCTTGTCGCTCATCTTCAACATGTTTGTTATCACATATTAATTTTGGAGCAAGCTATGATGTGTCTAGTATATAAAATACTGTTTTGTGAGATGAGAGACAGCAGGTGATGTTGCAGCAGTTAGCATTCATTTACGACACTAAAGGCCCAGCGTATCGGAGCATGCAGCCAAACTGTGTGTTAAAGGGGAATTCCAAAAAAAAAAATTATGTTTGGTTTGTAGAAAAATAGCTCTCCTCCTGATTAAAATAATAATAATAATAATACCTTGCATTTATATAGCGCCTTTCACGACACTCAAAGCGCTTACAGTGACGAGGGGGAAACTCACCTCTACCACCACCAATGTGTAGCACCCACCTGGGTGATGCAGCGGCAGCCATTTTGCGCCAGAATGCTCACCACACATCAGCTGAGGTGGAGAGGGAGAGAATGATTATTAGCCAATTAAACTGGGGGATGATTAGGTGGCAGATTGAAAGAGCCAGGTTGGGAATTTAGCCAGGACACCGGGGAAACCCTTACTCTTTGCGATAAGTGTCATGGGATCTTTAATGACCACAGTCAGGACCTCGGTTTAACGTCTCATCCGAAAGACGGCATCTCCTACAGCGCAGTGTCCCCATCACTGTACATGGGGCATTGGGATTTATTTGACCAGAGGGAAGATTGCCCCCTACTGGTCCACCAACACCACTTCCAGCAGCAACTTAGTTTTCCCAGAAGATCTCCCATCCAAGTACTAACCAAGCCCACACCTGCTTAGCTTCAGCAATTCAGCAGGAACAGATTGCATGGTGGTATGGCTGCTGGCAAAAATGCCGCTCTCTGAGCTCTCAGCCAACTTTCTACCTGTAGTGAGACAGAGATATAGTCCAAAACTACTGTGCGTGTACCAGGTACTTGCCTTAGAATGAACTACAACAGCCATGAAGCTTACAGTTAAGACAACAGGTTGCCATGCCCACTGAATGACGTTACAGAAGCGGAGGCCAAGGGGCTCGGCATTTTATTGCTAGTGTAGTGCCTGCCTGTCTGCATCATTTAGAGACTCAGAGATTAGAGAGGCCACGTAACTCGCTGGCAAGTTAGCCTCTAATGTAACCGTTATACTGAGAATCATCATTAACCATCATTAGCTCAGTCTCCAGAAAAACGAGGGAAATACAGCCCTACATTTATCTACGTTTGGTATAGTGAAAACATTAGCCAGCCTAGCCAGAAGTCTGTAACACTTAGGCTACACACCCTGGTTCCATGTTGGAAAATCAACCCCAACCTCCGTTTATTCAGTATCACATGCTTTTGTATCAACCAACATGCCGATACAGAATATTAAACATATACAATTAAAAGTTAAAACGTCATTGTTGTAGACTACTTGTTAGCCGTTTTAGCTATGCCAAGCCAAAACTTTCCTAGTGCAACTCTAATGCACTGATGTCGGTAAGAACATGGAAACGACGCATTTATCACCCCAATATCTGACCTCCTTCCATTAACGAATGCAAGGTTAGCTACTATAGCCTACTCCATGGCAAACATTTTAAAACCGATTTGTTTTATGCCAAGAAACCCGTTGCTAACAACAGCTAACGCACTAGCCCAGAAAAAAATACATTACTTCTGTTATCGAATGCTCAGAGCAAAACCTTTCAATTATGGTCAGCTAGCTAATGTTAGTCTGCTTAATGGTCATGGATCATAATGTAACATTAGTTGACATGGTTTCTTACCGGGTGATTCAATAAGGCAGAGGAAGATGCAGGCTACAGGGAATCAGGGAATACCGGAGGAGCTCCACTCCGACAGCACTTGAGTCCTGTTTGGTTTAGTTTGCCAAAACATTTTTAGGAAATAACGTAGCCTATCAGTGTAATTTTCTGACATTATAATAAAATAGCAATGATAGCTAGCTTGATCTACGATGTGTCCTGTCCCTATTCAGAACAATGAGATTCTTCCCTCACTGGCTCCGCCTGCTTGCTATGTAATTTACACGCCCACTTGAAAACACTGTAGTCTTTCAAAAATGAGGAAGTGGTAGAGGTATATGTCAAAATTACGTATACCTCACCGAATTTTCAACCTTATATTCAAATAACTCTAGCCACAAAGAAAGACTTAAAGGAGAAGTTTGGTATTTAGCATGTTATGCCCTGTTATAAGATTATTTACGATCATATACAACGGTCCATATCAAAATTTTGACAAACTGTGCAGTCTTGTGATATATTGCTTTTTGCTCATGTCACAGCTAACTTACACAATGGATCTGGATGGGCATATAGAAAATCCTTCAAAAAACACCATAAACTCTAATTTTCAAAGACCGAAGCGGTCTTGTGCGCTCGCAGTGAAGGAATAAACGTACACTAATTTAGCAAGATGGGTCCTTTTGAAGAGTTTCTACTCGCTGCAAAGCTAACCCCAACCTGGTGACCCGGAAGTGGCTCTTCTTCTTCTACGGTAGCCTTCAAACTCAGCCAAGACCTCCCAAAATTTAAAGTGGAAGTTTACAAACGTATGGCTGTATGGCGACTGAAAATAGTTATATAAATCTTTACACAGTCATTTAAAACATGTTTTAAACGTAGGCTAGGCTAAATGTAAATTACAAGAAGACACCAGTGACCACTCAGTGAGTTTCTCGTCTTTGAAAACGAGAGTTTATGGTGTTTTTTTGAAAGATTTTCTATATGCCCATCTAGATCCATCGTGTAAGTTCGCTGTGACATGAGCAAAAAGCAATATATCTCAAGACTGCACAGTTTCTCAAAATGTTGATATGGACCGTTGTATATAACCTTATAACAGGGCTTAACATGCTAAATACCGAACTTCTCCTTTAATTAGTTGCGCCTTGATCTGTTCAATAAGGTTAATGTTGTGTGGGTGGAATGTTTGGGTGGAATTACCCTTTAAGTAGTTGACATCGATTGATCTGTACCTGTATAGCCTATCATTGTTTAATAATAAATAAAAAAATATATCGGTGTTATGTTGTGTGTCTGTTTGTTAGCGAGTCCTTTTCAAAGGATTTTTAACGTAACTTGATACGATAGCTAACGTTAGCTAGCTAATTAGCTAAACATCCAAATTTGTGGACTTTTTTCCGATCTTGGAATTGTATTCCACAAACATTCTACCAAAACATCAGTGTATTATGAATTTCAACATTGCTAATGTACCGTGTATTAGTCAAACAGGCTGGTGTATTTTCTATGTGGGTAACATTATTAAAAAATTTTAATAAGAGGACAGGTTCGGGCGGGTATTATGAACAATAGCCTAACGTTATTAGGCTGTTATTTGGTTTTTTAGGCCCATATACGATCTATGGAATGAGCGAAACCTAACCGGCCATTTCTACGCCTGGACAGATTTTTTTTTTATGTTCTGGAAATGAGTAGTTTGTCAAATATTTGCATTTAACAAAGAGACATACAAAAGACATGAATATGCTCACAGAAAGCAAAGAAAATACAGAAATACACACAGAAATACAATTGGCAAATGCGCACCCCTACAGCACGGCAACAACTACGACAAACTACAATATAGTATGCGCTACATACTACCTGAAACAAACTCCTCAATGCTACTTTAAAATGAGCTTCAGCACGGCAGCAAGCTGGCAACGTGCATGAAGTTATACCAAAGGGAAATCGAACCAACCTCGAGCTAGAGAACGCCGCAAATACATATGCTCAGGAAATCCAGAACAGGTGTCGGTAATTTCCAATCAAGACTCACGTGAGTTGAAGGAAACAAGTTAGCATACAAAAGAATTAAAGGGGCACACTCCTGAGGCAGCATAGGGACGTAACACACGTGTATGTAGTGCAGAGATGGGCAACTCTTTGTTATTGGTTTTGCGTGTGCTAAAAGGTTTTGCACCCGCTAAAGGTCTTAGTAAATCAGCCACACAGTATCCACAAAGTTACTGTTACTTGATGACCACTGCTTTTCACAAAAACAACTAAACAGACTTCTGAAGACTTGGTTATGGTTTCTGTAAGGTGATTAATGATTAATTCCACTTTTTACTGTGCAAAAATAATAGCGACACATCATTCTTCATTTCAACTGCTTGATAGGCATGAGGCTATCCTCTAACACTCTCATTTGGCCCTGTTGCTTCTCCTATTGGAGCCCAAAATCTGCAACTCACACTGGCCAATACTTTCAAGAGAAGCTATTCTTACCTACCTGCGTACCCACCCAACATCTTTTCACATCAGCACTAGCGGACAGCAGTGTAGAGCATTTTACTGCACTTCCTTAAGGAGAAATACAGAGATCAACCTGGATGAGATGTGTTTCCTTGGATCAGCTTTTGGCAGACCTGATTCCACTGATCTACTGTGTTTTAGTCACAGTCATTTTATTAGGGACACACCACAAATTGTGCCATTAGATCTGAGTGGGTCTCACATTTCGTTACGGTTTAGCCATCCTCACTGCACTGCGGCAAACCATTGTGGCATGGCAAGCCCTGTTTGATTATGTCTGTTAGTTTGCTTAATGTTCCTTTTTATTTTTGGAGTTAAACTCCTATTAACTGTCATACATTTACAATGCAAATTAAATTTGCCTGTTTATTTGAAATAATCGCACTGCAATCTGTCAGCACGTTGGACTTTGTGTATCAAATGTCTAGTGTGAAGTGTAATAAAGCACTTGAAATCACTGAACTCTAATCCATCATATTATGTTCAGTGCTTGGAACACAACTCCCAGAATATTGTTTGGATTCACCCAATTTGATATGGCGTTCCAAGAAAATTGATATTTGTATTGGAAAAATGTGACAAATTTTTCATTGTGCATAAGAACTTAGTAAAACGAACAAAACTATTTGCTTATAAACAAGGAATTATGCCATAAGTGACTAACATAACAGTAATGCCCTAAATGACGTACTTATCAATTGACCTTTAAACATTTAAGTCAGATGATATAGGTTTTGGACCCGATCCAATTTTTATGTCACAATGATTGCACAATAGCTGTCCTCACTATAATAACCACAGTACAGTTGGCAACCAAAATAACAGTTTTGCCTTGATTATTATAAAGCTTTGCCCAGCATGTGGAGCTGGGCAGGGCGGAGCCAGGTAGAGGGTGCTGGAGGAGATTTAACATTTGAATGTGTGGTTGTCAATATGCATGCTATTGTTCCTGTTTTGACCTTGCATTAGGCACTCAAGAGCACCTGCCAGACAAGAGATGATCTGTTCATCTCTACAATGCTGCAGTAATCCCTGGACATTTAACAGGGGTCTTTGTTAAAAACAGGGTCATTAATGAAGATGATTTAATACGAGGTGCAATAATGCATGCTGTTAGTTCTATAAAGACACACATTGCTTCTCAAAATATGAAAACCTATGCACAACATTAGGAACAGGAACAAATTATTTTAAAAGCTGCATTGAAATAAGTTTTCTGTTCAAAATGCCTTACGTGCATTTTACATTGTTGAGAATGTTTTAAGAAAATCAGACCCTTTTGTATGTACGTTAAATGCTTCTGTGTACAAGAAGAAGGGATTCAGAATCAAAACAAGGGAAGTCACTGTGCAAATAGGACATGTCAATCCAGTCAGAGCACAAGCTTACTCCAGCCAAACCATTCTGTTCAGAATGGATTCCCTTTTCCCAGTGAGCCTGAAGAGGAGCTTGCCCGCTTGCCCAGCTTGTTTGTGTGTAGGCGTGTGCGCGTGTGTTTGTGTGCGCGTGCACATTCCCGGGTCAGATACCTGGGATCCACATCATTTCCTTATTGCCCTGAGCAAGACTCTCCCCTCTGTCTCAGTCTCTGTGCTCTCCTCTCGCTGTGAACCGCAAGGAACAACATGTGGGGATCAAGTCAGTGTTACCGCTTTTGTGTACAGTATGCATGCCTTGAATGATCTGCTGTGAGTTTGTGTGTGTGTGTGTGTGTGTGTGTGTGTGTCACTTAATTCCTCAGATTATTCTCTCTTTATCTCACAGAGCAGCGAAAGAAATATTCAAACTCCAACGTCATCATGCAGGAAACTTCGCAGTATCATGTGGAGGTGAGACTTCTCCTTTTCTCCCGCTCTCACTGGCTCACTTTTCTCACTCAGACCCTCTCCTTCCTCTACCTCTGTGACTCTCCAATGCCCTCCGCTGTTTTTACATGTCCTTTGACTTTAAGTTTTCGTTCCTTCCGGTTGCCTTGTTTGGAAATTAAGAGAGGAACGGCTGTAAAATGGGATCGCTTTTATCTAAACTCAGCCAAAGGCTGACGTGTGGGTTAATGTTTGATTGTGTTCAATGTAGTGGCACTGTGCGGTTAAAAGACCCATCAGGCCAGTTGACATGCACCAACCTGCATCTTTTATGGGGAAATTGTGTGCCATTAAACTGTATTTAGACCTGTGGTGATGGGAAGCACTCAACCATGTAGATGCACTTTATCTACATGCAGACACATCATTACTGTAAATATTCTGCAGTGTAAACACTTACCGTAGCCCCGGCTGAAATTATGAACTCCTTATTTCCTGTCAAAGTGGGAGTGTCCTTTGCCCTGCTATACCTACAGTGAGCACCATAATTTGTTGGACAGTGACACATTTTTTGTTATTTTGGTTATGTACTCTAGCACTTTGAGTTTGAAAGGATACAATGACAATGAGGTTGAAGTATAGAGATCCATTTAGATGCAGAGAGGTTATAGTATCGCTTGTAGGAGTACCAGAAAATAAGATATCAAGAGTCTTTTGATATTGCTGGGTCACAGATTTTCAGGAGGTTATGGCATGCAAAGGATATGTGGCCAAATATTAAAAATGATTACTTTATTCTACATTATGTTAAACTGTCCAATATTTTTTAAATGCCCGAAAATTGGGGGACTATATACAAAAGGTACTATAATTTCTAAACAGTTCAAACTCAAATTAAAGCTGACAGTCTGCACTTCAACCTCATTGTCATTGTACACAAAGTGCTAGAGTACAGAACCAAAATAACAAAAAATGTGTCACTGTTCAATTAATTATGGTGCTCACTGTATATGAGTCAATCTCAGCAAATCCAATCCTCATGCAGTTTTCTTGTTTGATTCATTCAGTTTTTATTTCCCAATTCACTTTACTAAATATGGAATATGTGGTAACACACTTCCCTGTCTGCAAACACAATGCGATAGCCGAGCCCTGGACCAAATCCCAGCCAACAGGGATGGGTTAAGCACATTATATTTGCAGATTGGGCAGTGTGTTGCCAGATATTAAATGTTACTGATATGCAGTTCATGTCTTGGGCAGTATCACTGTGTAGTGCTGAAGTTCCGTGCACCTTGATAGTTTAGCAAAGTAGCATCAGAGTCCCTTATTTTCCTTAGGGCTGCATTTCAACCAGCATACTAGTAGGCTAATCCTTCAATTGCCTATTATCTCTCAAATGTGGAACAATGTGGAATTGCCTCAGTCAGGATGTTGAGTTTGATTGGTTGAACTGGTTGATTGATATGTGTGGTTGGGACGAAAACCTGCTGTAACCAAGGAAGTCTGTGACAAGAGTTGTGTGACCTCTCTGTACCTGTTATAAGAACTGATCGGAACCACTTGCAGACACCAAAAGTAATAGGAACAGGCAGGGAACAGGCAGGGAACAGGCAGGGAACAGGCAGGGAACAGGCAGGGAACAGGCAGGGAACAGGCAGGGAACAGGCAGGGAACAGGCAGGGAACAGGCAGGGAACAGGCAGGGAACAGGCAGGGAACAGGCAGGGAACAGGCAGGGAACAGGCAGGGAACAGGCAGGGAACAGGCAGGGAACAGGCAGGAGACAAGCACAAGACAATCTGGCACAGAGCACAGAAACAGAGGAGACTAAATACCAAACTAACGAGGAAACAACGAGGAACAGGCGAGATGAAACGAATGAGAAAACACATATCAGGTGTGGGAGCTGGAGGAACACAATCTGGGAAAGGGAAAACATGGAACGGAATACCCATACAGAAAACACATAGAAACGGAAAACCAGGAATGGACTGAGACGTAGAGGCATGGGACGTGACATGTGCCCATGGCCAGTAACTAAGCATTGACAATTTAAAGGAACCCTGTATACTAGCTTATAATTAGTTTCAGTTACTTCAGAGACCATGGCCAACTGTACCCCAGGAGGAAATGCTATCTTTGGATAAAATGTGTAATCATTACTGGATTGTAGCTGTTCAGGGTCTGTGAAGTACCTTCTGTATATTCTGAAAACAGAAATGAGCATGGTTGAGGCTTGTTCTTTGAGAGAGTATGTTCCCAAAGACTGATGTTCCCAAAGCAAGCACTCTTTTGCAGATTTTGGTCTTTGATGTCCTTCCTTGCTTTTTTGTGTCTTTATAATCACAAATAATAATAATATATACTGTACGTATGTATAATACATATTATTGTTTGCTGTTTTTACTCATTTGGTGTACTCGTGTGTATTTGGGAGTGAGCCAAGGTTAAAGTAGGCCAAGCAGTCTTGATAGTTATTTAATTTAATTAGGTAAAAATACAGATAATTTTGAATGTAATCCATTTTTTTTGTATGTTTAACTCAGTGTACCACATCATTTGATATTCTTATAGTTAGAAAGGTACAGTAGCGATGAACCATATTGGCACATGCCAGTGTTCAGTATTTGCAGTGTTGGATTACAATTTTGTACAATTTCTCTGACAATTTCTCTGGCAGCGTCTTTGTGACAGTTCTCTGTAAAAAGCGCTATACAAATAAAATTTAATTTAATTTAATTTAATTGACAATATTACTGTGATTATCAGTGTAGATAGCTGACATACACTTGGATATAATACCTGCAGTTGTGAAATATGTTTTAACACATACTTTATTTTTAAACAGATCTTATACTGCCTGCTCAACATTAGTCAGTTATAAAAAATAGATTTCGTAGAAACAACGCAACTGCAGAATGCATATGAATATGACCTTTATGTCATTTATTTTCATGTGCGCTACTCCTAAATTCTAACAATAAAATTCCAGCTATATGCAGTCTCATTTAACTTAGGGTTAAATGTATTTAAACTTAAATGCAAGTACCTTTGTCTAGTTTCAAAAACTATTTGTGAAACTACAAATGCAAATACCCTTCCTTCAGCTACAAAATAAAGTGGAAATATGCCTTACATAGGATGTAACACAAGAAACACAAATTACCTCTTGGAATATTGGACTTTGACATTTACATATGGCATTTATTCATTTATTTTTGTCAATGAATATCTAAAACCAATGGTAAAATGCATCTCATGTTAATTGTTAATACTTTTTGGTCAAATGTCCAGATGCATCCCAAATACCTTTAGGTCAGAATGAAGAGACATCAAATATAGCAAATACTTGAATTTAGTAGCATTACATTTACATTTACATTGTAGGCATTTAGCCGACGCTCTTATCCAGAGAGACTTAAATTAGTGTGCAGAGAAAAGGCTTAGATTTGCAAATCACCAACAGTCCAAGTAGCAATTAATGAGAGTGTAATGGTCAGGCCATAACACACTTGTGATAGGTAATCCTTTGTCACAAGAATATTCTGTACATGTGGAAGGGAAGGTAGTTTTTTTATAGGATAAATAAGATAAGATGTGGAAGAGGGCAATGGAATCATGGTGAGGAAGGGGAGGAGAGGTATTTCCTGAATAGATTCAGGTTATGTCAGAAGGTAGGGAGGGACTCTGCTGTCCTGACTGAGATGGGCAGGTCGTTCCACCATTGGGGAGCCAGTAGGGAGAAGAGTTGAGGCTGGGACGATCGATGACCAGGTCATCTCAGGGAGGGACGAGCTAGGTGCCCGGTGGCAGCAGAGCATAGAGCACGGGTTGGGGTGTAGGGCTGGACCAAGGCCTTAAGGTATGGGGGTGCAGCTCTTTTAGCAGACTTATACAACAATATCAGAGTTTATATGATAACATCAGAAAGGGCAGCCACCAGGGGTCAGTGGAGGGAACGCAAGAAGGGGGATGACATGAGAACATTTGGGGGGGTTGAAAACCAGGCGGGTTTGGATGAGCTGAAGGGGCTGTAGAGAGTGCTCCTGGCCAGGAGTGAGTTGACAAGAGCTTAAACCAGGAGCTGGGGAGTATCCCTGGTGAGGAAGGGTCTGATTCTGAGAATAACAGTCTGCAGTCTGGGCAGGAGTCACTGTGGTGTTGATGATGGAGATGGAGATGTCTGCAGAGGGCAGTCTTTGCCAGTCATATGCAAATTAATTTACGTCTGACTGCAAGTAGAGTGTCGTATATAAATATGAATGTAAATATGCCTTCTCCTCCAGTATATTTCTTCTTGTGAACACTAGTACACTTTCCTTTCTTTTACGTCCACAATGAGGCGCACACCTTCCCTACGGGATAATAAACCAATACATTGCTCTGCTCCCCCAGCACCTCTCCACCTTCATGATGGATAAAACCGAGTTCATTGCCACAGTGGACGATGCCATTAAGAAGCTGATACTGCTGGACTCTAAGGACAAGATTTGGACCCAGGAGATGCTACTGCAAGTCACCGACAAGGCCATTCGGCTTCTGGATTGTGACACGCAGGTATGCCCCGCCTCCGTAATACAGAGAACCGAACAGCAGTAGCCAGATTGACTGTGATTGACAGGGTGCTTTATTGTACAACGGTACGGTGGATTATAGCTGCTCCTGTTGCACGGCACTGCTGCTGCCACACAGTGTGCTAACTGTCCTTTTTTGTAGTTACTGCTGCTTACATGTAAAACTATTGAACAACCATTGTGCTTTGCTTCGTAATTCACTTTGGATAATAGCATCAGCTTAATGAAAATAATGCAGTGTAATGGGAAATAGCATATCAAATGCACATATCAGACTGGGGTCTTAATCCTGGCCTTGGACAGCTGTTTTTTATGAGTTTTAACCGCGGTTGCAGGTACCTGCCAATATTGTGGCCTCCCCAGAATGACTAAATCAGGCTTATTCCACCAGGCATTGGCCTCACGGTTCCAGAGAGCTACAATCCAGTTTTGTGCAACTGCTCAGTCTAAATCTTGTCATTCTAAAGTGTGTATTAGGTGTATCAGAATACATTTTGGAACAAATTAGACATACTGAGATATAAATGTCACCACCGTTAAACATTTTCTTGTTGCGGCTGCATCCGAGTACCCATTCAGCAGTGTTCATAAATTGTGCCTTGAACCAGAATACAGTAATTGATCTTGTACAAAGTGTACAACTATATCTTACATCTTACTCAAATAGGATTTGTAGTAGAGGCACTATTTGCAATGACTATTTAGTTTCTATATGGAAATGGCGTATTTATGCATTTAATGTTTGGTATCATTAATAAAAGTTACTGCCCTGAACTAAGAGAAAAAACAACAGAGTCTACAGACTAATGCTTAAATTATATTATTTCTGTGCAAGCTTTCCTTGCAGCCACTGGCTTAAGCAGTTCATGAAGGGGTTTTAGAAGATACTGTATATATTAATCACCTAAACACTACAGGTGAAGTGATGTATAGCTCACAAGGTAAGCTCTCTCTCTCTCTCTCTCTCTCTCTCTCTCTCTCTCTCTCTCTCTCTCTCTCTCTCTCTCTCTCTCTCTCTCTCTCTCCTCTCTCTCTCTCCCTCTCTCTCTCTCCTCTCTCTCTCTCTCTCTCTCCTCTCTCTCTCCTCTCTCTCTCTCTCTCTCTCTCTCTCTCTCTCTCTCTCTCTCTCTCAGGAGGAGCTGGAGAACTTCCCTCTATCCACAGTACATATGAGTCAGACGGTGCTGAACCAGACCCGCTACCCTTCTGTGCTGCTTCTGGTGTGCCAGGACCATGAGCAGCACCGGCCCGACATCCACTTCTTTCACTGTGATGAAGTGGAGGTGAGGGACATGTACTGACGTACTGACCGTACTAAATAACCTGAGACTGATATAGGGGAGGGATTGTATTACATACACTGAGACTGATGGAGGTGAGGGACATGTACTGATGTACTGACCGTACTAAATAACCTGAGACTGATAGAGGGGAGGGATTGCATTACATACACTGAGACTGATGGAGGTGAGGGGCAGTACTAAGTACACTGAGACTGGTGGCAGGTAAGGGAATATACTAAGTACACAAAGACTGATGGAGGTGAGGGATTGTACTAAATACACTGATATTGTGGAGGTATGGGACTGTACTAAGTGCACTAAGACTGATGAGGTGAGGGATTGTACTAAATACACCTGAGATTGTGGGAGGTATGGGACTGTACTAAGTGCACTAAGACTGATCTTGATTAAATACACAGATTGTGGAGGCTAAGGACTAGTACTGCCTAGAACTGATGAAGTGAGGGATTGTACTAAATACACTGAGATTGTGGGAGGTATGGGACTGTACTAAGTGCACTAAGACTGATGAGGTGAGGGATTGTACTAAATACACTGAGATTGTTGGAGGTATGGGACTGTACTAAGTGCACTAAGACTGATAAGGTGAGGGATTGTACTAAATACACTGAGATTGTGGGAGGTATGGGACTGTACTAAGTGCACTAAGACTGATGAGGTGAGGGATTGTACTAAATACACTGAGATTGTTGGAGGTATGGGACTGTACTAAGTGCACTAAGACTGATGAGGTGAGGGATTATAGTAAATACACTGAGACTGGTAGAGGTGAGGGATTGTACTCCATACACTAAGGGTAAAGCCACACAGAAAGCAGTGAAATCACCTGCCATCAATTTGGCCTCCCACAATCGGACGCTTATGGGCATGTGTAGTATTTTTTAAACACTGTGTTTGTTAAATTATATCGATCGCATTCTATGGGAAATCCCCACACAGCAATATTTAACGGGTCCTCCATGACAGAACTAGGAATGGGGAAATAAAATTTGAAAAGGGGGACAATTTATATGTCAGATCTTTAATCTGATTGGCAGAGGTGGAAAGTCCAGGGGCCGCGTTTTTCCTCACCCCATGAACTGAGCGAGCTGATTTCACTCATTTGTTCTACCTCCTGGTTTAAGAAATGTGCTAATTAGCAAATCCAGGTGATTAGAACAAAATACTGGGGAGGACTTTTACTTTCTGACCTGGACCTTCCACCTCTGCTGATTGGTTATTGCACCACGTTCCCCGTGTCTTCTGGTCGCTTCGCCTACTTGCCTCGCATCGCCAGCAATCCCAATATGCCTTACAGGCACGAGGAATCGCCTCTCATTGAAAATGAATGGAGGCGATGTAATCCCTGAGAAATTCTCTTCACACCGTTTTTCTGTGTGGCTTCAGGGTAAGACTGATGGACGGGCAGTACTAAGTACACTGATTATGGGAGGTGAGGTAATTGTACTAAGTTCACACTGCATGCCTTAGTGCTCAATTCCGGTTGATTGCTCAGATGTTTTTTTTTTTGTTTGGCTTTTTTGATGGGGCCCATATCCGATACCAGTGTGAACTGATCACTCTCATGCGCAAATTACCAATAAAAAAGGAAGTCACACCTGTCACACATTAACCAGTCAATATAATAATTATAAAACAGATAGTTCCGGTCCTGGATGCTGATTGTACAGAATCAGCATCCAGAATTATACAGAATTCCAGCCTTCATAAAATAGTAACAGCTATGACAAGATACACCTGAGGGGTGTACTACGAAGTGAGATTAAGGGGATAGCGCCCTTTGACGAATCAACTCCTTGGTTTTGGAAAAAGGTGTCTCCATTCCAAAGGATCCCGTAGAGATATGTGCGGATTAATGAGTTCCGGAAAATGCTTGAGACTTTTTTTTAATGAAACAACGTTGACATGATTGCTTCAGCAATATTTTAAACATGCTGTATCAAGTTTAAAGTTTAGAGCTCTAGAATGTAGTACTCCAGTTGTCACATTAGAAATAAACTGTATGACTATGTACTGAGAGTATATATTTATTTGTTACAAGTGGTAAGGTGAATAAGGTAGCTATTAACTAGCCTAACGAATTTAACCTACACGATGAGCATTTTTATTTTTTTGCAAAAGCGTGTTGGAGGCAACGGTGTTACTTTTTTCCTCATATGATTGTTTCATGTTCTTATCCGTCCATTATATCTGTCCGTATCAGTCTTTTTTCCCCACAGGAGAGAAATACATTGCTCTAGTACAGCCCATGCTGCACCACTATAGGCTCGTTGTTGCAGACACCGCCCCTGTTATGGGAATGCGCACATACCTTGATTAATAAAGCCTGTGTTCACTTAGCAAGTTGATAACCACGTTCGTAGTACCGGTTAAGCCAGATTGCGGTGGTTAGGCTTTCTGAAGCCAGCTAACGCAAAGAAACCCTGGCTATGTTAAGCTTCCTTCGTAGTATACCCCCCTGTTGACCTTAATATGTACACACTGCACACCTTTCACAAGAGGTTGGACCATTGACACTGACAGCAGCTAAGTTTAATGGACCGACAACTTAACGTTAGGTAAGCTTTTGAGAAAATCCTGAATAAAAAAAATACATGATGCAACATATTTGGATAGTATATATGGATAGTTTTTATTAAACTTTTAACTTTTTAAAAATCACAAAACAAAGTAAATGCAGCTGTCCACGGATGATATAAAAACGTAGCCTATTATCGAAACTTAAGTTATGGTGTATTGTTTGTGCCAAAAAACATCCACTGCTTTGCACATTTACCACTTACGTAAATGACATCTGTGATGCAGGGCTGGGGAGGGCATCACATGGTGAACAGACAGATACAACACAAAAGAAACATCGGCTTATGCCTTTTATTAAAACAAAACCCAAAAGGAAAAGGGTACACAAGAAAACAGGCCTCCAGACACCCAGCAAAACCTTCCCAAAAAAAATAAAAATAAAGTCTGCTAAACCATCCTCCTCAGGTCCTTTATCAGGCCCTTTATCAAGCCCACTGATGAGGTAATAGGCAGCAGCTGAATTGATTACAATGAATTACACCTGCTGCCAGCCTGCCATACCTGGGAGTAGGGCCAGTGCTGCCAGCCTGCCATACCTGGGAGTAGGGCCAGTGCTGCCAGCCTGCCATACCTGGGAGTAGGGCCAGTGCTGCCAGCCTGCCATACCTGGGAGTAGGGCCATACCTGGGAGTAGGGCCATAGCTGGGAGTAGGGCCATACCTGGGAGTAGGGCCATACCTGGGAGTAGGGCCATTGCTGGGAGTAGGGCCAGTGCTGGGAGTAGGGCCATAGCTGGGAGTAGGGCCATACCTGGGAGTAGGGCCAGTGCTGGGAGTAGGGCCATACCTGGGAGTAGGGCCAGTGCTGGGAGTAGGGCCATACCTGGGAGTAGGGCCATAGCTGGGAGTAGGGCCAGTGCTGGAAGTAGGGCCAGTGCTGGGAGTAGGGCCATAGCTGGGAGTAGGGCCAGTGCTGGGAGTAGGGCCATAGCTGGGAGTAGGGCCATACCTGGGAGTAGGGCCATAGCTGGGAGTAGGGCCATACCTGGGAGTAGGGCCATAGCTGGGAGTAGGGCCATAGCTGGGAGTAGGTCCAGTGCTGGGAGTAGGGCCATAGCTGGGAGTAGGGCCATACCTGGGAGTAGGGCCAGTGCTGGGAGTAGGGCCATAGCTGGGAGTAGGGCCATACCTGGGAGTAGGGCCATAGCTAGGAGTAGGGCCAGTGCTGGGAGTAGGACCATACCTGGGAGTAGGGCCATAGCTGGGAGTAGGGCCATACCTGGGAGTAGGGCCAGTGCCGGGAGTAGGGCCAGTGCTGGGAGTAGGGCCATAGCTGGGAGTAGGGCCATACCTGGGAGTAGGGCCAGTGCTGGGAGTAGGGCCATAGCTGGGAGTAGGGCCAGTGCTGGGAGTAGGGCCATAGCTGGGAGTAGGGCCATACCTGGGAGTAAGGCCATACCTGGGAGTAGGGCCATAGCTGGGAGTAGGGCCATAGCTGGGAGTAGGGCCATACCTGGAAGTAGGGCCAGTGCTGGGAGTAGGGCCATAGCTGGGAGTAGGGCCATAGCTGGGAGTAGGGCCAGTGCTGGGAGTAGGGCCATAGCTGGGAGTAGGGCCATAGCTGGGAGTAGGGCCATACCTGGGAGTAGGGCCAGTGCTGGGAGTAGGGCCATAGCTGGGAGTAGGGCCATAGGTGGGAGTAGGGCCATACCTGGGAGTAGGGCCATAGCTGGGAGTAGGGCCAGTGCTGCCTCCCGTGCCGCCACTCAATGGTCATGACCGAATATGATCACTTCACCCCTTTGAGGGCGCATATTTGAGTCAACTTCGTCAAAATGCTTTTGAGTGGGCGACTTTTTCTCTCAAATGGGGGCAATTAAATCCCTGGATGAAACACTTGTTTTTGCTGTGCACACTGTTCAAAAAAAGCAGAACTGTGCCACATATAAGGAAATAATCAGATTTGAGCCACTTTTACCTGCAGTGTGAATGTAGCCTATATATATATATATATATATATATATATATATATATATATGGACTGATTCTCTCTGATTCTTTATGGTTTCTTATCCCAGTAGACACAAATGATATGCAAGTACCTTACAATATGGAGACAATCTGAACTTTGAACTGGAATGTACTGTGCATACAAGATAATATTTGCTTGCTATGGAATGTTTTCTCTTGTTCTCTCAAAGTAATGTTTTGTCTCTCCTCCCACTCCTGCAGGCTGACATGGTCCATGCCGACATTGACAGTGCCCTAGGCGACAACAAACACGGCAACAAGATGCGTCCGCAGACCCTAAAGTAAGCCTTCCCCACACGTTCCTCGCTCTCGTCTTTCAGCCCTAAGTCTTGTTGTGATACAATGACAACCTGCGGCTGCTCCTTCTATACAGAGTCAACCAGGAAAAGATGAAACACCATAGAGAAACCATAATACCGCCATCAACCCCCAAGGGCCCTGGGCCAGGAGTAAAGGGCAGGGTGGCTGCCATGACCATGCAAGGTGAGTGGATATACTGCATGCCAAAGTTATAGTTAACTGAAACTAAAATCAAAACGAGGTGTGCTAAAACATTTTTGTAAACTGAAATAAAAATGAAAACGAGATTAAGTGAAAAAACTGAAACTATATTGTGCTGTTCCAAAACTAACTAAAATTAAATTAAAATGATTGTGAATTATTTTTAGTTTTCATTTTTGATCTGGTCATGTGTATGTATATATTGACATGAATAAATTATCCTTTCTTTGTTGATCGTGATTATGTCGCAAGATCCCGCTCTGACCCCTGTTGTTCTTATTGCACTAGCAAGGATGTTGACCACTGCCATTATGGCTAGCGTCAAATTGCAAAACGGGAGAAAACATTTAACTCTTGTTTGGGATTGAGAATAATGTGTTGGATGACAATTCCAAATGTATAGTTGTTGTTGGCAATGGGTATGTTGTATGCAAATCAAATGGAAAATAATTACATTTCTAAAACTAAAACAGAAACTAAATACGTTGAAAAACTAAACTAAACTGGCACACATTGAAAATAAATAAATAAAACTGACAGACAAACTGAAAATTAACTCCTTCGCGACTAGAACGGCCCTATTAAAAATGGTTTGAATTCGAACCATAGCGTCATTTGTCTCTCTGCTATTGGTTAACCGTGGATTCGCGGTTGTTTTCATTTGAAAATGTTTTGGATAGTCAGCCAATGATTGCACAGATATTCTTGGCTGTGTGACGTGGTTCATTTACGCTGCACTGTTGACACGCAATACGTCTTTACAAGCCTTTCCGAAATGGCTTCGGCCAGTGGTAAACGCCAGTTTACTGCAGACGAAGTTGCTGAAATATGCACTATGCGCAACGATGATAATGACAGTGACTTTGATTCTGAACATGGAGGAATGGAAAGTGGAGAAGAAAGTGAAACTGAAACGTATTGCGCGTCAACAGTGCAGCGTAAATGAACCACGTCACACAGCCAAGAATATCTGTGCAATCATTGGCTGACTATCCAAAACATTTTCAAATGAAAACAACCGCGAATCCACGGTTAACCAATAGCAGAGACAAATGACGCTATGGTTCGAATTCGAACCATTTTTAATAGGGCCGTCGCGAAGGAGTTAAATAAAAATGAAAATCATTTAGGAAGTGGAATTGAAGCTAGACTAGAAATTAAAACTAAATTATAAACATAAAACTATGAATGTAACCACAATCGGTAATTAACAGGGTCCAAGCAGCATGCAACAATTATGCATTTTTAAACTGTAAGGACACATATTGGATGAATGGTATTAAACTGTTTTGTCTCTGTCCAAAAATTTGCCATTGTAGTACCTGTCTGCGAGGTCAACATACATCCAAGGGTCCTGATGGTCAGCCATTGCTTAGCCTGTCACAAGCCCACTGACAACTAATTGTCTGATGGTGGCATGTTGAGTTGTGACTTTATCATTGTACATCCAATGGGAGTCATACACATGGCATGCAAAGCTTCAACTTGATTGATCAAACAATTGAGGAGTTAGATGCACTTTCATTTATTTTCTTTTTACAAGCCACCGATTGGCAGAAGTCCACGAAATTTAGCACGCTGGCTGACATGCAACCATTACACAGGCTTGTCAAGTTAAGTAAAGCTGGCCATGCCCACAACAATTGATTGGCATATTATTTTGAAAGTTCAACATTTTTTTTGATAATTATTGAGGTTCAGGCTTCAAAGATCCTTTCAAAGATCCTAATTTGGTGGTGATGGGCCAAGCAGCCTAGGACTAGTTTGTGAAAGTAGGTTTTCTCAAAAATTCTAAATGGTTGCCAATTTTGGTTCTTGAAACAAAGCTGTTCATCTCAAGGAGGTTTACATTAATCATACGCTCTTTGAATAAGATACGCTCTTTGAAAACCTGAATTATTGCTATAGTGTCCCCTAATGTCCGATTGATCCCAAATTTGACGTGGTAGTACAAAGCCATGATCAGCCATTGATAAGCCTGTGAAACGGCTACTGAAATCTGATTGGCTGATGGCAGCCATGATTTTTCTTATTACAATGGTGTATTCAAGTGGCTAACTCGGGAGGATGGTGCGTGATGTTTGCTGTGACGATGGCCCCGTTTGTTACGGTAAAGGTGTTCAAATGGTCAGTGCCAAAAAACATGGATGCCCGCAGAAAGCTGATGCTTGTTTGGCTGGCCTCTGAGCAGCATTTGCAGTTCCAAAGGTTTTACATGGCGTATTTGAAAACGACTGAAGATGAGAACGAACGCATAAGGTGAACGACTACATACACCACGCAACAGGGCTCTCTAGATCCAGATCTCTCCAAGTTTACAGATGCTCAGCTGTTTACCTTTGACCTCTGACGCATTTTTTTGTCACCTCGGTCATCTCAGGGACCTCAGGAGGTGCCCGAGTGCCTGAGTTGAATGTCGGATTTCCGAGATCGTTGTCATCAGCTCGTCACCATCTCGTCACCAGTGTGTCATGTTCAAAATGTTTTCATTTGAATACACCATAAGGATGTGAATACGTCATACTCTTGGACATATAAGGAAGTGCACACATGATACATGTCACCCAATAGAGTAATTGATACAATATTTCTCAAAAACAATTGTAAACATCGTCCTCACCATCTTTGTTGTGTGTAGAAGCTAGCTTGCTTGCTAAGTAACAATTGCCAAAACATTACAGTTGTATAGTCATTGTGGGAAGCTCGTTTCTATTTTTGAAATGTATTCTCTATGATTTCACAAGCAAACTGCACATTATATCGCTTCATGACTCGCATAGCTGGCATAACTACAACAGGTAGGCCATGAAAGCCTCGGATTCAATTTGTAACGGTTAACCCCAGACAGCACAGCTCAGTCTGTGGGGGATAGGCGCTCCGTGTGTCGTTAGCACCACATGTCCCGCAGATGGACAGCGACTGCTGCCTATGTCGGTCCGATTTTCAAGTTGCATGACTAGCTAGCTTGCAAACTTCAGCTCAGTTCAGTTGAAAATAATTAACGTTACTTTAGTGAAGCAATCTAGCATTCGCTCTTATGCCATAACGTTAACTGGAACAGCTGTAATTTAGCAGTCTAGTAAAAGAAAATAATGTTACACAGCTGTACACAGAACCACTATATCGATACCCAGGGCCGTAACCAGGGTTTAGAAATTAGTGAGGTCCAGAATTTTCTTTTCTAGGGGGGTCCGGGGGATGCTCCCCCCGAAAGAAACTTTTGTACATTTTAAAGTTAAATGCATCAATCTGGTGCACTTTGAGAGCAAAATTAAGATCTATGAAGAACTTTGTGCTCTTGTAAACAATTTTGTGCTCTTGTAAACAATTTTGTGCTCTAGTAAACAATTTAATCATAAACAACATCATTGATATAGATATGAATGGTGATGACACGGCAAAAAAGTCACACCCACAAAGCATGGTAAACGAGACGGTGTTTAACAGTTCACAAATTGTCAAAACACAAAATCGACTAGAGCATACATTTGAGCTTTGAATAATCCCTTTCATATTGTTCTATTTGTTTAGATTGGTAACTATAAGGATTCGAATCAGCCCAACAATACTTTGGTTTAATAAACACCAGTAATTCCATCCATCCATCCATCTATCCATTATCTAACCTGCTTATTCCTGGTCAGGGTCACAGGGGGTGCTGGAGCCTATCCCAGCATGCATTGGGTGAGAGGCAGGAATACACCCTGGACAGGCCGCCAATCCATTGCAGGGCACACACCATTCACTCACAATTTAGAGTCTCCAATTAGCCTAACCTGCATGTCTTTGAACTGTGGGAGGAAACCGCAGTACCCGGAGGAAACCCACACGGACACAGGGAGAACATACAAACTCCACACAGAAAGGCCCTCGGCCGGGATTCGAACTCGGTACCTTCTTGCTGTGAGGCGACAGTGCTAACCACTGCACCACCATGCCACCCCACCAGTAATTCTCCCACACAAAACAGTTTCATTGTTATTTACACCTGTCATTTTTCATAAATATAGACCAGGACAGTTTGTGGAAAAGGGATAAATAACTGGCTCTTTGACATCATTGAATTGATTCATAAACTAAGTTACCTTGTTCATATATGATTGGGATGGCAGGTATGCCATCCGCCAAGTTACGGCTTGGTGGGGCATGCCCCATACCTATACAGCACCGAGAGTTTGGCACTTTTCAGGGTTTCCTACAGAAGTAACCACAATGACCATAGACTCTGAGCCCTTAAAAACATTAACTTCTGTATGTTCTGACCTCATGTAACCACACAGCATTCAGATACAACTTCACACATCAACACAATAAAGCCCCAAACTTTGGTTATTTTGCCATTTTCCGCTTCTTCTTCTTCTTCTTCCCATTTCTCCTGCCAAACTGCCTGCCTCCGTCGCAGTGTTATCCAATGGGGAGAATTATTCTTTGAGGGTAAGAACTTCCAAGATGTTACTGTGGCCTAATGGATAGAGGCGCCGTCTCTCACACAGGATTGTTGGTTCGAGCCCAGCAGGGCACATTTTTATTTTCCACAAAAACAATGTGCAACTGTTAAGTACTTTTCATTTATTAGACTGTTATTATTTTCACATTAACACATTAACATATTTTTATTGCAAAGGCAAAAGAGGTTTCCAATATTAACTGTTCAATGTTTCACTGACACTTGACACTCGCTCTTGTCTGGTTTGGGGAGGGTGTTAAGCTCTGCTCTTGTGGTCATGACTGACTGTGGAACCGAACCTCAACGTACCCTTGCCTCGGCCAACATTTCTTTATTCATTAATTTCTTCACTTCAGCTCTGTTCACTTTATCCTTTTCACACATAACACAATGTCACCGTAAAATTAACTACTAGGAAAATTACGAATTTACGATAATAGCCTACATTAAGAATTGATGATAGCTGCAATCCTTCAAGAGATCGGATTTATAAACCGCCAATTCCCTAAACATCTCAATCATGGTTAGTCACTTAAAAAGAAAAACAACAATAGCCTCCGAATGTGGCTCTAGTCTACGCTACTCTGCAGATAATGTAGATTACTACAAACACTTTTAATTATAATAATAATAAGAAGAAGAATCTCTGGTATCTACTTTCTTAGAAGTATCTATTGTTTTCTTTCTGGCTAAGATTCCTGGGAAATATGCATTGTCCAATTAAGCTTGTTAGCCAACCTTACTGTTGCCAGAGAAGCGTCAGTCTGCTTCTAGTCAGGAAGCAGATACAAGCTAGTCTACTACGAAGCGAATCAACATGCCTTATAGCCTACATTCATTGCACTACAGAAAACTAAACTAAACCAAAACATTTCCCGCAGGTAACGTTCTACACTACTGGAAAAAAAAACTGTGAAGGAATCCCACACATGGAAGGTTGGAGTTACGCATCCGGCAATCCAGTGTTGAATAGCCTAACGTTAAATGTATTTCATTTTCTATAGAATACTAATAGCCCTATTTTAAAACTGTATTTCCATATTTTACTGATGCAAACTATTTAGGTTGTGCATGCATGTCTCCATGTAGACTTGGTTCATTAATTTACATGCTTCTTCATGATCCATAGCTCAGGTGGTGCTGTTCATTGTATTTCATTACACATTAAATACTTCTCATCTACAAACTCTTTTAATGTAATTGTGTGCTGTCTGTAATAGGATAACTTCTCATTCTTGTAAATAGAGAGCGTTATGGTTACGCGAATGTCTGCATGCATTTCTTTGGAATGCTTGTCTCTCTCCGTGTTTATCTTCATGCATTATTCATCATTAGTTAGCTATAAAAAAGAAGTGATATCAGATCAAAAACGTCTACGACATTTAAAAAAAAGCCAAGTTACCCACGCATAGCCTACATAGCGCTGTCTATAAGTCGTTAATTCCAACTTGCAAAAACTAGGCCTGCCTTTAAAAGTCTTCATATCAAAATGTGGCCAAGTTACAACTAACAATATTGCCTATCGTAGCTCACACTAAATAAACTAGCTCTATTCCAAAGCAATGCTATCCAAACTTTCCTAAATTATTTAATGCAACTTGGCCCTGTGTTTCTTCATCTTAGCATATGAAGAGATTGTGCCTCATGGAACAACATATGATTTCAATTAATGTTTTTAACTGTTGATGAATAATTACACTCCAGAAAGGATATGGTTGTACTTTGTTGGCAAGTTTACTTTAGAAAATGTACAGGTTTTAAAATGTTAACTGCTGCTACAGCATTCTTTACAATTCACTAACAGACATTTATATGAAGAAACATCATGTACAATAGAGAAAGGGGTGATGAATAAATAAATGCAGATAAAAATGAGTAATATTTTTACCTAGAAAATAGCGTACATAAAGCATTTTTACAAACGTATCCAGACATGTTTGTGGGTCAGATGGTGGCAAATAAGTAATAGTACCAATTTTCTTAACATAATAGTATTTATGATATTTGCAAACATAATTTTGTGAACACAAGGATATCTATGCTCTGTAGGACCACACAGGTTTTTATAGAAATCCAAATAAATAAATCAGTAAATACATAATAATAATAATTATAATAATAATAATAATAATAATACATTTTATTCATTCTGTGCTTTTCATAGACCCAAAGCAGGGAATGCAGACAATTGTTCAAACATGCCCTATAGTGTAGTAATTTGATTCGCTTCGTAGTAGCCTAGCTTGTATCTGCTTCCTGACTAGAAGCAGACTGATGTTTCTAGCAACAGTAACGTTGGCTAACAAGCTTAATTGGACAACGCATATTTCCCAGGAATCTTAGCCAGAAAGAAAACAATAGGTGCTACTAAGAAAGTAGACACCAGAGATTATTCTTCTTCTTCTTATTATTATTATTATTATTATTATTATTATTATTATTAAAAGTGTTTGCAGTAAGCTACATTATCAGCAGAGTAGCGTAGACTAGAGCCATATTCGGAGGCTATCTATTTATTTATAAGTGAGTAACCATGAATCAGATATGTTTGGGGTAATAATTGGCGGTTAATAAATCCAATCGCTTAAAGGCTTGCAGCTTAAAAGAGGCTATCCTCAATTCTTAATGTAGGCTATTATCGTAAATTCTTAATTTTAATTTTATGGTGACCTTGTGTTATGTGTGAAAAGGATAAAGTGAACAGAGCTGAAGTGAAGAAATTAATGAATAAAGAAATGTTGGCCGAGGCAAGGGGTTTCCACAGTCAGTCAGTCATGACCGCAAGAGGAGAGCGTAACACCCTCCCTAAACCAGACAAAAGTGAGCGTCCAGTTTGGGGACGGTGTGATATAGTACAAGTGAAATACAAGTGAAACATTGAACAGTTAATATTGGAAACCTCTTTTGCCTTTGCAATAAAAATATGTTAATGTGTTAATGTGAAAATAATAACAGTCTAAGAAATGAAAAGTACTTAACAGTTGCACATTGTTTTTGTGGAAAATACACATGTGCCCTGCTGGGCTCGAACCCACAATCCACTGTGTGAGAGACTGCAGTTTTAACCACTAAGCCACAGTAGCTTCTTGGAAAGCATGAAGCCATTAGCTACATTAACATTAAAAAACATTAGTATGAAGCGTTTTTATTGGACGATAAGCTTGATGAGCAGGTATACGGACTATACCCTCAAAGAATAATTCTCCCCATTGGATAACATCGTGACGGAGGCAGGCAGTTTGGCAGGAAAAATGGGAAGAAGAAGAAGAAGAAGCGGAAGAGGAAGGAGAAAAACGGCAAAATAACCGAAGTTTGGGGCTTTATTGTGTGGATGTGTGAAGTTGTATCTGAATGCTGTGTGGTTACATGAGGTCAGAACATACTGAAGTTAATGGTTTTAAGGGCTAAGAGTCTATGGTCATTGTGGTTACTTCTGTAGTATACCCTGAAAAGTGCTAAACTCTCGGTGCTGTATAGGTCTGGGGCATGCCCCGCCAAGCCGTAATTTGCGGATGGCATACCTGCCATCCCAATGTATGACCATGTTTCTGTCCATTTAAATGACCACTTTCCTTGGTGTGTTGGTTCTGAACAATATGTGACTGGCTGCCTCATTGTGGTAGATATGAACAGACGGGGATCCATCCAGCAGGACCCAGAGTCCCAGGAGAAGACGTCCCAGCACATTGAAAAAGACGTGGTGAGTCCTGTTCTGTAGCACTGGCACAGAAATGCAGGATGCAAGAGGCAGTCCTGACAACTAGAAGCACTGACACTGACATACCAACACACAGGAATAAACATTGTATGCACAGGGAGACAGTGACAGAGACACTAGCAACCAATGAGATGACGACACACGGCGAGTCTGAGACTTATTCTGTCACCCCCAGCAAATTCTCAACAGCACCCTGGACGATATTGAGTTCTTCGTGGCGCGACTTCAGAAGGCAGCCGAAGCCTTCGCTCAGCTTAACCAGCGCAACAAGAGCAAGAAGAATAAGAAGAAAGGCCCGGCAGGTACCGACCTCCTCCTCAAGCATCTCTCCCACTACACTCATCCCTCCCGTGTATCCTTATTTTCAGCACCTTTTAGATTCAGCCCTCTGATAATTTTTTTATGTATCATTTATGCATTATGTCTGATTTTAAATATTAAAAAGAAGTGGACTTTGTTCATACTATATTAGCCCTTAAGCTAAGAACAGATGTGTGTAGACTTTAAGGGTCCTGCAACTGCTTTCATAAAAGATCAGTGCTCAGAGTTTTTAAAAAAAATTCAATTAAGTTTTGTTTGTATTATGCTTTTTACAGAGACACTGTCACAAAGACACTTTACAAAGGAAACAGAAAGAATAAGATGAGGCTAAAGCTTTGAATTTAATGCATACAGCCTCCACTAGTGAACAGGTACACTGCAAAAAATGTCTGTCTTAACAAGTGTTTTAGCCTTGTACTGAGACTTAGTCTTATTTTTTTCTTCAAAAGTGGAAAATATTAGCTACTTTTTGCTTGACGTGAAATTATCTCACCCCACTGGCAAATCTTGAGATGAGTAAAACTATCTCACCCCACTGGCAGATAGTTTTGTCTTAAAAGTAACAGAAATAAGTCTAAATATTAGATTAAAATGCTTGTTAAGATTAGTTTTTTTTGCAGTGTATCATATACTGTGAGCAACCTTAAATACCGACATTGCTGTCACCACAGGAATACAGGAAATACACATAATTAAAGAGCAAATGCCAAATACATATAATTAAAGAGGAAATGCTAAATACATATCATTAAAGAGTAATTGCCAAATACATACAGTTGAAGTGGGAAGTCTACATACACTTAGGTTGAAGTCATTAAAACTCATTTTTAACCACACTGCAGAAGCTGAAGCTGGCCTTCAATCACTCTGCTGCCAGAAATACAGTAGATATGGATGGATAACTTGAAGGGTTTCTTCTCCTGAGTTCAATAGAAAAATTTGTCAGGAGAAACAACCCTTAAAGTGATCCATCCATATCTACTGCATATCTGGCAGCTGAGTGATGGTTTGAGGCTTGTTTGATACCTCAGACCCTTGATGACTTGCAGCCATTTTAGTAATCATGTATTCCATACTGTTCCAGTGTAATTTACAGCTAAATCTAGTCCCACCCCCCAATTCCCATAGAGATCCATTCAAATGCAGAGACGTTCTGGTATCACTTGTAAGAGTACCAGAAAACAGGATATCAAGAGTCTTTTGATGCTGTTGGGTCACAGACATCAGGAAGTCATGGCATGCAAAGGATATGCGACCAAATATAAAAAATTTAAAGGCAGTCAACTTAGTGTATGTAAACTTCTGTCCCACTGGAATTGTGATATAGTGAATTAAAAGTGAAATCATCTGTAAACAATTGTTGGAAAAATTACTTGTGTCATGCACAAAGTAGATGTCCTAAATGACTTGCCAACACTAGTTTGCTAACATGAAATCTGTGGAGTGGTTAAAAATGAGTTTTAATGACTTCAACCTAAGTGTATGTAAACTTCCGACTTCAACTGTATAATTGAAGAGGAAATGCCTAATTAAAGGTTTCACATTGGTAGATGCTGTTTGTTTGCTGACCAAGTGATGTGCAATGTAGTTATTGGATTGAATCTGGCTGGGCTAAACTCCATATTGAATGTAATCCAGACTGGGTGGTCATTACAGTGATAGTGATAGTGTTGTTGTTGATTGTTTTGTTTGTTGACAGAGGGCATGCTGACCCTACGAGCCAAGCCCCCTACTGAACCCCAGTTCATCGACACACTGCAGAAGCTGAAGCTGGCCTTTAATCTACTTGTGAGTCGGCATGCCTCGAGGCTGGACGGTGATATACTGAAATGCCTCTCTGCCAAAGCTTTCTGCATATTATACTATACTTTTTTTAAACATTTTTTAAATATCCCTTTGTTTAATACATGTAATCTTTCTCACCATACTTTCATGTCTAATCACTTTGTTTGTTCCATGATCCCAGATGTGATTCACCTCTGCTTAAACCCTGCCCTGCTTTTTTCTGCCTCCTGTAGGCCAAACTAAAGAACCACATCCAGAATCCCAGCGCCTCTGAGCTGGTCTACTTCCTGTTTGGCCCCCTGGAGCTGGTGAGGCACAAAGAGGGACATGCTGACTTGGCTAAATGGCACAGAACACCTATTATTACCTAATGGCACAAAGACTGAGTAATTGAATAATACCCCTTTCATATTGTACCCCTGATTTTGAACCGCTTTTGAAGCGAATCAAAAACGTCCGTCACAAACCTTTTTATATTGCCCCAGAAAATGCGGATCAAGGCCGCCGGACCATTTTATATACACACATTTTAGTACGTACTTGTTGTCATGGTAACCGATTGTCTCATGTTAAAGCGGGCTCGAGAACAAGAGGTCAATAATTTGTGCGCGTGATTCATGTTACACTAGCTAACCTGGCTCGAGTGGTTTACTGTGTGCCTCACGTAGCCTATGTGTATCTGTGTATGTTTTGTCCAATTCGACGATCGTTTAAAGTGGAGATTGCCGAATAAAGTTATGGAAGTGGAACCAATGCTTATATTCGCGGTGATTGTGGTTCCGTTAGGTCTTTGTAGGCGATTGCTTCAAGATCTGCATCACTCTTTCCGAAGGGATTTAAGAAGAAAACGAGTCATTTTCGAGCTTTCGCGACGACGGAGTCGGGTTTAGTCCGCTTCAAATGTCGGGACTTTTCATATTGAGCTGTATCCGCTTCTGAAGCGCTTCTGAACCACCTACTAGTCCGTACTAACTTGAAAGCGTTCTATTTTGTATCGGTATTATCTACCCGTCTCAAATCTTTTTATATTGAGAGTTAGACCGCTTCTGAAGCGCTTCTGAAGCGGATACGGCTCTAATATGAAAGGGGTATAAGACAATGACTGCAGGAATGACTGAGTGAATGAGTCAGACTGACTGAGTTGACATGCAGCAGGCATGGTTGAGCCTGCAGGGTTAACACAGTGTGTGGCCTGTAGGTGCTGAAGAACTGTGGGGGTCCAGAGCTGGCCCGTTCTGTCCTCTCACCCCACCTGTCTCGGGACGCTGTGGAGTTCCTGAGAAGGACCCTCTCCCCCAAAGAGATGACCCTCTATGAACTTTTGGGGAAGGGCTGGACCGTACCCAGGTACAGACATACATATTCTTTCTTTTTTGTTGTTATTCATTTATTTAGCAGATCGCCAGAGTGATTACATTATGAATATGAAATTTGGAAAAAGCAGGGGCTGCTGATTTTTGTGAGTTAGCTTTGATGCATGTTTTCCAATGTAAAAACCACAAAAAACATTGTGTGAGGTGAGCAGGCATGAGAGCGTTGTTGGCAGCTGTCATTTGTTGTCAGAAGGAGATGACATTGGAATCAGAGATTAGAAATTCAAATGGAGAAAGTATTTTCTGCTCAAACATTACTCCGAAGTTTGCCTGAACAAAACTACCAAATCCTATGGGCTCCCAAGTTTTGGATGAGGTGAGGGATGACCTGGAACCGTACGATCACACAGCACTTTTATTAAATGCCTAACTCATGGTTATTTGTGATTGTCTCATTGAATTCCACCCGCAATGGAATTTATGCTTCACGTTGTTTAAATCATTTTTCTTTCAACAATGATGAGGATGGCAATAAAAATGAGATGGTCATATCATTTCTTTCTCAGGGCCGATTGGCCAAGCGACCAGTTTGCCCCTCCCTACTTTCCAAAGTTCCGCAATGGCTGGGAGCCCCCAGCTGAGCTGATCCGTACATCGCCATGGGAGACGGAGGGGTCTGCATTGTCGCTCCCCACGGAATACAGGAAGCGTTCCAACGAGGTGAGAGATGGATGGATGTAACATTGCATTTCCTTGGAGGAAATTTAAATATGTTTTAATTTATATAAGACGTGTTCCACTTGGGTTTCAAACATTCAACCATTTAAATCACTGTACAGAAAACTGCCATATGCTTCCCTTCTGATTTATACTGCTCAAAATCATTTCACATCTCGCTCTCTTTCAGTTTCCATCACAGAAGCCCTATAGCCCATCAAACGGGTAGGTGAAGCAACATCTTGTGACTCCAGTCAAAGATAAAGACCTGAAACACATTTGTTTGATCATGAGGAACTAGACTGTTACCATATAAGTTGCAAAATCCTACAAGGTCATGTAGTAGAAATGGGCATGTTCTAGACCAAGCTTAATACAGTGCTAGATATTCTCTGTGAACAATAGGCAAAATGACAAGCCTTGACGGGCTGAATGGCCTGTTCTCATCATGTTCACACAATACTATAATTACTACATATTGGCAATCTTGTAACTTGTAGATCATCTTTAGCTTTGATAGAACCCTTCAGCTTACTGTTCAAAAGGGAAAGCAACAAATGTGGCCTGCCATAGATGTACACGTGGAACTTTGATTGTTGAAAAACATTTTTATTAGGGTTTTACTGCCATTGTCAGTAAAAGATACCACATGCATGCCATGGTGAACTTCTTCCTCAAGTTGTGCCAGAATTTAGAAGTTGACAAAAAAAAAAACTACACTAGTGATTCAAATTCTTTTTGTGTGTGTTTGCATATTTAAAACGTTTGGCTGAAACATAATAAACAAAACTTGGCAGGGTGTTCTGTGGTGTTTGTGGTGAGGGCCCTTTTGTGAAATCATGATTGTAAGTACTGTACATGATTATTTTACCTGATTAATTTGGCATCCACACATTCATTGACTCCCATTCATTTTTAGTATTTTCTGGTGGGTAGCATGTTGGATAGCAATTCAACTGTTCCTCCTGAACATATTCCATCACACTATTAAACAGTATTAGCCAGCGGTTTCGTGGGTTAAGTTATGTTCTACTGTCACTGCCAGCTTGACTGACAAATAATGAAGACCAATACACTGCAGCTGGGTCCCAAAAATCATCAAAGAGATGCTTTGCCCACTTGGATGTTTCTGTGAGAGTTTAAAGGGATAGTTCGGAATTTTGAACATAATGTCTCAATTACGACTTACCCATGATGTAGTTGATTGATGGAAACCATTTTCAGCTAATTCCATGCTGTCCCTTCTTTTGGACATACACACATTGCTAATGCTAGCGCAACTCTATGGTAACCGGTAGCATCCACTACCAAATGCACTTAAACACGCCACAGTTCACCCAAAGCAAATAAAATACAACGACAGTCTATCGGGGTTATTTTGAGTGTTTATACCATCACTTTTGAAGTCAAACTATTGTTGAATCCTTTACTTTGTGCTGACCTATATTCTCTGTGGAAGTACGGCGGCGGAGCGAACGTGGCCATTGCAACTTGTTGCTCTTCTTTGTTGTTGTAGTCGACCAGTGCCGGCACTACATTCGTAGGTAACGTAAAGTATCTCTCCGCCGCCGTACTTCCACAGAGAATATAGGTCAGCACAAAGTAAAGGATTCAACAATAGTTTGACTTAAAATGTGATGGTATAAACACTCAAAATAACCCAGCTAGACTGTCGTCGTATTTTATTTGCTTTGGGTGCACTGTGGAGTGTTTAAGTGCGTTTAATGGTAGTAGATGCTGCGTTTAATGGTAGTAGATGCTACGGTTACCATAGAGTTGCGCTAGCATTAGCAACGTGTGTATGTCCAAAAGAAGGGACAGCATGGAATTAGCTGAAAATGGTTTCCATCAATCAAGTTCATCATGGGTAAGTCGTAATTGAGACATTATGTCCAAAATTCCGAACTATCCCTTTAAGATAGGAAGGGAAACTAGGGTTACAATACAAATTGTGTTTTTTTAGGTTAATTTGGCATTTATGGATTATAAATGGGACTTCTGTGCCTTCTCTTAGTGATATTGCACTTTTGTATTCCTGAGGCTAACAGGATGTTCTCCACTTTTGTAAGTCCCTCTGGACAAAAGAGTCTGCTAAGTGATTAATTCATAGTGTACTGTAAAACTTTCAGAACAAAGAACAATTTTCTGCTCTTCTATATATTAGGAGCTTCATATTTGCTAATTCTGAGAGGGGCTGTAAAGTGGAATTGTGTTGGCTGCAAGAGGGTAATTCCCTTTATAGACGTCGAGTGAGAGAGCACAAGTCTCATTTACCTGTTCAGTATCTATTTGTAAACCACTGCATTATGTGACGCTGCAGAGGAGCGAGATGCCTCAGTGTTAAATCGGCAGCATTTCCCATCTGTGTATCCACTGTGCCCTTTCACCTCTGTCCAGGACATATGATGTGCCTTCCCCATCACGAAAATACGCCAAGATCTGCTATCGCTTTGTGGCCCGCAATGCCAATGAGCTGTCGGTGCTGGAGGACGAGGTGTTAGAGGTATGACTGAAGAGAAACAGGGGGGGGGGGGGGTTGTGGAGGCAGGGTTTTTAAAGACGCCATCACAGATAAACCAGCTGCATATGTAGTGTGCACAGAATGTCTCTCATTCATATAGAGTATCACAATCCTCCTTCAGTATGAACTTCAGAGTTATAGTACAAATCATGTACAAATAGTACTGATCATCCACATTAGCACTCCATAAAGGTTTGTAAACGCTAGGTATCGATAAATATGAGGCTCTACTTTGTTCATTAGATGAGTGTTCAGACATCCCTGATCTTGATTCACTGGATTCAGTCGACATTGGTATAGAATTGCACTGATCTTGGTGTGTGAAAGCTCTTGTATATACTGTGTGTCAGTCTGTTCATATGTGTGTGCGGGCTGTGTCTGTCGTTATGTTGATTACATTGGGGGCCAGGGTGTCATCATGTGTGAGCGTGTGCATCACTCAGACTGTGCATGTGCTGCCCCCTGCAGGTGATAGAGGACGGCAAACAGTGGTGGAAACTGAGGAACCGCAGTGGGCAGGCAGGCTATGTGCCTTATGGCATCCTGGAGCCCCACGGCCCGCCAGAGCTCACCTACAACCAGGTAAGTCATAAACACACATGCGCACACACTACACACACATACACGTGTACCCATAAAAAGACGCTCATAAACTACATACTCACACACATACACATGTACAGCCGGGTACCCATAAGCAAATGCTCATAAACTACATACTCACACACATACACATCCACACCATAAACACACATGAACAACATATGTACACCCATTCACATCTACAGCCAGAAACCAAACACACACATGCTAATACATTATGTACTCTTGTGCATGCACACGCACACACACACACACACACACACACACACACACACACACACACACTCTCACACAGTCATAAAAATACATAATGACTTGCACCAACTCACATAAACACACACACACTCGTGAATACAGATGGAAAAGCACTCACCTATGCTTGCTCTCACACACACACAAACACTTATGCAAGGACACCACCACCTACACATGCATGTATGCCTACAGCTCATTAGATTGTGATTCCAGTCAGGTAAAACAACATTAAGGCCATGTTGTGAGAGTAGCACATAAGAAACTTGTCTCCCCCTCCTCCCCCTGCACACAGTGTACAGAAATGTTTCCCTCTGTGTCCCCAGCCTGGCCAGCCCTACAGACCATCTAACCCCACTAGCCCCATAGGGCGAGGTGACAGCTTTGAAGCGTTGAGGTCTCCCAGGGACAAAGACTGTAAGTATCGTTCTCTAAGGTGCTGAATCATTCTTCAAGCTCTTAAAGTTTAAAAAATCAGCCTACTGTACATTATATCCAGCCATCCATCCATTATCCAACCTGCTTAGATCAGGATTGTGTGGGTGGTGGAGCCTATCCCAGCATGCATTGGATGAGAGGCAGGAATACCCCCTGGACAGGTCACCAATCCATCGCAGGGCGTATATTATATTACATATTTAAATATAATTAGTTCCACATGAGTAGACCAATTACAAACTTTCAATTTATGCCAAACAATAACCGATTTTTACTATTTACTGAATATGCCTGGTCTTTGTCTGCCCAGTCTTTATATTGATCTCAACCTCTTTCAATTCAGTTTCACTTTCAGGGGGGGGCTTTATTGCCATGACCAGAGCGCTGCCAAAGCAGTTAACAAAAATATATTTATATTGTTTACAACAGGGTTTTGCTTCTTGAAAGCTAGTGTCTATGGTAGTCTTGGCATAAACCTCTACTTTTAATTACTTAAGTAGTCCTGTTAATTTCTCGGTTCAGTGGATTCATGATCAAACGATACATTACAACCGCTGATTGCACACATATTGCACACATATTGACCTATACGCGAATACTTAAGCACAGTGTATCTTTGTAAATTTACCAGTTTAAATGCACACTGCCAAGTAATTATCCAAAGGGTCCAATCAATCAAGGGAAATTAGATGGAAGAAAAATTGATATGAACACCAGCCCTTCTGGAATTCAGTTTTCCAACCCTGCTTTATGGCTAAATTAAGTACAGCGATAAAATTCTAGTAATGTACCTGCTATAAAATTGTACTAATGCACTGACAGGTATGCAGACGTAGCACACTGAAAGCCACAGCGATTATTGACAGACTGAGTGACAGAACTGAAGCTCTCTTTCATGCGCACTCAATTTCTTTACTGAATGGAAATACTGTACATTTCAAAATATTGTGAAAGCATACGGTAATACGTATAAATATTCATGTAGATCAATTAACTGCAAACCCCATATAACTAGGATGAATGTACATGTAGGTATAAAAATGTAATAATAATAACTATTATTATTATTATTATTATTATACTGTACTTATCATTATTATAAGTTTTAATAATAATTATAATATAATAATAATAATTATTATTATTATTATTGCCACCATTTTATTATTGCCCACATAATAAAAAAATTATGTTCCAGATAATTCATTACTAGTTCATTTTTTTTGGTAATCTATTCTGATATTTAATGATGATTAAGGAGTTAAAAATTTTAGCAGACGTCACAAATACATTTACTGTAGCTTGTGCCTGGTTTAAACGTTAGCTATTAAAGTACCTCTGCTTCCTGAAGAAGATCACACCGGTCGACCCGAAACCCAGTGCTGCTTGGGAAAATATATCAGCTGTTGGTTCTGGCTAAAGAATTATCCCATGCCTTGAGGCGCCACTTAATAATATAATTTTGTCACCGAGTACAAGTTGCATTTTTACATAGTATTAATGCAAAGCAGGGTACACAACTCACATAAACCACTCACAGATCTTTCTCACCAAGTACATTTGTTTTAGGAAAAATACAGAAATGTATGCATATTCATCTACATAAAGCTTTAAAATAGTTTACAAAAACAATACTGGGTGGCTCATTCAGTTAAGGCACCATGCTGTGGTGCATATATGAACCTCACAGTCTTGGGTTGAATCCGGATCGTGCCAGTGCCTGTGGCTGGTAGCTCCCCAGGGAGATGCACAATTGGTCATTGCATCTCCCAGGGTGTTGGAGAGTTCTGTCTGTTAGAGGTCCACGTGTCATCGCTGTAGTGACCCCCTGCTGGTCGATCGGGCACCTGTGAACTGTCAAAGCCGCATATGAAAGATCTGCCTCTGTAGTCTGCGGTGTGAAGTCTGGCGTGTTTCGGAGGAGAACCGAGGATGTCCCAATTCATCCAAAACGGCAATAGGGTTTGCACATGAAGATGGCAGTGTAATTGGACATTCCAAATTATGGTGGGAATTAGACACGTTGAGCACCAAATTAATTAAAAAATGCATAAATTAATTAAATGTAAAAGAAATAACAAGAAAACAATGGCAACTACTACAATTGGTGACATTTTATGTAATAAGGTTTCACTGACATTACTTTATCGCTACACTTTTCTTTTTAAACCTGATATGCAGCTATACACTGTAATTATTATGAGAAGAATAGATTCACTGTATTTAAATTCTTTAATCTGTCCATTCATTTCTTTATTTTTTAATTACATGACCAGGGTGGTACAAAGTAACTTGAAGTACCAGTAGTATTTTATTCCCCACAATTTGATATCTTCCTAATGCTATGCTACAGATATAAATGTGATCTGATATTCTGCATGCTAGGAATGCCCAACCCAAACAGACTAGCCTACACCTAGCACGCAAAGGCAAATATCTTTACTTGCAGGCCGGCAGGCTTACTGGCAGGCCAATCACACCCCAGGTGTCTATAACTGGATAAAATCTCATTTTTATTAGTCAAAAAATCCTCTAACAAAAACTTTCTGTACCTGTATCTCAATACAGTGAGTAAAATCGACTTTATTGAGATGTTGTATTTATATGGAAGGGTTTGTTTTGCTTTGATTGAATTGCATATACCCTTAAACAGACATTTTTGGTTTAAGGGTATTTGATTGAATCCACCTCTCTCTCAAATTCAATTTCAAATAAGCTTTATTGGCTTGTCCACACATCAGCGCATAGTATTGCCAAAGCGATTGTTTACGTAAAACAACAGTAACAGCAACAACTATATGAACAATAATAATCTAAACAATATGGTGCTTGGACCCTTATAATAAGGGGGGGGGGGGGCTTTGTTAACCATTAATAAAATAACCATTAAGACTGCAATATAAGCTAATTACTATTAGGGACCATTAGGGACTAATATTGCTCTATTAGGGGCTAATAATCTGTCTATTTTGGTCTAATGATCTCTCTCTGTCCTTCTCTCTCCCAGCACGGATGGATGAGGTGAATGACGAGCTGTTGCAGAAGATCACCTCCAATAAAGGCCTGCCTCCGGCCCGCAGTTTCCGGGTGGAACGGCAGTCCTCCACCCCAGTCCCGCTCAGCTTCGACGCCTCCCCTCAGGAGGTCACCACCTGGCTCAATGCCAAGGGCTTCAGCAAATCGTGAGTCTCCCTATGTGTGTGAGAGTAGAGTTGTAGTACTGGAGACTGGTCTTGGTCTCGAGCACCATATTTTGAAGGTCTCGGTCTTGTCTCGGAATCGACTGCATTTTGACTTGGTCTTGTCACGGTCTCGGACGAAGAGGACTTGTCACGGTCTCGGACGATTTTTTTTCGAGACCAGGGGAGTGTCTGGGGGCGGGGCATGTGGTGGCACCCGCCCCCACAGAAATTTGATTGGCGACCACGGAAAACTAGTTACAGATGACAAAATATGCTACTATTTGATATCATTGATTTATAGGTTTAGTGGATGGAAATGTTGCTAGATCGCTAGATAAAACCACACATTAACGATTTAAATATTAATTTACCTCAAAGCGTAGGCCTGGCTGTAAATAACGTTAGGCTAACCACTTATTTTTTCCTGTACCCCAAGTCGCATCACATACATCACAAAGACCGACAGCCAGCTCACCACTCACCATAGTCTGTCTGCACTCTGCAGTTGAACACTGAACAGTAACAGTGCCATTATGTGGGTCTCACGAGTCGTTGTGTTACAATCGCAATAATATTTTGTAGCTCAACTGAAACTGCTACTGCAGGAGAAACACAGCCCCTCTCTTTGTCAGATGTTCACTCTCAGTGTGAGGAGGCGCGAACGTTATCGTTCAGTAAGTATTAACCTATATGAACCAGATAAATATACATAGGCTAATTAGGCCTCTATAATTTTCAATTTTCTTTTTCATACCCAGTGAACAACAGTCCATGGATGGCTAAATTGTGTTGGAAACGTGTCTTGGAGGCCTTTTCAACAGCATTTTGTGGCATTTCGCGCACTGGGTCAGATTACATGAAACTGTTTATTTATATGTCACGTTTTCGGTCAAGGATGTTCGCCAAATTCAATAAACCTGTGATCTGCGTTAGGTTACCTGATCCTGAGGTAAAAGATAACTAGCTAAGCAAACGTTACTTTACCCACGGTTTACCAATCATATCAAATGTAAGTAAATTTTACATGAACCTAATCGCTATATTACTATATTATGACTATACCATTAACCTAATTGATATCCAAAGACAACGTTTAATCTGGCCGCATTTTTATTTATTTAAACGTTACATTTAACGTTAAGTCTGAATGTTACAGATTCAAATTGCTTCGAAATGCAGCATAGGCTGAAGTTTCATTAAATTGAGAGTAATTCATTTTTCATTCTCGTCACTGGTGATTATTGATGTTGACTTTTGTAGGTAATCCATTGTGTTTGATTTTGGGTGTCTCTTTTAAAATGTAATCAGTGCTCATACCCTCAATGTTATAAACTATAAAATATGACTTCAACTTCGATGCTTTTTGAAGAACTTTTTTTAAACAGGAAGTGTAGGCTACCACCGTCTGAAAATGGGCTAAATTCTTAGTTTTACACAATCCATAAATACTATTTTGTCATACTTGAATGAGCTACTTGGTATTTTCTCTTATTGTTTCAAAAGGTTAGTTAACCGACATAGGGACTGCCACAGTCATATCTGTACAAGTATAGCTCTGTAATTGAAATGGTAAACAAGCAGGCACTTTAAGGATGCCAACCTGCATTTGCATATAGCAAAACCAACACAAATTATTGATCCTTTGTAGCAGTGCAATGCCTACTAGCAAAGAAACCCATCTCCTGTAACTAGACTGCATTGACTGCTCTGCTAAATGACTGCACCTGCTAAATGACACTACATACAGGTTTAGTGCACCTGCTAAATGACTGCAACTGAAGTTTGACAATTATTTGAGAGCCGTAGGGAGATTGTGGAGGGGGGTCCTGCAATATACATATTTTATTTAGTATGATTGCAATATGATCAGTCTGTCCGCCTCTATATTTTTCCCTCCCTCTATTTCTCCCTCCATCTCCCCTATCTCTTTCTCCCTCCGTCTCCCTGTATTTGTCCCTTCCTCTCCCTCTGTATCTCTGCTTCCTTTGCCCTCTGAATCCTATATTTTTTCTCTCTCCTGTATTTCCTCTATCAATCCCCTCTAGCATATTTACCCTCTGTCTAACTTCTGTTTATCCTGACCTCTATCCTGTCTCAAATTTATTTAATTTAATATATTTATTCAAATAATTAATAATAAATAATAATTTATTCAAATTTAATATAATTTATTTTCAGTGCTTCTTGTTATGGGTAGCATGACTTTTACATTGGTGATATGTAATAATAGTGAAAACAGTTTTCAATAAAAATCAGCTCTTGCATAACTAGATATGTAAAAATGAACAATAAATCAATAAAACCACTATATACTTCTTCTGTTTAACAGCATACTCTTGCATAGACATCATCGCATACTGTATCATCATACTGGTTACTTGCTGTATAATTTACCTGTCAGTGGCTTATGTGACAATTTTGGGGAACTCATCTTAATTTAGCAGTATTTGACACTTCTGTTTCATTCTTCCCACTTCCAAAAGGTCAGTGAAATGGAATTGCAATGTTTCATATCAATGAATTGACTTCTGTCACTGAGTACATACAGTATGCAGAAGTGAGTACACCCCTGTGCAATATCACTTAAATGTCACTTAAATGTCAAATGATTCAAAATTGTATCACCTCTCAATAATTGCATTATTTCTAAGTTGACAAGTAGAGTGTTTCCTCTTATGAACAATCAAAAACAAATACTTTAGAAAGACAAAAGTGAATACACCTGTGATCACTGTTACACAAGTTAGTTAAAATAATTTTAAATATTTGGTCGCATATCCGCATATCAAAAGACTCTTGATTATTCTAATTCCCATAGAGATCCATTCAAATGCAGAGACGTTACAGTATCGCTTGTAAGAGTACCAGAAAATAAGATATCAAGAGTCTTTTGATGTTGTTGGGTCACAGACATCAGGAAGACATGGCATGCAAAGGATATGCGACCAAATATTTAAAATTATTTTAACTAACTTGTGTAACTATCTAACGTGTGTGTCAGTGATCACAGGTGTATTCACTTTTGTCTTTCTAAAGTATTTGTTTTTATATTATTGAGAGGTGATACAATTTTTAATCATTTGACATTTAAGTGATATTGTACAGGGGTGTACTCACTTCTGTTGTATACTGTACATCAGTATTTTCACAAAAATAATGCTTTCTTTATTAAAATTCCTAAATAATGCTTTCTGTGTTTTGAATTTTAGCAGCGAAATGGTGTAAATGTTGAGCCATCACTATGATGGTAGACCAACACAATTACAGTCATGGTCTTGAATTGGACTCGCATTGGTCTGGTCTTGGTCTCGCCCCCCCCTCAGTCTTGGTCTTGACTCGGTCTCGCCACCTCAAAGTCTTGGTCTTGACTCGGACTCGATACGCTCTGGTCTTGGTCTTGACTCGGTCTCGGTTTAGGTGGTCTCGACTACAACACTATATGAGAATGACGTTTCAGCGTATGAGGATATCCGATCACATGTTTGTGTATGTGTGTGCCTAACTGTGCGACACTGCGTGAGTGTAAATGTGTTTGTGAAAGTATTTGCGAGACTGTGCCGGCGTGTGCATGCCTGTCTGATGCTGTCCATTTGTAGTCTAGATGAACTCCAGTGTATTTTTCAGTGTTTCTTCACTCCCATTAGTCTGATCTGTGTTATCCTAATTTAATCCCATGATCATATTTTCTGTCTTCCCTGTTTTTTTTACACTATCTCTCTCTTTCTCTCTTCTGCTTCTCTCTCGTTTGTCTCTGTCCACCTCCCTTCTGCCTCTCTCCCCATTTGTTCTCCTTTCTAACTATCTGTCTCCCTACCCTCTCTTCGTCCCTTTCCTCTTCCTTCCCCTAACACTGTCATTGTGTTCTGCCTCTCTTTCATCCCTCTCTCTCCTGGATCTCTCAGCACGGTGGAGCGCCTGGGCACCCTGACTGGGGCTCAGCTCTTATCTCTCGAAAAGAAGGAGCTGATGGTGGTGTGTGGGCAGGAGGGCTCTCGTGTCAACATCCAGATCACTGCGCAGAAAAACCAGCTGGAGGTCTGTCACACAGCACTCTCACGTGCGGCCTCAGTGTGGAGAACGGGTTAGGACTAGGCTTTCAGTACACACAGAGATGGGGGTTTGAATCCATGATTAGCTACTAATAGCTTTTGTGTAACAGCATGCCCCTGTCAGATCAAACCAGTTAAGACTTAACTGTGTAAGAAGAGAAGAAGAGTAGCTGACACAGTATAGAATGTATGCACATGCAGATGCCTTCCAAATTTTCAGATTAAAATGTATATGCGACATCCATAAAGAAACTCAACCACTCAACCGCGTGTTTGTTTTTAGATGTGAAGTGAGTACGTCAGACGTGGGTGGAGTTTAGTTTCGGAAGTAAATTCCCTATGACAGATAGAACAGGCTTCGGAGACTATCGACAATTTCTTGAAATCTGATTTATAGAATGAGCCGAAACGTTCCTGTGTGGTATAGGGATATAGAGCATACATTGCATGTTCCAATTTTTATTTTTTAATCGTAATGATTAAGAATTGTAGTCCAGTTTGTAGTCTACTTTAACGGACTGCATAACCCTTACTGCAACGCACAGGTGGTTCTCGACCAATCAGATATCATCATCTCGTCTGGACATTGTTGGCAGTGCTGCTGCTGAAGATGAGCTAACGTTAGCTTGCTAAATTGAAAAGCCCGCTCAACTAGGTCAGAAACTATGCTACAGTTAACCACATGAAGCAATTCTAGCTTTTCGTCCTTCAAGCTAGTTAGCTAACGTTAGAAAAAAGGGTTTAAAAACGGAGCTGTGTGCTACTGCTGTCTAACGTTATATGACAACATTTGGAGACAACGCTATACTACGGTTGCGCGTCCGGAGTGCCAGCGCTGTTATATACACAATAAAATACTAAAACGTAAAATATACTCGAAGCTGGTCCAGAAAAACGACATATGTTGCGAACAGGCGTTATATTGAACAATCCAGAAAATTGATGGTAAGACATAATCACTAGAAATGGTTTAAAAGTAAGTTTTAGTTAAGGTCTATGGTCTAAATGAATGGGGAAATTACCTCCGAAACCAGTGTGACAAAATATCTAACAATTTCAAGTACAAAGTAACTCAGTGTTCCACCCCTTAAAAGCCTCCCTCAAATGGGTCATACCATTCTTCCCTGCGCTATGACTTCTTGAGCGGAGAGAGTGGGAGAACTCGTTTAAGTATATCGATACCTGGTTAACGTTAGGTCCCTCTAATTTTCACAGTGCGGGAAATATTATGTACTGGGAAAATGTTAAATAAAAATTATTAATAGACATGCAGGAAGTAAAGTTTCCCGTCGCTATGATGGATTTCCATCGTTTCAATTCAAGAGAGAACGTAGCCTATATGAGAGATAACGTAGCCTATATGAGATCAGTGTAGAGCTGCGGGGGAAGGAACGTAGCCTATATGAGATCAGTGTAGAGCTGCGGGGGAAAGCGGGGGAAGGAACGTAGCCTATATGAGATCAGTGTAGAGCTGCGGGGGAAGGAACGTAGCCTATATGAAATCAGTGTAGAGCTGCGGGGGAAAGCGGGGGAAGGAACGTAGCCTATATGAGATCAGTGTAGAGCTGCGGGGGAAGGAACGTAGCCTATATGAGATCAGTGTAGAGCTGCGGGGGAAAGCGGGGGAAGGAACGTAGCCTATATGAGATCAGTGTAGAGCTGCGGGGGAAGGAACGTAGCCTATATGAAATCAGTGTAGAGCTGCGGGGGAAGGAACGTAGCCTATATGAGATCAGTGTAGAGCTGCGGGGGAAGGAACGTAGCCTATATGAGATCAGTGTAGAGCTGCGGGGGAAGGAACGTAGCCTATATGAGATCAGTGTAGAGCTGCGGGGGAAGGAACGTAGCCTATATGAGATCAGTGTAGAGCTGCGGGGGAAGGAACGTAGCCCTATATGAGATCAGTGTAGAGCTGCGGGGGAAAGCGGGGGAAGGAACGTAGCCTATATGAGATCAGTGTAGAGCTGCGGGGGAAGGAACGTAGCCTATATGAAATCAGTGTAGAGCTGCGGGGGAAGGAACGTAGCCTATATGAGATCAGTGTAGAGCTGCGGGGGAAGGAACGTAGCCTATATGAGATCAGTGTAGAGCTGCGGGGGAAGGAACGTAGCCTATATGAGATCAGTGTAGAGCTGCGGGGGAAGGAACGTAGCCTATATGAGATCAGTGTAGAGCTGGGCGGGGGGGGGAAAGCGGGGGAAGGAACGTAGCCTATATGAGATCAGTGTAGAGCTGCGGGGGAAGGAACGTAGCCTATATGAGATCAGTGTAGAGCTGCGGGGGAAGGAACGTAGCCTATATGAGATCAGTGTAGAGCTGCGGGGGAAGGAACGTAGCCTATATGAGATCAGTGTAGAGCTGCGGGGGAAAGCGGGGGGAAGGAACGTAGCCTATATGAGATCAGTGTAGAGCTGCGGGGGAAGGAACGTAGCCTATATGAGATCAGTGTAGAGCTGCGGGGAAGGAACGTAGCCTATATGAGATCAGTGTAGAGCTGCGGGGGAAGGAACGTAGCCTATATGAGATCAGTGTAGAGCTGCGGGGGAAGGAACGTAGCCTATATGAGATCAGTGTAGAGCTGCGGGGGAAGGAACGTAGCCTATATGAGATCAGTGTAGAGCTGCGGGGGAAGGAACGTAGCCTATATGAGATCAGTGTAGAGCTGCGGGGGAAGGAACGTAGCCTATATGAAATCAGTGTAGAGCTGCGGGGGAAGGAACGTAGCCTATATGAGATCAGTGTAGAGCTGCGGGGGAAGGAAGCGTAGCCTATATGAGATCAGTGTAGAGCTGCGGGGGAAGGAACGTAGCCTATATGAGATCAGTGTAGAGCTGCGGGGGAAGGAACGTAGCCTATATGAGATCAGTGTAGAGCTGCGGGGGGGAAAGCGGGGGAAGGAACGTAGCCTATATGAGATCAGTGTAGAGCTGCGGAGGAAGGAACGTAGCCTATATGAGATCAGTGTAGAGCTGCGGGGGAAGGAACGTAGCCTATATGAGATCAGTGTAGAGCTGCGGGGGAAGGAACGTAGCCTATATGAGATCAGTGTAGAGCTGCGGGGGAAGGAACGTAGCCTATATGAGATCAGTGTAGAGCTGCGGGGGAAGGAACGTAGCCTATATGAGATCAGTGTAGAGCTGCGGGGGAAAGCGGGGGAAGGGGAAGGTGGTTCAGAGATCATGGAAGCATGGATGAAAGAGTAGCCTAGACCTCAAAACTGATCTACAAATCACAATCATTCCCCATCAAAATAAAAACTAAAATGTATGCAATTATATTTGTTTGTGTTAATAAAATGTATTGCATCATAATGGTTTTATTTAGTCTGTCCACTTACGAAAGCCTACCCAGCCAATGCATAACAAGCCGTGAATCTAGCCTCGCTACTGTTAGGTCATTGAGTTATGCATTCCCTGTTCACTGGGCTGTGACACAAAGTGGCCCTGTATCTAGGCCTAATAAGTAGAAAAAAAGTAGTGGAAATAGTTTATTAGTATGAACTAGCCAATAGAAAGAAAATATGTGAAGACAAAATGACAATATCAATAGCCTACCTTTTAGAGAGGAAAAGAAAAAAACAACATTATATTGTCATAAGCTCATTATGCTTCGCATCTATGACACTGTGTGTCCTTGTTACTGCACTGATTAAATGGAATTTGCTCTCAGAATATGCCTGAGAATGTGGCATGTTAGCATGCACATCATACAATCATCTCCTGTTCAAATCTCTTACAGAGGAGTCGTGGCGACTCAGAGCTTCAGGAGATCATGAAGAGACGTCAGGAAAAGGTGAGTCCTCCTCCAATAACTGAGGCATGCTGACACCCTGCAAGCCATGTCACTTGCACTGGGCTGGCTGATATCAGCAGTTCACTCTTTCAATCCGTGGACCCCCCTCCCCCCCCCCCCCCCCCCGAATATCCCTTCATTTAACATTCTCATGTCCCAGTTTACTGCAACCCACCACAGGATTCCACAAACTCCCAAAATATTGATATATTCTGTTTGTTAATTGTATATTTATTTATTTTTCAATTTTGTTTTTACTGAATGTATATTTCCCATTTCAGTCCATATTCTTTCATTTTTTAAATCTGCTAAAACATCTTAATGGTTACCTGTGTGGATGACACATGAAGTGACAGCAAGTTGTTTCTACTGTATGTGTATTTCTGTTTGAGTGCATGTATGCATTTTGTGTTTCTCAGTGTTTCGGTGGAATATCATGAACGCTGTTTGGGATGAAATGATGTTTGATTTTGTCGTTTTTTGTACAAGTCTTCAAATATAAGCCTGTAAGTAATCCTGAATATGTTCATTAAGTGACTGACCTTGACCATAAATATAAAATGATTGTTATTCTATATATTAATGGAATAAATACGAACATTCCAATGTTGAATAAGAAGTGTTAAATGAGAATACTGTGCTTTCAGCGTAATCATATTCCAATCCTGTATCTCTTTATAGAAACCTGCAATGTAGATATGTGAACATCAATATCAAAAATCTATTCAAACAGACATGAAGTGAAATACAGAAGGCAAAAAGAGAAATTTTTGAATCTCTTCAAAATTCAGGTTTTACATTTTTCCATTAAAGGTTTTTTTTATTGAAATGAACACATTTGGAAAACTATTCAAGTTATTTTTCTCTGTTTATTGGAATACACTCAGTCTTTTCCATTTTATGATGTTTAGCTCAACAAATGCCACTTTTTAGGTTTGGCATGGCTGTGCCAGGGTGCAAGAATCTAACATTTCACACAGTGGGTTGGTTGTGCTTGCCTTGCATTCCTGCAAGCAAATTCAAGCTACGGCCCTTGATTTCAATCCCTGTCCTCTGTCTCCTTAGAATTACAATAGACCTGAGCAAAGACCTGCTGTCTACATTTGCTGTCGGCTTTGCTGTGTAAAAGGTAGCAGGGTATTCACCTGTGTAAGTGTTATCTGCCTAAGATCATACAGCAGATGTGGTGCCTAAAACACAACTGGAAACTGCAAGTGGGACAAGATCTGAGGTAAAGGGCCATCGGGGAAGTAGACTATGACAGTTCAGTGTGCCTCTGCTCTTTGTGATGCCATGCAGTTGTCCAACCGAGGACACGCTGCAATGTCTTTGTGGTACATGTTGGAAATAAATGGAATGTAAGGTTGTAATTCCTATGATTATGTTGCATGTCAAGACCAAGCATCATTCAAAGATGCACAGAATCAAGTGATATATTTGTTTATATTGTTTTCAATGGATGCAGCTCAAGAGAGCTTAATAAATACATACTGGGTTGAAACTATGTTGTTGCGTGCTTACGTGCGTGTTGTGCGAATCTATGTACGTCCTTGTGTTTTGAGATTACAACAAGAACTATCAAATGTGAAGGGAATAGCAGTATGAGTTGGGCACAAAACACTAATAATGGTACACTGCAAAGGCGCTGCAGTGAAACAGTGAGGCAAGCTCAAGGATCACTGTAAGAGATGGGGACACCCCACAATGAGCAGTAGAGTCAAGTGAAATTACAACACAATCACAGAGCACTTGGTCCAAAATAGGACTTGTTCTATGATTCAGTAAGAGTTACAATCACAGAGCACTTGGTCCCAAAATAGGACTTATTCTATGATTCAGTAAGAGTTACAATCACAGAGCACTTGGTCCAAAATAGGACTTATTCTATGATTCAGTAAGAGTTACAATCACAGAGAATTTTGGGCCAAAATATGGCTAATTGCAGTATGTAATTCAGTGAGAGTTACAATCACAGAGCACTTGGCCCCAAATAGGGCTAATTCTGTATTCAGTAAGAGTTACAATCACAGAGCACTTGGCCCCAAATAGGGCAAATATGTATTCAGTGATAGTTACATCACAGAGCACTTGGCCCCAAATAGGGCTAATTCTGTATTCAGTAAGAGTTACAAATCACAGAGCACTTGGTCCAAAATAGGACTTATTCTATGATTCAGTAAGAGTTACAATCACAGAGCACTTGGTCCAAAATAGGACTTATTCTATGATTCAGTAAGAGTTACAATCACAGAGCACTTGGTCCAAAATAGGACTTATTCTATGATTCAGTAAGAGTTACAATCACAGAGCACTTGGTCCAAAATAGGGCTCATTCTATGATTCAGTAAGAGTTACAATCACAGAGCATTTGGCCCAAAATATGGCTAATTTCAGTATGTAATTCAGTGAGAGTTACAATCAGAGCATTTGGCCCAAAATAGGGCTCGTTCTGTGATTCAGTGAGAGTTACAATCACAGAGAACTTGGCCCCAAATAGGGCTAATTCTGTATTCAGTAAGAGTTACAATCACAGAGCACTTGGCCCCAAATAGGGCGAATTATGTATTCAGTGATAGTTACAATCACAGGGCACTTGGCCCCAAATAGGACTAATTCTGTATTCAGTGAGAGTTACAATCACAGAGCACAAAGCCCATAATAGGGCTCATACTGTGATTCAGTGAGAGTTGCACATTTTCAGGAAAAAGAAACATTTATTTGTAGACATAATGTAGACTTAATGTACATTGCGTAATACATTAAAGGAAGAATGTTTTAAATGTTTCTCAGTCTGCGACAGGAATCAAGCTCACTGCTTTGTATGAATGTGTCATGCTTTAACACAGCATATTGCGCATATTTAAGATGAAAATAGTTTCGATTTCTTATGACAGGATTTACTGAAAATTATGAATCACTGGCTCTGGGGCTCACTGGCAAAGGACAATCAACAATACATATGTGGTAATAAGTGAAAAGGATTCTGAAAGGTTTTCAAACATCCTCCAGCGCTTCATTGCTCAGTTTTGTGGACAATAGGTCACCTGGTCTGAGGAAATGCCACCCATTTTGGCGGAGAGGAATAGGGTATCATCATTTAACATATTTTGATTACAGCACTTGCTATAATTTAATAAACTGGGTCAAATGAACATAGAGAGACACGAATCTACCGTTGAGTACATTAGCAAATTCAAATGACCTAAATGGGACACCGTAGCTTTGAACGTTCCAAAAGTAGGGAAAATAGGGGTAACGTCGTACTTCGTTAAATTAGAACGGGAAACGAAATATAAAAAATTATAAACGTCAAAATAGGTTAACATACGTTTTAATGTTAAAAAACCTACAAATAAAACATTAAATAAAAAAAACTTTAAAAAATGTATTTGAACTTAGCTTTTATACTTCGTGTTACGTGACGTACCTTACACCTAAATGGTACAAACCGATTGTGCGCAGGAAGTAGTTGGCGCGGGGTAGTACTGGTAAGTGTGTTGAACGTTTTCGTGTTTATTAATTTTAGCTATTTATAGTTACATCATTTTGTTAAACAATATATATATTAGGCTCATTGTATTAATAGTTATCTATGCCTGTCGAATAAGGTAAACCAGCTCTGTTAGCGTAACGTTAAGCTATGTGCGTATTTTCTGTTGCTAAAACGTGCAGGTTTTAATGAGCAGACTTCTTTCCAATACTTATAATTCCCGGTAGAGGAAATTAATATTGTTCTGGTGAATTTCCCCCTTCTGACTCCGATTATTCAGTCATCAGGCTTCATCTCCACAGAAATTCAAAAGAAACCTTGGAGTTAGCGGCGCGCCGCAACCATGATCATCCCAGTTCGGTGCTTTCACGTGCGGGAAGATCGTAGGAAACAAGTGGGAGGCTTATCTTGGCCTGCTGCAAGCCGAGTACACAGAAGGGTGAGAAGGCTTCTATATCTCCTTGTGTTAGTAGCTAGTTTGCTACAGTATCTACGCCTCTCTTAGTAACTTACATGTGTTATATTGTGCTAAGAAACCGCCGAAAGAGCTGGGGTTTTCTAGTTAGCTTAGCTGTTGGTGGATTGCGTAACGTTACTTAACGGTTAGCAGGCAAAGCTCACAGCTCCCAGCTCCCATTTGCAACGTTAACGTTAGTATCTTCTCATTTACAAGGTAACGTTAGTATCTTTTCATTCACAGGTTAACGTTAGTACAGTAGGGGTTGAAACTTAAAATTGCATGGCAGGCTATAGCCCCGCCTTCTATTACATTTACATTTACATTTTAGACATTTGGCAGACGCTCTTATCCAGAGCGACGTACATTAGTGCATTTTCCAACCTGAAACAAGTGCGTTAAAACCACCCTAAAAGGTAAATACGAATTCAAACACAGTATGATTTTTTTTTTTGATTTTTTTTTTTTTTTTTGGGGGGGGGGGGGACCACACGATATCAATCATTGGCATGCACAACAGTAAGCCAATAAGTAACCTTACAAGTACTAAACTAGAAGCTTGAAACACTTAAACAAGGATTTATAAAACACAATCAAGGGAGGTCACAAGGAGGTAGGGAGGGGTGGAGAGAGGTGCAGCTTAAAGAGGTGAGTCTTCAATCTGCGCTTGAAGGCGGTCAGACTTTCTGTTGTTCTGACCTCCACGGGGAGCTCATTCCACCACCGTGGGGCCAGGACAGACAGACGTCGAGACCGGGTGCTAGTATGAAGTGGGGGGGGTACCAGTCGTCCTGAGGAGGCGGAACGCAGGGATCTGGTAGGTGTGTAGGGTCTGATGAGCTTTTGGAGGTATGGAGGGGCTGATCCTCGGACTGCCTGGAAGGCGAGCACCAATGTTTTGAATTTGATGCGAGCCATCACAGGTAGCCAGTGGAGGTCAATGAGCAGGGGGGTGACATGGGAGTGTCGGGGGAGGTTGAAGACCAGGCGGGCTGCTGCGTTCTGGATGAGCTGAAGGGGTCTGATGGCCGATGCTGGCAGGCCAGCCAGGAGAGAGTTGCAGTAGTCTAGGCGGAGACAGCACCATCGCTTGGACCAGGAGCTGGGTTGAGTGGGTGGTGAGGAAAGGGCGGATTCTCCTGATGTTGTACAGGAAGAACCTGCACGCCCGGCAGCTGCCACAAATTAATGGCAGGTGTCACTGCCGCTGCCATTAGGTGCCGGCAAAGTGGCAGGTAGCTGCCAGAATTTAATGGTACTAGTGTGGCAGCTGGCTAAATTTAATGACAGGAATCACTATTTAATGGCAGATATAGATGCCAGTTAAACGGATAGATAAAAATAAAACGTTAGCTATCGACAAATCGGCTGGCTGTCGTGTTGTTAATAATTCTAAGGGGCCGTTTTATTATTGTGTTGCATGTTATTGTGTTGACTGGCGTTAGCTAGGTAGCTACAGTAACATTAGACCTAACTACAGGTGAGAAGGGGTTGAAACTTAAAATGGCATGTCAGGCTATAGCCCCCCACCTAGCTACTATTACATGCCACTGCAGCTGCCACTGCTATAGCCCCGCCCACTTTTACATGCCACGGCTGCTAGCAAAATATAATGGCAGATAGGTGCCAGATAAACTGATATTTTTTTGTTTTAAATAAAGCATTAGCTTTCGACAAGTAGCTGTTGTGTTAAGTAAGCTAACGTTAGTTAATAATTCTAGGGGCCCGTTTTTATTCTTGTGCTGCATTACCTGTTGATGTCTAACTAGAGGGCCATTCTGTCCAGTAATCTGGACATTTGGAATTAAGAACATAAAATCTGTGACAGAGTTCTGATAACTAGTTAGCTTGCTATGCTGCATTTTGTGCAGTGTAGCTAGCTTGCTAGCTAGCTCAATTGTACCTAAAATGCAGCATAGTGGGCATACATATATTGGATAAATTACTGAATAATAAAACATTTTCATAAAGTTATTCAGATTTCATTGCATAGGAGGTTCTAACAGTAGTCGCTAGTATTTTTGCTAGTAAAATCCAAATATAACAATATATTGTGAATTTAAAAATTATCTGAAAAATATCAAGCGTCCAGTATACTGGGCATTTGGAAGTTTGCCCATAAAAGCTGGTGTATTTTCAGGTCATTCTGATATATACTGTACCAACAAAAATACACTATAAACAAACACTGCATGCCCATCATTTGCTAAAATGTAATTGAATAATTCTTGGTACTAATATCACAAGTTCAAATTATACATAGGCTAAATAGGTATATATCAGAAAATGTATATTAAAAAAACATTTAAGGCCACTTAATGCTACCACAAATAAGATGCAGGTCAATTTCATTGGCATTTCTGAATTGCCATCTATCTGTGTAAACTGGAATTCATGTGCCCTGCAATGGATCTGTGTTTACTTGGGTATATCACACTTCTCATTTACATGGTAACGTTAACGTTAGTATCTTCTCATTTACAAGGGTAACGTTAACGTTAGTATCTTCTCATTTACAAGGTAACGTTAACGTTAGTATCTTCTCATTTACAAGGTAACGTTAACGTTTAGTATCTTCTCATTTACAAGGTAACGTTAACATTAGTATCTTCTCATTTACAAGGTAACGTTAATTAGCTTAGCTAGCTAGTTGGCGCTCCCTCCATTTTTCTCATTTGACGCTACACACATGCATAGCCTAAGATAATCTCTCTGCAATGGTGCCAATAAAAAACATTGTTCCGTGTCTAACGTTACTACTTCCCCTCCCTCTGTATATTGAAGTTTATCAACACTGCCTTTTCACCTCAGTATTGTGTATATTGTTCCTCACTTTTCAGTATCGCTTTAATTTCACTGTTTCGTTAGTGGATAAAACCACTTTATTTGGTGTTAACCAAATGGCTGCATGAAGGTCTCTCCCATTTGATTGTTAGGGATGCTCTGGATGCCCTCGGTTTGAAGAGGTACTGCTGTCGTAGGATGCTGTTGGCTCACGTGGATCTCATTGAAAAAACTGCTCAACTACGCTCCTCTGGAGAAATGAGGGCCATCTGGAATCTCTACAGACACTTGCACTATGAATACACACTGACACTCGCATGCATACACACTGACACTCGCATGCATACACACTGACACTCGCACTATGCATACACACTGACACTCGCATGCATACACACTGACACTCGCACTATGCATACACACTGACACTCGCATGCATACCAACTGATGCTCTCACAGATTGAAACAGAACCATGTACAGACTCGGAAACACGTATCTACTGATGGATATTCACACCCTATACTTGCAGTATGAATTATTTTTGTAAGGTTGTTTTTTTCTGAATAAATTAATTTTCTTTCATTTGTTTTGCTTTGGAGTGATTTATTATTAAAGGTAACATTTTAGTTTATATATTTTTTTATACATAGCTAATTTGTCCAATACACTGATGTCTTGTTTCTGAAGGCATGAATCTCTTCAGTGAGTTATCCTCTGGAACCCAGTTTTCCTTTATATCACCTTAATGCTCAGTCAACTTTGATTGGGCAATTCTTTTTATAGAGCATAATTTGATTGGCTGGCAGATTGTAACACACTACTTCAGTAATAGTGTTATGTGTACCTGAGAAGATGCATTCATACCTATTTAGTTTCCTACTTTGCCATTTTCAGTCTGACTCCTTACTTGCGTGTCCTATTTATTTTTAGTAAACTGAACAGAAAATAAATTGTGATTTTTTTATGCCAAGTTATTTTTGTTGTAAATATAGAATGTTAACATTAGTGTGCCATTATGATGACCGTTTGGTTGGAAATGGACTCCACTGTAGGGTTGCAATATGAGAAAAGTGCTTGTGTGCTCATGTTCAGAGCTATGCGTAGGATTGGGGTTGTATTTGTTCATGGATTTTCTCTGCGCCTCTGCTTTGCCAACATTTTATAACAGTCTGCTCATGTACATGTCTGAACATCAGTTAGGGGAAGGGGAGGAGGTAGTAGCAGCTGTGACAATGGCAACACCTCTCCATGCGGTTCTGTTTGTAATTAGGTGGCTTTGTGGGAGAGACCAAGTTCCGATCCAAAGCTTTGTGGTGTCGGATGGGAAATGTAGCAGCAGAACTGTATTCCCCTGAAGGCGATGGTCTTTAGAAAGGTTTCTGAGTGTGTACAGAAGGGGGTATTCCATTGGACTTGGTATCTGTATACTGAAGATGCACCTACACTGTTCTGTACCAGCTGTGCGCAGCCTGTTTTGTTGTGGGGGACATGAGTCACCCCCCTGCATTTTTCATGTGACGGGCATATTGCTATCACCGGTTGTTTGCCTCAACCCAATTTGTCAAGCAAACCGGGGAACCGACTGATTCTCTGACCTCTGAACCTGGGCGCTTGCCCACCCCCTTCCTCTGCTGCTTTCAAGCTTTTTTTATTTCTGTCTGGGGGTGCGAGCGAGCGCTTTTGAAAACCTCAACAGGGCACAGCAGGATTTCATGTTGGCTTGGCTGGTGTGTTTCTTCTTCTCTTGGAATATTGGAACCATTCCCAAATTTGGGTTGGCTCCATGTCTGCACATCCACAGCACAACACCAAACTTCATGCTTCATATTTTTCTCCAAGGGACATCCTACACCTAAAAGTCTCAATGTAGGTACTTATACACTTGTCCTGACTCCTTATGAACCTTAGGGAGTAGCAATGGTCATTTGGCGTGGTGTGATTGTATGCCTGCTGCTGTAATGATGGATTTGGTACCATTTGTGTATGGGCATCAGAGATACCATGTTATTTCCCCCATGTTTAGGTCTTTATGAAGATGCCATAGAAAGGTTTAAGTGCTGTAGTCCTACAGCACAGTAACAGCAAGTGGAACAAAGTGACCTTGACAGTGAAGTATACAGAAGCAATTACAGTGTTTCAATGCAGCGATACATGATTCAGAACAGTGTCATTGGTTTAGGCTACAGCAGGACCTACAGCACATGGATAGCTGGGCAGAAGAGTCTAGTGTGGTGTACCTAGATATAGCATATTTAGTAATATAAGAATTTGGTGAACGTACAGGTATGTAACATTGTCTATACGAAATAAGATGCTAAACTGGATGGGTTTCCATATGAGTTATACTAAAAAATTAAGCATTTGTGCTCAACTGCAAATATCAAAATGGCTTTCAGTTCATCAATAACTGTCGATACAACTGAGTGCGTAGGCTATATTTTGTGGATTATTTATTGCCATGTTTAAAATATACGATCGACTGAACGCATAAAGTGATGCTATGTCGATTGTAGGCTACATTATTCTTAACATTGTGAGACCTTTGTTGAATACACATCTTTTACTTTCCCTTTCCCCCCTTCGACTCGTTTACCTTCTTTCCACCTCTTCTCCGCTCTCTGGCTTTTCCTCTCCGTCTGCCATGTGATCCAGCTGACTTCTATTTCCCTGCTTCGGTTGCTAGGGGGAGAGAGACGGTCCTAGGCAACGTTTTAACGCAAACCCAAGCTGGAGAGAGGTCGAGAGAAAACGAGCGCGAGGGGGGGAGAGCGACAAGGGAATAGTACAGCAATCGGTCCGTTGTTTTTGTGCAATATGTTCTATATATAAAGATAATATGGATCGGGAAGTTCTGAAAATGAGTTAACGAGGATGGTATCTTTTCGATAAACCCGAACAATGGTGCTGCGATTAACTGCCATAAGTGGACTTTCCTGAACTGTTTGACTTTGCCGCCGGCCCAGGTCATAGTGGTGGACTGCACACTGGATGCCGGGACACAGCAGCCGACCAGCGTGGAGAGCGGGACAGGCTACCCCAACAAGGCGCTGCGTAAAGCGCCACAGCCCCACTATATTTTGGGTGGACTAGCGGGGTGCACCTACCGGCATGAGGGACTACCAGCTGAGAAACAAAGTAAAATTATGAATCTAAAATACAGTTAAATAAGTACAAATTTAAACAGAAAGAAAAAACGCATCTGAAGGAATACAACAGAGAACGGGCGGACAGCATTACATAGTAATAAAAAATACAAAGGTGAGCCCTAATTTCGAAGCAATTCTGAAACCCCCCATGTCCTGTCAAGTTCGGACTGCAGCTACCGACACAACAGGGACCTGGGAGTACCTCTGTCCTACACTGCCGGATGACAACGGGACATGCAATGATTCTTGCGGCGTTGTTTAGAAGGAATATTTGATTATTATTATTATTATTATTATTATTATTATTATTATTATTATTATTATGAGTTGCTTTTGTTAACTCCATATAACATGGTCTGGCAGAATTGGTGAGGAAAGCATAGATCAAGTTAGAAAAACAGAAAGCGAAGAAGAATAACTAGAAGGGGAAATAATCCCTTCAGATGTACATTCTGACTCTGAGGTTTATACATGAGATGGGCTCCACAAGCCTATGAGTGCGCTGGCCATTGGCACGCTGGGACCACCATGCTCCCCCTCCCTGCCAGCTCTCCACCCCGGTTCCCTCATCCAGCACTGCACAGCCAGAGCCGGCCTGTTTGACCGACCACCTGCTCGCTGACCACACCCTGCGACCTCCGGTGGGAAGGCCAGCGGAGGCCGGCGGGGGGGCGGCATGGGCAACTCATCTAGAAAAGAGGGGAGAGGAGGAAGAAGAAGAGGACGATGGGGGCACGGCAGGTGAGAAGAAGAAGAAGGAGGAAGAGGAGGAAGAGGAGTTGCCGCTTGGGGGTGGACGAGCTGCTGGACAGCGGAGACCCAGTGCTGGACTTGAGCTACCGCAAATTTCGGCGGCTGCCCTTGCGGGTCTGCAGCCTGGAGCACCTGCAGAAGCTGTACGTGTGCGGCAACCGCATGCGGGGGCCTGCCGGACAGCGTGACCCAGCTGCAGGGCCTGCGCATCCTGGCGCTGGACTTCAACAAGATGGAGGACGTGCCACTGGCCGTCTGCCAGCTCGCCAACCTCACCCGCCTGTACTTGGGCAGCAACCGGCTCATGAGCCTGCCCGCGGAGCTGCGCAACCTGCAGAGCCTGCGTTGCCTCTGGGTGGAGAGCAACTACTTCCAGTGCTTCCCCCCGCCAGCTCTATGACCTCCCCCCACCCTCCGCTCCTTACAGTTGGGGGACAACCGTCTGCGGAGCCTCCCGGCCGACCTGTGGCGCATGGAGGCGCTGCGGGGCCTCTGGCTCTACGGCAACCGTTTCCAGGAGTTCCCCCCGGGTGCTGCTGCGCATGGAGGGGCTGGAGATCCTGGACCTGGACCGCAACCAGATCACCCAGTTCCCCAGCCTGGCCCACCTGCCCGCCCTGCGCCTGCTCTCCTACGATCACAACCCCGTCAAGGGGCCCGCCCAAGGTAGAGAGGAGGTGTTCCTGGTGGGGGAGGGGGGCGGAGGAGGCCCTAGAGGCACGGGCCCAGAGGAAGGAGGCGCGGCAGCGGGCCGCCGAGAAGGAGGCGGAGGAGGAGGCGGCCGGGGGAGGCACCGATGGGCCGATCATCCATGGCATCCTGAAGAACAGTAGCTCCGCGCCCAGCCACCCGCCCAATGGGGTTTCCGGGGAGATGGCAGAAGGTTTAGCTGAGGAAGCGGGATTGCCGGAAGAAGAGGAGGGGCCGCAGGAAATGGGGGAAGGTGTAGAGTGTGGTAAAACTGTGGTGGAGTACGATGAGGTCGAGTTGGAGTATGAGGAGGAGGGGCTAGAGTATGAGCGGGAGGAGCTTGTGTGTGAAGGGGAGGGGTTTGACCAGGAAGGAACAGAGTTGGTATATGAGAGTGCGGGAGATGGACTATGAGTACAAGGAGGAAGGGGGAGGAGTTTGATGACCCCAGAAAAGGCAGCGAAGGGGGGCATGATGTTTAAATTGTCCTCTACTGGATCTCTCATTAATTGTATCTTTGCACTCTTAAGATTTACGGATGAGGCTGAGGGAGGATTTGGGAACCTTTTTAACCTCAAACAAGGAGAATTATGTCAGAGCATAACCTTCATTGAGAAGTTATGTTATTCTTTTCCTGACCTTGATTTTTTTTCTGGTAAAAGCTTCCCTTGCCAAACATGGCTACAATGAGGTATGCCAACTTTCAGGGAAATGGCAATAGCCCCTTCCAGAGGGTCGAGTGGACACTTGAAAGACTGGCAGTTTTATCAAGTAATATGAGGGTCTTACCACTATGTGTTGTATGATCTGTAATCTTTTCTGTAAGGCATGAGCAACCTGCACATTTTTAGTATGGGCAGAAACCCTGAAAGAGGGTGAAAGCTCTGCTGTTCTCCTTCTGAGAGGCGGAAAGAGGGTGATGGAGTGCGGGGAAAACCGTGACGAGGTGTAACAAGACACCTTGGAAAAGTTGACTGTGTTGTGTGACAGGGATATGACTGTGATGTCAGTCTGCGATGCGGTTCACCCGCCACGCAATACTGCCTGTTGATGTGATATGTGTACAGGTACCGAATCTCGTCTCATTAAATAATTATTGAGTTGACCAGAAGTCTACCGTGGTTATTCGTGGTTCAGTGGGAGGAGGGAGGCTTGTTTCAGTGCTGTAGGTTTTTATCTTCCTCAATTTGTTTACATTATGTGGTTCTTCAGTAGATGCTTTTATCCAGAATGACTCAGTTATTCAGGGTTTACATCCCACACATTTTACTAATCCTTTGATACAGCTTGATTTGTTCTGAAGCCATTATAGCTAAGCACCCCGCTCAAGGATACATCAGTTTCCCACCTGGGTTAGGAATCCACAACTCTTTCTTTTTACTTTCCAAACCCTGAGTCACTATACCACACTCCTGCTATCAAGGAGGTATTGGAACTAGTATTACACCAGCAATTATGACTGTGTTTTGAACCAGTGAACCAATTACTAGGTGTTTAAGCAGTTCAGTGCATAGAAATTAAATGGAAAAAGTAAAACAGGCAAGAATAAATTTGTCCTTACATTGTTCTGAACAAGAACATACCTTTAACATTCTTGGCTGTCACAGTGTGGGGCCAGCTCGGTAGTTGTATAGCTTGGTATGCTATCACCACAGATATGGAATGATGAGCTTGAAACAACATTCAATCTAATGGTATATCCCAATGTTCTTTGCCTCAGTATTCATATAGTCTCATACAATTAGCTAACCTCAGTTATAATCTATCTATAATAGATACAATAGTATCTTGGTTCATAAAAGAAATTACAAAGAACCAATGACTGTATTTAATTAATGAACACAGGGACAGTGCACAACCACTTGGCTGTCCCAGTATTAGCTATCAAGCTAAATTGAATCTGTTGTCCCTTGATTATCGGTATGTCAGTTCTATGGTATCAACCTTTCTGTTCTTGTGAATCCAGAGTAGTACATGTAGTCTGGTTGATTGGTGGAAGCACTCAGTAATATCATCATTTACAATGACAGTGTGGCCATGTTTATGCTGAATTAAGTGTGTGTGTGTGTGGTGTGTGTGTGGGGGGGGGGGGGGTGGGGGGGGGGGGTGGGGGGGGGGTGCGATTCACAGTTTTACACAGTAGCCATCCGGGGAGGAAACTTGAAGACATGCAGAGGGGGGTACTTCTCCTTAAATGGCAAGACAAGCAGAGGGAGAGGTTTTTTAAACAAAAGATGGAATGTTACCAAGAACAGAGAGAGAGAGAGTGACGACACCGGCGTTGTGAATAGGGGATATGGAAGGGCAGAGGTCAGTTTACAATGCTGTCTGGCCTCCCTTGCGCTCACCATATTGTGTTGCTTCTTTTCTTTTTCTAACCGCTTTCCACTCTACAACACATTTTTTGCTTTTTTACAACTCTATGTTTTAGTTGTGGTTTCCACCCGTTCTCCTCATCGCCCCTTCTCTGTCTTTCCTCTCTTGACCGTTCCTCCCTCCTTGCCAGCTTCAAGCCACTTGAGAAGACGAACGTGAAGCGCGCCGGGCGTGTGAATCCACCGTCCCATCTTCTTTTTCACAACCCTCCTTTGAAACAGTGAAATATTTATCCTGGCCCTGAAATATTTATGGAGAAATACACAATGCTGCTTCTCCTGCCTCCAGGGCCAATGCTTCTCCCGACTGCTAAAGACGGCAGCAACAGAGACGCTCTGTTCAATGTCCAAATGCGTGCTGCTGGCAGTAACATGAACCGATACGTCCCCGCATCTCTGTACCCACAGTTCTGAGGAGGGCAGCTGTCTCTGAATATTCATGAACTGCCAAACCATAAGCCCTTCAGTTCTGATTCTGACCACTGGATATGTGCTGCACTTTACACCCACAAACCATTCGGAACATGACAGGTCCTAGACCTGTATGTTCGTCAGCGTTCAAGTGGACAGGGGACCGAGAGCAGCCTTTGCTGGAACTCCTTATCATCGGCAGGAATGAATGGAGAAGTGTGACTCATAGCAGATAACTGATTTTTGGCCGCACCAGATGGGCACTTGCATCCATCCTGCACTGAATTTATTCCCTTGTCCTTTTGTTTTCTAAAAGAGCTATGGGACAGCCACTGTGTCAAGCCAGTGCATGATGGCCCACTAAAGTTTCAGAGATAGACATTGTTGCGCTAATGTGAGAAACCAGCTTAAGGGATGCGGTAAGTTGAGTGAACTCACCCATATGAGGGAACGAATACTGCTGAGGAACAGCATGCAATAAATTTAAGTCATAAGGATGCCAAATGCACCTATCTGAAGCACTTTGGATTTGTGTTGTAGAGGGCAGAAATATTGGCAGGCCCACATCTTAATTCATTTCACTTGGGAACTTGCCATGCTAGCTCCCCGGCTAGAAAAGTGCTGGGAGTGCAGTTCCCTAAATTCGCCTGGCGTGACATGAATGCTAATGCCCTGCTTCCCCTCGGCCGTACGGCACAGGCGCACCTACCTGTGCCCCTTTTAATGACCGTCATCACACTCTGTGGTTCCTGACATCAAAGCAGCACTCCCCTGTGAACATTTGTGCAGGGAATCTTCCTGAACTGGAAGGGTAGGGAAGGGAAGGTTTCATTTAGCATGGTATTCCCTGTTTTGTATTGCACTAGTTTATCTGATAAATGTTCCAAATTGGGTTGAAAACGGGTGGAAGCAAGACAATTTAAGGGGTTTCTCAATGAAGTAACTGCAGACCTATTTTGTATTCTCTGATGTGCATGAAAACAACATCTGCTCTATTCCAGAACATTTAAGTTCTAACAGTGGTCACTGGGTAAGAATCTTGAATATATTAAATTAAGGTAGGGGCAACATGCTACAAGGGGTCTGAGAAATTATAGACTGATCATGATAAAGAAGACAATGCAATGTACTTTATTTAAAAAACTTTTAAAAGTACTTTTTTTATAGTATCAATTTCATAATTTAGTATATGTAGCAGTTATATTAACTGATGCAACTGTGCTATTATACACCAAAAGGGTTCACACACAGATTTGGCTCTGTTCCTGTTATATCTCTCATGCTATAGAGGCTGCTTATGGTATCTCGGGTCATACGTATATTACATTCAACAGTATAATTTACAGGATCAGTACACTTATCCATTCAGGTATTCAATTTAGGTCAGACAGCTTCCATATCCTCCTAAGACCCGGCAATTCATTATTGTCTCCTGTAGGGGACATGAGTCTCTGGTCTCAAGAACCATATATCCTACTATGCTGAAACCTACACTACAAGGGACATTCAATAAAAATAATTTTTTTGAAAATATTTCCACTGAAACATGTTTATTTCATCCAAGTATTAATTATGTCAAAAAAAATTAATACTTAACATTTTTTTTCTGCCGGTTTTCAGGAGGATATACTAGTTTTATACATTCTTACAAAGGTTGTTGATCCATGTACTTAAACTACCTTCCATTTTCCTTATATAAAATAAACAGGATAGTGTAGTCAAGAAAAGAACAAAAGTAAAGCTACCTACAGTTTACACATTTTTTTTTTTACCCTTCCCACCTAAACAGTATTTATTCAAATACTATATGAAACTGGTTCCTGAATTTTGGATTGATTCCCTCTGTATTGTGAATTGTACTGACAGATTGTAGCCAGAGGCTTATTACCAGTTTGTTGTCCCTTAGCCAGTTTCTAATTAATTGTTTTAGTGCTGTAATTATTATTATGTTAAATAGGTAATCATCTCTATTTGTGTCCTAAGGGTACATTCTCAAACAACAGAATACTCAAAAATTGAACAAATATCAGGTTTGTTGTAACGCATCTGGTTGTGTTTATGAAGGACTTGCTCTATTCCTGTTTGTGAACAGTTTATAGGGCTGTGTACACGTGTCAGTAGGTGCTTTTTTTTTTACTGTGAACAAGTGTTGTGTGTGTGGGTGTATGTGTGTGTATGTGTGTGTTTGCGCCTTGGCTTGTTTCCACTAGCAAATCAAAAACTCCAGCATGGCCTGGCCTTGTTCCTGCCACCTAAGACAGAATACTTGGAGGCTAGACCATAGACTGTAGAAAAAATATGGATGAAGTGACTGTGATGTCCATTGAGTTTCCATGGGCTTGTGAAAAGCGTTTTTGAAGCTGTAGAAGTGCAGTTTTGTGCTGCCAGGCGGTGCGTCCCAATACTCGAAAAAAAAAGAAAGCATGCTCCTTTCCTCCACTACCATCTCCTCTCCTCCTTGCCCCAGAAACAGATCTTTTTGTTTTAATCTAATTTTGCTGATTTGGCTACATATTACTTACAAATAGTTACACATTGATTTATATCTCGATGCAAACTGCAATGCCAAGTACTTTGTATACTGTACATGTAACTACTCAAAATGTTCAGGCAGTTTTGCATACTTCCGGGTAGGAGAGGCGTGGTAGTGGGGGAGTGGAGGAAAGGAGGGTAGGGAGTGAAGAATATTGGGACGCAGCCATGTTGTACAAATGTTGGAGCCAGAGACTGTGCAGTAGGGAGTAGGGGTACCCTTATATGGTCATTAAGTCTGGGCCGGGTCCAGGTCGTCCACTAAGCGTGTTAGATCGTAGTGACGCAGTGACTAGGCAGTACCGCAAACTGTCCATTTCACAAAATATTGTCCAAATGACACAATAATGAATCGCAGATGGAGACATTATACGAAGAAAAATCATTGTTCTTATGGGGGAAAAAGTTTTTTTAAATTATTGCCCTGAAACGAGTGGCTGAAAGAACTATACTGGAAGCAACCGCACCGGCACCAGAGAGCAATGCTCTCAACAAGACCATGAAGTGAGCTTCAACAACGAAACCAAGTCTTGGCCCCTTGGACGAGGTGGACATTTTCATGGGGACAGGACATGAGTCTGTATCTCATTGTCCATTATCACTGCTTTCATTTATTTATAGAACATTTCGCTCTCTGTGAATCACCATGTTAGAAGAACTGCTGAATAATTCCATGAGTCCAACAGAATCAGCCTCCTTTCAGCTGCAAGATCAGTTCCTCATTGTGACTCCACACAGATTGTCCTCACACGTTTCATTTAAAGGTCTAGAAATAACAATATAGAAATGAATTATTACCACTTTGTGGTAGCATACATTAGCATGCAGCCACCAGTATGGCCTGGAGTTGCTCAAACTGCTGTGGAAGGCATGTCCATAATTCCATATATAAATTCTTATTTCCTTATGTAATCATCCATATATTATCTCCCCTCTTTGCTCACTGCTGAAAGTGCAAAAAGGATTATGACTCAACACTTCCATTCTACCACTTTCATATCTTTGTTAGATGGCTTGTTCCATCACCATGGAAACAGACAGCCCTTGTCATGGCAACGGTCTCCAGACAGTTGTGTACAGACATGTGTACACAGAACACGAACACAGACAAACATGCAAACGCTGGAGCAGGCACATTCAATCACGGACAAGGAAAACAATAAATGACGAGCACTTTGACAGTATACTGCTACGCACCACAGATGCATTGCTGGAGTCATTACAAATGTGACATTTTGATTGCTTTAATAGATAAAGAGCACTCTCACTTGTGATGGCACTACCCCCTCAGTGTTCCTGTGAAAGTAACACAAATTCAAGATGATCTCACCAACAACATTCTTGCAATGTTGCCGCAATGTTATAACAATGCAATCTTGTTAGTATATCAGTTAACGTCAGGTGAAAAATAGGGCCTTTATACTTTGTGATGACAGTTTTGCCCTGGCCTTTTCATATGATGTGATACTCTGTGCTGTCATTTACGTGCTTATTTTACGCAAATCAAAATGTCACCAGGAATGTCATTTTGGAGAAACTACAAAAACTGAGTACAAAATATTAGTTTCAAATGCTTGTTAAAAAATACAAAAAAAAAATACATTTTACTACACACAACTATGTACATATTTATCCAGCATATAGTCTGCAAGCTATAGCTTATTAATGAAATATGAATTAAATGCAATTCTCCAAAGTCTTTCCTATATTGACCAGTTTCACATAAGTGCTTTATTTCAACTGCTAATAAGTGTTACTAATGAAAAAAAGTATAATGTGGTCTCTAATCTAGAGAAGAGTATTTATCTGGTATAGTTTTACCATGGAAAGCATTGTTCATGCACAGTATCAATAGCAGTGCTCAAGGCAGTCAGAGTCGAGGGGTGCGATTAGTTGTGAATAATGGGGCTACGGTGGCTGTGAAGTAACTAGTAGCTCTGGGTATGGGCATCTTATAAATAAATACACTTTAAAATTTTAATTAAGACGAGCAATATAAATACCCAACCCCGTGGTCCATCGGGATTGGCATCGAGCAGGTTCTCCAATTCCCTAAAACCACTACTCTCCGAGCAGGGGAAGGAAGTCAAAACGGATCAATGGGCAATTAGCAGGGCGGTTAAGTGCCTTGCTGGAATGAATGCTGCAGACGGTGCGATCGTGCAGGCCCGGATCAAAGCGCCTGAGATGAAGGCCAAGTTGGAGGAGAATGTGCACTGCACAGCGGAGAGAAAAGCAAGACTCCGGAACCGCCACAACCCGCTCCGTGATTCACGCCTTTTATGAATTTATGTCAATGACGAAGGTACGTGCTTGATTCAACATAACACAAGGCAGTCCTCACATTAAAGGGCGACTTGTTCATTTGTTCGGGATGGAGGCAGGGGTGACTGCCAGGCGCGAGCCCCCCCCGCACAGTTCTTCCAGCCCGTCATTTAATTCCAGCGAACTGTCGGCATCAGCACCACAAACAACAGACAAGAGAGGCGAGTTCTGTCGCATGGCTTCGTTCCGACAGTGATGCCAGCAACTGTCGTTTTGCATTCTGCGTTTATATGTAATATTCAGTCTTCATATGGTAGGCTACAATATTCTCTGGATATTACGGATTAGCGGAACATCCGTCTGGCATTCATACATGTATCAAATCACAAAATTCAGTACCTTTTGCACAAGACCTACAATTTTTGAATGCAAAAAAGAATGATTCATTTACAGGTGAATGATGGCAACGCACACACGACCACAAAAATATTGAAGAAATATATAATTAATTTGACTGACCAACACGCTTCCTCTTGGTGCAGAAGACAGACTAGGGACACAGTACATACAGTGCCTTGCGAAAGTATTCACCCCCCTTGGCATTTTTCCTATTTTGTTGCAGTACAACCTGTAATTTAAATTGATTTTTATTTGGATTTTATGTAATGGACCAACACAAAATAGTCCAAATAGGTGAAGTGAAATGTAAAAAAAAACTTGCTTTAAAAAATGTAAAAAAAATAAAAAACTGAAAAGTGGTACGTGCATATGTATTCACCCCCTTGGCTTTAATGTATTTTTGAAGTATCATATTTAATATTTGGTCGCATATCCTTTGCATGCTGTTACTTCCTGAAGTCTGTGACCCATCAACATCAAAAGACTCTCGATATCTTATTTTCAGGTACTGTTACAAGCGATACTATAACCTCTCTGCATTTGAATGGATCTCTATGGGAATTGGGGGGTGAGACTAGATTCAGATGTAAATTACGCTGGTACAGTATGGAACACATGACTGGCTAAATGGCAGTAAGTCATCAAGGGTCTAAGGTATCAAACGAGCCCCAAACCATCACTCTGCGGCCACATATGGAGTAGATGTGGATGGCTCACTGCAAGGGTTATTTCTCCTGACTCATTTTCCTATAAAACTCTATGGGGAAAAAAGTCAGGAGAAGAAACCCTTAAAGTGATCCATCCACATCTACTCCATATGTGGCCGCAGAGTGATGGTTTGGGGCTCGTTTGATACCTTAGACCCTTGATGACTTACTGCCATTTAGCCAGTCATGTGTTCCATACTGTACCAGCGTAATTTACATCTGAATCTAGTCTCACCCCCCAATTCCCATAGAGATCCATTCAAATGCAGAGAGGTTATAGTATCGCTTGTAACAGTACCTGAAAATAAGATATCGAGAGTCTTTTGATGTTGATGGGTCACAGACTTCAGGAAGTAACAGCATGCAAAGGATATGCGACCAAATATCAAATATGATACTTTAAAAATACATTAAAGCAAAGGGGGTGAATACATATGCACGTACCACTTTTCAGTTTTTTATTTTTTTAACATTTTTTAAAGCAAGTTTTTTTTTTCATTTCACTTCACCTATTTGGACTATTTTGTGTTGGTCCATTACATAAAATCCAAATAAAAATCTATTTAAATTACAGGTTGTACTGCAACAAAATAGGAAAAATGCCTAGGGGGGTCAATACTTTCGCAAGGCACTGTACATCCGCAGGGTTCACCCTTAAGGTTGACCTGCTGTCACTTGCACGGGTGTCTTGTCGCCAGGAGCAGGGTGTGAAATTAACACCAGATTGTTTCTGGTAAGATTTTCTACTTCAGCAGCCACTTCAGCAGGTAACCAACCAGGTTGTGTTATATGGCCGGTAAAATGTAGAATTCACAAACCACTCTGGTCAGTGGGTGAAAAAGTTAATTTTATGCCCTGCCCAGGAGCGCAATGCAAGTCAAACTATGCCTGAATTCACCGAAGGAATAATTAAAACGGCCTCAAATGAAAAACCCTTCACAATGGTTTTAGGATGGTCTAAATCCAATGAAAGTTTTCTCTGTCCAATGAAATGCATTTCTACATCTGACTGATGATTCCAGTGTCATTAGCTTATCTAAAATCATAAGCTTCAAGTCTTCAACCACTGGATTATTTTTAATATAAAAGGATCATTTCACAGCCCTGTTCTTCCTGACTGTCAGCATTTAGAGCCGATTTCATAGCCCCCTCCGTTCACATTGTCCTGGCACAGCACCCCTTTTCACCCCAGACCAACAGAAGAGTCCATACACACACCTTCGTGTATCGTGGCTGAACTGATTTGTTTTTATTCAGTTTCTCATTTGTTACAAAAAAAAGAAAAGGAAAAATAAGGACACAAAGTACAGACGAACGAACGAACGAACGAACGAACGAACGAACGAACGAACGAACGAACGAATGAACGAACGCACAAACTGACGTATCAAAAAACCTTCGCAGTGTCCTGGGTCGGGAAAAAAGTTTCCTCCCGCACCCCTACGCCCACTATCCTGCAATCAAAATTAAATCACAAAACAATACTAATAAAACAAAGGCTCTCCATGAAGGACACCTGTATATACAGAGAGGGGAGAGAGAGAGCGAGAGATAGGGAGAGGTAGAGAGAGGGAGGGAGGGGTAGCGAGAGGGAGGGAGGGGTAGAGAGAAGGAGGAAGGGGTAGAGAAAAGGAATGAGGGGCAGAGAGAGAGGGAGGGGGAGAGAGAGAGAGGGAGGGAGGGAGGGGGAGGGGGAGAGAGAGAGAGGGAGGGAGGGAGGGGGAGGGGGAGAGAGAGGGAGGGAGGGGGAGAGAGAGAGAGAGGGAGGGAGGGAGGGAGAGAGAGAGGGAGGAAGGGGGAGAAAGGGAGGGAGAGAGAGAGGGAGGGAGTGAGGGAGAGAGAGAGGGAGGGAGTGAGGGAGGGAGAGAGAGAGAGGTGCAGAGAGAGAAAGAAAGAGATGAGGGGGCTGGCCATTCATATTTTGACAGTACAAGGCCAAGTTCTTCACAGGAGCTGTGTTTGTGGCTGAGAGCTTCGGGCAGGTTCTGAAGAGTTTGAATGGGAGGGTAGAGTCTGGGGAATGAAATGGAAGAGAGAGAGCAAGGCCTCCCCCTTTCCGTGAACGCCCCCCTTCTCTCCGTCTCCCTTTCTCTCTCCGTCCTTCGGCTATCCCATGTTCCTCAGCAGCGTCGAGTAGAAAACGACCCTCCCCCGCTCCGTCTCCTGGCTCTGGGGAGGGAGTGACGGAGGGCGGGAAATCGTCCTAAAGGAGAGAGAGAGAGAGAGAGAGAGCAGAAAGGTTACGGGCGCGTCTGAGATACACGGCAGCGCAGGTGTGAGGATAGAGAGAGAGAGCGCAGCGGAGAAAAGCGGGGGATGGGGAGAAGCAAGAGATTCAGAGGTAAAGGGAGAAATGCAGCGGAGGAGGGACTTTAAGGCGGCAGCGGCGGATACAAGTGAAATAAAGGAGACCCAGATCCAGTGAAGAGATGAGGAAACGAGTGGTGTGTGTGCGGTGCGGCAAGGAGTGCAGAGAATGAAGGAGGAATGAAGGAGAAAGTACAAGGTGAAAAGGAGGAAAATGATGGTTGCTGTGCTCACTAATTACTGTGACAATCAATCCGTATGCAGCTATTTCTGTCGGATGATCATTTGAATAATGTGCATTTGAAAAGTGTGAATTTTAATTGGGGCTCACCTAGCGATGTCGCTCCCTGTACTCTCTGTGTCGCTCTCTCTCTCTCTCCCGAATACGATCCCTCTCCCCGCTGGCCGACCGGTCCCGGTGCCTGCGGGACGCGCCCCCCATGTCCCATGACTGACTGTGAGAGCCCTCCCGCTCCCGCTCTCGCTCCCTGTCCCGTTCTCGCTCCCTGTCCCGATCCCGATCCCGATCCCTGTCCCGGGACCGATGCCTTTTCCTACAAAGAGAACGCAGGGTGAGTTTTATGTGATACAGCTGACCTGACAGAGGTCACAACCATGTCTATATACAAACCCCAATTCCAAAAAAATGGGGACAGTATGCAAAATGCACATAAAAGCAGAAAGCTGTGATTTGTAAATTCTCTTTTACATATATTTAATTGAAAACAGTACAAAGAAAAGATATTTAATGTTTTACCTTATCAACTTTATAGATTTTTGTAAATACATGCCAATTCCAAATTTGATGCTTGCAACACGTTCCAAAAAAGTTGGGAAAGGGGCAAAAAAAAAATACAAAAATAAAAAAGACAGGGAAGTTAAAAAAACACCCGTTTGAAACATCCCACAGGTAAACAGGTGATGCAATCTTATTTTCAGGTACTCTTACAAGTGATACTATAACCTCTCTGTATCTGAATGGATCTCTATGGGAATTGGGGGGGTGGGGGGGACTTGGAAGGGTTGTTTCTCCTGACTTATTTTTCCATAGAGTTCAATAGGAAAATGAGTCAGGAGAAACAACCCTTCAAGTGATCCATCCATATCTACTGCATATCTGGTAACAGAGTGATGCTTTGAGGCTCGTTTGATACCTCAGACCCTTGATGACTTACAGCCATTTAGCCAACCATGGGTCCCATACTATTCCCATGTAATTATTCAGTTAAATCTAGTCCCACCCCCCAATTCCCGTAGAGATCCATTCAAATGCAGAGGTTATAGTATCGCTAGTAAGAGTACCTGAAAATAAGAGTCTCTTTTATACCCAGTCATGATAGCATCACCTGTTTACCTATGGAATGTTCCAAACATCAAATTCAGAATTAGCTCATATTTTCAAAAATCAATGAAGTTGATAAGGTAAAACATTAAATATCTTTTCTTTGTACTGTTTTCAATTAAATATATGTAAAAGAGAATTTACAAATCACTGTTTTCTGCTTTTATGTGCATTTTACATAGTTTTTTTTTTGGAATTGGGGTTTGTACATAATATCCTACAAACACACACACACACAAACACAAACCAACCCCCCCACACACACACGACGACAAATCCACACGCACACTTAAACACAAACAAACCCCAAGCACACACACAGGCACACAAACAGTCACACACATATGCAAAACAAATCCACACACACATAAACACAAATACACACAGGCAAAGACACACACACAAACACAAACACACACACACACACACACACACACACACACACACACACACACACACAATGCACTTGCTGACCTGGACCCGTAGGACTTGCTCTCAATGGAAAACAGACAGTCCTTCAGAGACGTGACAAGGGCTCGACAGCGTTCATCCGTGGAGACGCGTGACTGCTTGATCACAGCAATGGCTGTTAGCAAAGTCTCGATGGCCAGAGGGTAGTCTCCTGAGATAGGGAGAGGAAATACTTCAATGAGCAAGGAATTGTGTCCAAAAGTGAGCCCATACATACAATGACCACTAGAGGGCTCTGGCACAAACAGTTGAGCAGAGAGGAGTCAACCAATCCTGTAAAGGCATTAAGCTATATTTAAATGACCTGCCTCACTGATGCTTTGATTCGCATACAAGGTTAATTCGGTTTCTTCTGAGCAATATGTCAAACTATAAAAGTGACATAAATGCACCTGGATTAAGCCAAAGGAGCAGAGAACTCTGGCACGGTAGCTTTGTGGTCCCTCTAATATCTGTAGAGTACGAACGCAAAAGCATCCAAGTTCGATTGAATGTACTGTCAACGGTTCATTTCAAAGCATGTAGAAGGCATTTTCTTTTGCGGTAGCTTGGACCGCAAGCAAAACGGAGACACTCATTTAAGTTTAGAGAGATATACAGATCCGAGAGCAACTCGAAAAACATGCATAAAAACGTATTTGTATTGCCGAAATTTACAGATGTCTGGAATTGCTTAATTTTCATGGGCCCTCAGGTCAGTATAAAACCACAGGGAGAAAAAAATACGTTCAAATAGCAACGGGGGCACCAAATAATATCTTTTATATGAAAATGAGAGAACTTGGACCGCTGATCCCAAGAATTTCATGAAGAAAATGTCACTGTACTTTTCCAGGTATGACACAAAGGCTCGGTGTGCAGTCTTTGAACGGTCGTGAGGTCGATGCAATTCTCATCGCTGTCTTGATAAAGATTGCTCCTTGTTCCATCTCCAGTCTCAGAAGGAAGTCTTTTATACCTTGTTTCGTGTTACACGGTTCCAGCCGGTACAAACTGGAAAACCTCAGTGGGAGACCTTGATGCAATCAGCATAATAGGTCTCAAGGCTCTCTCAAACCAGGAGCCATCAATCCTGCAAAATTGGCGGTTTCAAGGCTAACAAAACAGTTTTGACATCTGTTGGGTTTCGATGCCTGAATACGTGCCTTTTGTTTCAATTAGAAAAACAAATGAGACTGAGAAACAGCTAAATGTTTGTTATTCTCATTGCACAACATTGCTTAGTTAGCTGTCAAATCTTATACAGCACTACAATACGGTCCAGCAGTATTGTGGTTTTTTCAATATCAATATATTATTGGAAAATATCAAAATTGATAACAAATATTCAATATTTTAAGACAAACCATGGCATGTGATCACATGTATAGCCTACTGGAAATAAAACACTGCATGGTTCCATAACAATTCACTTTATTATTCTTTTACCATTATGTCCCCCCTCCCACTTTTTACTAGAAATCTTAACAGTATTGTGACACATTTTATGCACGATTCAAAATCATATCCTGATTCAGACGTGTGCACAACTTAAGTTTGACATACTGAATATTGAATATAGATGGGACACGCCCACTAAATATCCACAGAGGTAAAACACACACACCCCCCCCCCGGTGGCTTATAAAATACTTTGGCTCTGTCAATCATACAATCTGGTTAAAGGGATAGTTCGGAATTTTGGACATAATGTCTCAATTACAACTTACCCATGATGTAGTTGATTGATGGAAACCATTTTCAGCTAATTCCATGCTGTCCCTTCTTTTGGACATACACACGTTGCTAATGCAAGCGCAACTCTAAGGTAACCGGTAGCATCCACTACCAAACGCACTTAAATACTCCACAGTGCACCCAAAGCAAATAAAAAAACGACGACATGTTTATACCATCACTTTTTAAATCAAACTATCGTTGAATCCTTTACTTTGTGCTGACCTACATTCTCTGTGGAAGTACGGCGGCGGAGCGATACTTTACGTTACCTACGAATGTGGTGCCGGCACTGGTCGACTACAACAAAGAATAGCAACCAGTTGCAATGCCCATGTTCACTCCACCGCCGTACTTCCACAGAGAATTTAGGTGAGCACAAAGTAAAGGATTCAACGATAGTTTGACTTCAAAAATTATGGTATAAACACTCAAAATAACCCCGATAGACTGTCGTCGTATTTTATTTGTTTTGGGTGCACTGTGGAGTGTTTAAGTGCATTTGGTAGTGGATGCTACCGGTTACCTTAGAGTTGCGCTTGCATTAGCAACGTGTGTATGTCCAAAAGAAGGGACAGCATGGAATTAGCTGAAAATGGTTTCCATCAATCAACTACATCATGGGTAAGACGTAATTGAGACATTATGTCCAAAATTCTGAACTATCCCTTTAAACTGCGCTTTGTTGTATATTACGGTATACAGTACGTGATTGTTCTATTCTGACCGTAGGAACAGAACAATATTAATGAGTACCAATCATTGTCACTGAGCCAATTGTATTTTGATGTAGCAAAAGTAAAATCCAAGCTCTTGGGTAAATTGTCTAAGGGGCCGGTTTATTCATGTCTGGGGAAAAAGCCCATAGTGCTTTTTTTTTAAAAATCGATTTATTTTCTAATTGTTCTCGTGTTTTAGAGGGAGGGTTATGCTCTTGCGGTTATAATACAAGCGAGACAAAAACAGACAGCACATATGTTTTTTATGTTATATTTTAGGGCTTTTCAGCTTTATTGGACAGCACAGTGTAGAGAGACAGGAAGAATGGAAGCGAGAGAGAGGGAGAGACATGCAACAAGGGTCACACGGCCGGATTCAAACCACCGATGTCACGGCTCGCAAAGAAGAATGTGGACAGTGCTCTTACAGGCTATGCAATGAGACACCGCAAAAACAGGCCATGTCTATATTGTGATCAGTCGGCTTGGATTTTGTTTTAAGCATTCATTTAAATTAGCTGTGTGAGGATTGAAAAAACTAAATCTGAAGATAGACTATCATTGTTTTATTGGCAATGGCCTTTGGATTACACTTCACCGATTTATTCCTGATACTCCCAGAAGAGTGTGACCATATGGCCATGGTATCATGAGTAACATTGATGTCTTTAAACTATCAAAAGTCTGGTGGTTGGCTAGCAAGTAGCGCGAGATGTTGGTAAGTTAGCTAGATAGCTAGCTAGCTATGTGCAAAAAATGTTTCAACGAAACCCAGATTGTATTAGATTGAGACTGAGAATGATACCGTAACATTAACGTTATTTACGTTTTTAATTGAAGGATTGTTGTGAACCAATATTTTTGCTGTATTCAATATAACTGAAGTTGTCATATTGCCAATGTCAATATCATGAGCTTCATATAAAAAAATATCAATATATTGAAATATCGCTGGACCTGACAATACATCATTATCGCTATGTTGCATGGAATTTAGTAACCAATTACACCAAACAATGTTTAAATGTTGTATGCTTAGTTTAAAAGTAGTTCAATCCAGTTGTTGTTTTAAAGTGGAAAGAGAGTGTCGCCCTGTATGTTTAATTTGATCACCCATTGTTCTGATAAACCCTATATAATTCAGGGTTACAAAATGACATGTTGTGCAAGTGCATATCACAAAGAAATAAACTGCTGAGATGCAGCTCTCATTCTCCTTGGCCTACAGGGTTAATTGAAGCTGTATCTATAAAAATATATATATTTTTTTTTTTAAAGAGCTGGTTGTGGAAGATTTTGTTTCAATCAGTTCCAGGTCGTTTCAGACCCGTTTTAAGTGGCTGTAGTGTTGTGAGAGTTCTAGTTCTGTCTCCTAATTCAGTCTCAAATCTCAAGTGTCCTATTTCACTCTCCAGAGTCGGAAAGTCTCCAATATCAGCGATGAGTGATAACTCAGGAAATTCTCTCTGAGACAGGAGACTAACTCAGTTTCTAGTCTCAGTAAGAAGTCACCTAACTCAGTCTCCAGTCTCTGAGAGAATTCCCCCAACTCAGTGTCAGAAGTCCCCTCAGTCTCGGTGTGCTGTGTTACCTGCAGTGGCCCCAGTCACAGCCTTGGTTATGGCGCTGCTGGCGATGGTCCTGTTTCTATTCATCAGCTCTTCATACTCCCCCTCCGGCATGGGGGGTGTGGGGGCGTCACCGTCCCTGCTGAAGACAGACAGCCCGCCTGTTTTACTGCACGCGCTCATGAGGGTGATAAACACTCTCTGCTACTTTACACTTCGGCAAATTACTCCTGCTTTACTTCAAGACAACACAGCCAAAGACTCCAAGATGGACATGCACTGAAAGCGTTAATCAGCATCTACTGCAAGAGGCAGTAAATAATGTTCTCCTCAGACCGCAGCAATGCAATGTGTAATGCAATGTCTGCCCACAAAACGTATGGGCACATCATTATTGCAATGATAATGAAATAAGTGTCCTTCTTTACTTTTTATATATACTTTTTTTTTTTTTTTTTTAACGTTTATAATTGAATCACTGGATAAATGTACTTTTACATCCAATTTAGGGCAAGCCAAGTAATTCTGATGGAGAAACATCCTCAGAAAATTCTAAATTGCATTGGCTTGGCAGTGGCCGTGTTTGCCGCCTGTGACTGGTGGCTGTGTAAGCATCATGGGGCTGGGTAACATGACTGGGAGAGGCTCACCTGTTACGGCTGTAGGCTGTGCTGCTGTAGCTCTCCTGAGCCGGGGGGAAGAAGGCAGGGTTTAGGTGGAGGGTGGGAGCAGGCTGGCTGGGGAGGTGGGGGGGGTGGCGGGGGGGTACATGTGGGGCAGGGGCGGAGGGGGGATAGGTGGCGGGGGGGTGGCTAAAATGTGGGGGCAGGTCTCCGCCAAAGGGAGGGGGGCCGGGCATAGAAGGGGGGAGGCAGGGAGGACGGCTTGTTTGAGTGGGGGTGGGGAGGGTGGGGAGGGTGGGGAGGGTGGGGTGGGTGTGGAGGGTGTGGAGGGTGTGGAGGGTGGGGGTGGGGGTGGGTGATGGGCGGGTGCTCAGGGGAAGACCCAGGGGGCCGCCCGTCTGTGAAGTCAGCCTCGCGAGAGTTGGAGCGCTGTGGGACACCTGGCAGGGGGAGAGAGAGAGACAGACACACACAGAGCAAGAGAGAGACAGAGAGAGAGAGAGAGAGAGAGAGAAAGAGAGAGAGAGAGACTCAGTCAGTTTTGTCAGTCACTGTATCAGTAATCACTGGTGTCACTGTCTGCGTACCATATCAGTCTTCTACACCTGCCAATGGATTAGTACACCACAACTGAAACTTGCATTTGTATCTGTCTGTTAATATCTCAACAGATAAAGTTGGTTTAGCTGTGATAGCATCTTAAAGTAAGTTATGCTTGTCTGGCTTTATTCAAAGCAGCTGGACGTTTATTATTATTAAAATGGATCGGTGGCCTGATTTTTAATTCTTTGATACAGGACATTTCAACAATAGTAATAATTTTTTTTCAGCTGAATAAATAAAAAATATTTTATTTTGTTAGAACTTGCACACAACTTCCGCTTTGTTCTATGACTTAACGAATCAAGTAGTGTACGCAACGAAACTCTGAATCAGCCAGTGCCCAACTTGTGTTGAAAATAATCGAGCCATCCCCTTAGAGTCCCCCTGTGCCAACGTACATTTTAGGTTGGAAGTTAACATACTTAGGTTGAAGTCATTAAAACAAATTTTTAACCACTCAGATTTAATGTTAGCAAACTATAGTGTTGGCAAGTCAGTTAAGACATCTACTTTGTGCATGACACGTAATTTTTTCAACAATTGTTTACAGACAGATTATTTCACTTTTAATTCACTATATCACAATAGCAGTGGCTCAGAAGTTTACATACACTAAATTGACTGTGCCTTTAAATTTTTTATATTTGGTCGCATATCCTTTGCATGTCTATAACAAACGTTATAGACGTTATAGACTAGATTTAGCTGTAAATTATGCTGGAACAGTATGGAATACATGGTTGATAAAATGGCTCTAAGTCATCAAGGGTCTGAGGTATCAAACAAGCCTCAAACCATCACTCTGCTGCCAGCCAGATATGCAGTAGATATGGATGGATCACTTTAAGGGTTGTTTCTCCTGACAAATTTTCAGATTGAACTCTGGAAAAATAAGTCAGGAGAAGAAACCCTTCAAGTTCCCTTCCATATCTACTGTATTTCTGGCAGCAGAGGGATGATTTAAGGCTTGTTTGATACGTCAGACCCTTGATGAATTAGAGCCATTTAGCCAACCATGTGTTTCCATACTGTTGCAGTGTAATTTACAGCTAAATCTAGTCCCACCCGTTAGAGATCCATTCAAATGCAGAGAGGTTATAGTATCGCTTGTAAGAGTACCAGGAAATAAGATATCAAGAGTCTTTTGATGTTGTTGGGTCACAGACATCAGGAAGTCATGGCATGCAAAGGATATGTGACCAAATATTAAAAATTTAAAGGCACAGTCAATTTAGTTAAACTTCTGACCCACTGGAATTGTGATATAGTGAATTTAAAGTGAAATAATCTGTCTGTAAACAATTGTTGGAAAAATTACTTGTGTCATGCACAAAGTAGATGTCCTAACTGACTTAAAAACACTATAGTTTGCTAACATTAAATCTGTGGAGTGGTTAAAAATGAGTTTTAATGACTTCAACCTAAGTGTACGTTAACTTCCAACTTCAACTGTATGTGCTGTATATGCTGTGCGACTCCAATTCATGAAGAACACCAGGAGGGTGGCATGGACAAGCACCCTTCAGAACCTAACGGACGACAATGCTGCAAGATTGTTTCACAACGGCATTACTGGACGCTCTGAAACTCGGAACAGTTTTCAGGACACACGGCTGCCCAGACGGCTCCGAGTTCCAACCCCGTGTCGGCGTCTCGTGCAGAATTTTACGCCGTGGCCGTTCTCACCCGGGATGGAAGCCGGTAGGAAAGTGGAGGGTGAGAGCAACCCCCCCCCCCCCCCCCCCCCCCTCCAAACATCCAAAGCAGCCAGTTTGTCTTGCAAACAAGGTGTGTGCACTCTTCAGCCAAGATTTATTCAAATCAATAAGTACTTGTGATGAAACGCCAACAACCAGCAAACCCCTTGGCCCTCCTGGACTGAAGTTTGAGATCCCTGTACTGGGACTAGATGGCCCCATTTGCCTTCTGTGTGTTTGGCTGCTTGCTACCTTGCAAACCAAATCACTAGAAACAAATTGGTGCAGGCTTAAAGCACAGACAGATTAAGAGCTGTGTATTTCCGGCCAATGCTTCTTAATGACCATCTAGGAAAACCACCCACGTCTGGCCATTAGACCGTAACCCCATCTAATGACAGTTAATTGTTTAATTTTCTTTTTACAATGGGCTACTGCTTCTGACAGGTGTCCCTTGCTATGAATGCATGCCATCTCGTCTCAAATAAGTTTTCTATGATTTCAACTGCATTGCAGTTGGATTTCTACTGCATTGCAATTAATGGTTGCTACATTTATTTGTGAGTCAACTGTTTACACATTTTGAGATTCACAAATTCACAATTCAATTCACAATAATTGAATAATATGTTTATTATTATTGTATTATTATATGTTTATAATAATGTAATTATTATTATTAGTAGTAGTAGTATTCCACATTAAACTAGATGATTACACACAATCTTGGGTACAAATATCTTTCAAGATTACCCTGTGACAATGATTAAATTCTAAAAATGTCTGTCATCATTGCTATTTTATTAACCCCCCCCCCCCCCCCCAGATCCATAGCCCAGAAATGGATTAGACATGTGATGGTGAATGAATTCCCACCATAAAAATTCAATCATAATATTTGCAGAACAAAATGTGGATAAGGCTTTTGGTTCACAGGATTACATTCATTTTCCTCTGAATGAGTGGTCCTCTGATTCGGTGTCACTTTAACTGCACATGACTAACAAAAGGGGTCTGTATGAGAGGAGGAAAGTCCATCGCCACGGACAGGGCCACAAGATACAATGTGTGCCTAATGAGTGCTTTCGCAGTGATTTACAATGCCATCAATGCCACCTCTTTTTGTACAGCTGCATCTGGTCCTATTTAAAGGGATGGTTCACCGTAAAAATAAAATGTTGAATTGGTTAGTCCACCAGAAGGGCATCGCAAGGCCTCATCTGCAAAATGAATGGAGTTCTATGGACAAAGAAAATCCAGCAAAGGTTGTTTTAAAGTCTCTTCAAGATAAAGAACAAATGTTCCTTCTGAGGGAGATAGCCAGTATCCAAGTAAAATATATATTTTTAAATTTCAGAGAAATGTTGATGCCAACTGCTAATTTTGTGCTCACTAAATAAAAGCTATACACTATCCATAAACTACATTACATTATATACAGAAAACATGAAAAAATAAAAGTTGAGAAAAAAAGAAAAAGAAAAAAGAAATCTCATGAATAGACAATCGATTGAACATAGACACATGTGTAGCTATTAATCTTACTAAAGTAAAATTTACTAGGATGAAGAAGCAGACAGGCTGGCCCATCTTGTCACCAGAAAGCACTGGGCTTTAAATACAGGGTTTGAAAAATCTAGATTGTGCGTCTGCACTGCTTTCTTTCTGAAATGCATGCAGCGCCTTATTCCCACAGACAATTACACAAACCAGACCCAAGCTTTCCAGTGTTGGCCATTGCTGTTGGAGCATGTTTTTATAATTAACTAGTTAATAATTTTCTAATTATTATTCAAGACATTACTTACTGATTACTAAAGACGTCTGTTGGATATTTATACGTTTTCCTAATCTTATTCTATTGTACTATATTGATCCGAAGTATCGAGATGGCCATCTTTTGTGGTTAGAGGGAACCCTGGATAGCATTTAGGACTAATGTGAGCATGTGTGAGCCTAACGTTTAAGAATACAAGTATGCCAGTGTGAGTGCACCGAGCTGGCTCCCTTACGCTTCTTGGCCTGGGCCTCGAACAGGGAGAAGTTCTGGCGGGTGGCGAAGCGGCAGTCCACCTTCTCCCCGTTGATGTGAGAGTGGGGCAGGGACTCCAGCAGCCGCTGCAGGGAGGACTCGGAGGACACCACCACCTCAGCGTACCTGTGGGGAGGAAGGAGATGCGCTCGTCAACTGCACTGATGCGCAAAACACACAAACGCACCTGTGGTGTACAACAGGAAGTAAAGCATTAGGCCACGATTTAACGTTCATAAAAGAAAGCGAATCAAACGGCATAGAACAGGGTGGTCAAACGATACTGCCGGTTCAGTAAGCGCACCCGAAAGCGTGCGGCGCTGAGCAGCGTAAAGTCTACCAACACCCAAGCTCGCATTGTGGTGAAGGCCAACCCACTCCCTTAATCTCACCCTCTGGACTGGCCGTTGGCTCTGTTTTCTGCAAACTTGATCTCCTGGATGTCCTTCACGCCGATCCGGTTTGCCACATTGATCAGATCAGTGTCTGTGGTCCACTAAAGGAGAAAAAGAAGAAAAAGATGGGTTTAAAACCTTGCAGGTGCCAGACTTATGGCCACTCGCCTCTTTCAGCTGACACTGGATGAGTAAAGCATCAAGTAAAGCACAGCTCGTCCGGCGTGCAGAAACGCTGCTACAACTGCACCGGAATACTAATGCTGCGATTCTCTGAGAACAATTCAACACATTCTGACCTGGATCAACTGCGCCAATTACAGACGGGGGTGGACCTCTCAAATCTAAGGTTGCTTGAACCCATGCTGAAAAATAGTTTTTTTTTTTTTTAGAAGAGCAAGGCCACCTTCCTTTCATATTTTTCTGCTTTATTGAGACAGGTAGAAAGCAGAGAGGCTAACGCATGGCGAAGGGACTGCAGCTGACAAAGTGCCATGGTGGGGATCGAACCCCGCCACACATCTTGCCAATAACTGCCTCTTTTTGGAGCTCTGGTGAGCTACAATCAAATGTGCCTCTTTATACAAGCACTAAGCTGGAAGAAACTCCAGTGTTTCACTGTTCAGCACAAATGATTTGTTTGGAAATGTCCAAAATGTAATATCAGCTGTCAGTACTGTCAAAAAGATTCCTGCCCTTTACCTCTCCTAGTCACTCCACTGATTGAGGAATGTTATTTATTGCTTTTGGTTCATGTAATACTTTAAATACCCTTCCTATGCTTCAAATTCAAGGACTTTAAATCCATTCAAGGTTCCATTCCCACAAATTTAAGAACCCATAAAAACTTTATGACAGCCTATATCACTATGGCTGCCGCCCATCAATAAAGGAACATAAAACAGGCCTGAATGTCCCTAAAGACGATCATCCCAGGATCAGTTCTTTCAGCCCCAATCCAAACTACAAATATTGGTTTCTATAGGCATGAATTGTATAAAATGGAGACATGCTGCTTTTCGATATTTTCAAAATCACTCACAAGAAAGAACTTTAAAGGGTAAGTAAACCCTAAAACCACTTTTTTTTAGCTGATTACTGATGTATTTGGACATATCAATGTGCTAGAGATTGATCCTGTTGTAAATTGCGACATTTTATTGCAATGTTTAGCATCATATAGGAAAAGTAGTGTATTTTGGCTTACTAGTGCCATGCTGGTGAAACGTAGGCTACTGCAGTTGTAATTTACTATTGGCTGTTGTACAGTATATGTGACGTGGCAGTATATGTGATCAGATCAAAAACGTCTACGACGTAAAAAAAAAAGCCAAGTTACCCACGCATAGCCTACATAGCGCTGTCTATAAGTCGTTAATTCCAACTTGCAAAAACTAGGCCTGCCTTTAAAAGTATTGATATCAAAATGTGGCCAAGTTACAACTAACAATATTGCCTATCGTAGCTCACACTAAATAAACTAGCTCTATTCCAAAGCAATGCTATCCAAACTTTCCTAAATTATTTAATGCAACTTGGCCCTGTGTTTCTTCATCTTACCATCTCAAGAGAATGTGGTCAATGAAACTGTATGTGCCACATCAAACTGCAAAATGAAAATAATTTATAGTGGAAATACGCTGATTCAGATGTAAACAGAAGAATTACTACACTATAGGGCATGTTTGAACAATTGTCTGCATCCACTGCTTTAGGTCTATGAAAAGCACAGAATTAATAAAATGTATTATTATTATGTACTTATTGATTTATTTATTTGGATTTCTATCAAAACCTGTGTGGTCCTACAGAGCATAGATATCCTTGTGTTCACAAAATTCTGTTTGCAAATATCATAACTACTATTATGTTTGGTACTATTACTTATTTGCCACCATCTGACCCACAAACATGTCTGGATACGTTTGTAAAAATATTACTCATTTTTATCTGCATTTTTTATTCATCACCCCTTTCTCTATTGTACACGATGTTTCTTGATATAAATGTCTGTGAATTGTAAAGAAATCTGTAGCAGCAGTTAATATTTTAAAACCTGTACATTTTCTAAAGTAAACTTGCCAACAAAGTACAACCATATCCTTTCTGGAGTGTAATTATTCATCAACTGTTAAAAACATTCATTGAAATCATATGTTGTTCCATGAGGCACAATCTCTTCACATGCAAAGATGAAGAAACACAGGGCCAAGTTGCATTAAATAATTTAGGAAAGTTTGGATAGCATTGCTTTGGAATAGAGCTCGTTTATTTAGTGTGAGCTACGATAGGCAATATTGTTAGTTGTAACTTGGCCACATTTTGATATCAATACTTTTAAAGGCAGGCCTAGTTTTTGCAAGTTGGAATTAACGACTTATAGACAGCGCTATGTAGGCTATGCGTGGGTAACTTGGCTTTTTTTAATGTCGTAGACATTTTTGATATGATATCACTTCTTTTTTATAGCTAACTAATGATGAATAATGCATGAAGATAAACACGGAGAGAGACAAGCATTCCAAAGAAATGCATGCAGACATTCGCGTAACCATAACGCCCTCTATTGACAAGAATGAGAAGTTATCCTATTACAGACAGCACACAATTACATTAAAAGAGTTTGTAGATGAGCAGTATTTAATGTGTAATGAAATACAATGAACAGCACCACCTGAGCTATGGATCATGAAGAAGCATGTAAATTAATGAACCAAGTCTATATGGAGACATGCATGCACAATGGGCTAGACGCAAACATATTCTAGCTGAAAGACATACAACCTAAATATGGAAATACAGTTTTAAAATAGGGCTATTAGTATTCTATAGAAAATGAAATACATTTAACGTTAGGCTATTCGACACTGGATTGCCGGATGCGTAACTCCAACCTTCCACGAGCTAGCGAGCGAGTTAGTGAGTTCATAAGCACAGCAGAATCCCTTCGCAGTTTTTTTTTTCCAGTAGTGTAGAACGTTACCTGCAGGAAATGTTTTGGTACCGGACAGCTAGGTTTAGTTTAGTTTTCTGTAGTGCAATGAATGTAGGCTATAAGGCATGTTGATTCGCTTCGTAGTAGCCTAACTTGTATCTGCTTCCTGACTAGAAGCAGACTGACGTTTCTCTGGCAACAGTAACGTTGGCTAACAAGCTTAATTGGACAACGCATATTTCCCAGGAATCTTAGCCAGAAAGAAAACAATAGGTACTATTAAGAAAGTAGATACCAGAGATTATTCTTATTATTTTAATTAAAAGTGTTTGCAGTAAGCTACATTATCTGCAGAGTAGCGTAGACTAGAGCCACATTCGGAGGCTATTGTTTTTTTTAAGTGACTAACCATGAATCATATATGTTTGGGGAATTGGCGGTTTATAAATCCGATCTCTTAAAGGATTGCAGCTTAAAGGAGGCTATCATAAATTCTTAATGTAGGCTATTATCATAAATTCTTAATTTTCCTAGTAGTTAATTTTATGGTGACATTGTGTTATGTGTGAAAAGGATAAAGTGAACAGAGCTGAAGTGAAGAAATGAATAAATACAGAAATGTCGGTTTCCACAGTCAGTCAGTCAGGACAGCAAGAGCAGAGCGTAACACCCTCCCCAAACCAGACAAGAGCGAGCGTCCGGTTTGGGGAGGGTGTGATATAGTACAAGTGAAATACAAGTGAAACATTGAAAACATTTGAAACCTCTTTTGCCTTCGCAATAAAAATATGTTACAGAGAAAATAGTAACAGTCTAATAAATGAAAAGTACTTAACAGTTGCACATTGTTTTTGTGGAAAATAAGCATATGCCCTGCTGAACCCACAATCTGTGTGAGAGTCAGCGACTCAGACCATTAGGCCACAGCAGGTTCTTGGAAAGTATAAAGCCATTAGCTATATTAACATTAAAAAACATTAGTATGAAGCGTTTTTATTGGGCGATAAGTTTGATGAGCAGGTATACGGACCATACCCTCAAAGAATAATTCTCCCCATTGGATAACATCACGACGGAGGCAGGCAAGAAGAAGAAGGAGAAAAACGGCAAAATAACCCAAGTTTGGGGCTTTATTGTGTGAAGTTGTATCTGAATGCTGTGTGGTTACATGAGGTCAGAACATACAGAAGTTAATGTTTTTAAGGGCTGAGAGTCTATGGTCATTGTGGTTACTTCTGTAGGAAACCCTGAAAAGTGCCAAACTCTCGGTGCTGTATAGGTATGGGGCATGCCCCGCCAAGCCGTAACTTGGCGGATGGCATACCTGCCATCCCAATGTCACACCAACTGGTGCATCTGGCTACGCCCTTCCACCTTACACTATAAATACGTTTTTTTGTTTTTGTTTTTTTTCAAATCCAGCAAGTTGTGGAGAGGAGCATTTGTGTGAGCGACAGGCTATTGATAGAGAGAGGATAGCCAAGGTGTCAACCCATACAGTTTGCCCGTATGAAATGCGGTTTTTCCAACTTTTTGAAGGCAAACGGGCGTATAAGGTTATGATCCGGGAAATCTAGTCTAATAGCCTATGTTTTTTTCCCCCAAACCTTTCTCCATCAACCTGCCCAGGGACTACAGATGAAAATTATGGCTAAATCCCCAATGGCTAACTCTGGCACATTTACGTTTATTAATGTGCATTGTCCCTTTCTTAAATAAATAAACCTAAACCTATAATTAATTTAATCGCAGCAATCACATTTTCTTTCTCCCTCTCGGCTATTCTCTCGCTTTGTGAGGCCATGGGGAAAAATAAGTAGCGGGACTGATCTAAAAATGCACTTCATGACAACGAACCACGAAGACACAGTAGCCCACAAAATACCTACGTTAGTTAACTTAACTAACAGTTAAACGGCTACGACTGGTTAATGTTCATATTTACGCAGTTTTTACCAAAATTAGATCATGTTCCTTGATGTTTTAATGTGGCTATATGACTCAATTTAGCGAAGTTACTACAAGTTTCATTGTATATTAATTCATGGCTAACTTAGCAGTCTTTAATAACATTAACTGTTAGAAAATTATCCAAATTAAGATGAGAGCTAAGTTTATAACTATATGCAGCCTACATTAATGTTAGGCCATTTGTATCTAAGGCTATCAAAGCTGTTATGTAGTAAGATAGCAAAACTGCTCTCTCCAGAGGTTGACAGCTATGTCATAGGCTACATAAAAAGTGGGGAAACTAGTAGGCCTATGTGGCATGGATAACCCAACAGAAAAGTCTCTTCTAATCGCAAACAGGGTTATCCTTATCTAGCATCCCCTACCAGTCCGAAACCTTGCCCATTCTCCAGTTCCCTGCCTCTGCCATGGCCACTACTCCAGAGCCGGAGCGAGCGGCTCGAACAAAACAAATTATGGCCAGGCCCCTCCTACCTACAGGACTTAATCCAGCACTACGCTCCTGCTCGACCACTTTGCTCTGCTGCTGCAGGGCGACTTGCACTTCCCTCCCTCTGTGTTAAAGGCTCCCGCTTGTCCCGACTGCGGAGCTTTTCCACCCTAGCTCCCCAGTGGTGGAATGAACTCCCCACTCTGCTGCGTTCAGCTGAAACACTGTCTGTTTTTCGGCGTGGTCTGAAAACGGGAATGGGAAGTTCATTCCACCACTGAGGTGCTAATGTGGAAAAACTCCGCAGTCGGGACAAGCGAGAGCCTTTGACACGGAGGGAGGGAAGTGCCAGTCGCCCTGCTGTAGAAGAGCGAAGTGGTCGAGCAGGAACATAGTTCTGGATTAAGTCCTGCAGGTAGGCGGGGCCTGTCCTATTGGCTGCAGTGTAGGCCAGGGTCAGAACTATGAACCTGATCCTGGCTGCAACTGGCAGCCAGTGGAGAGACCTCAGCAGGGGGGTTACGTGGGAAAATTTCGGGAGGTTGAACACAAGCCGGGCAGCTGCATTCTGGATGAGTTGAAGAGGCAGAATGGCGCAGGCCGGTAGGCTTGCGAGCAGGGAGTTGCAGTAGTCCAGGCGTGAGGTGACCATGGTCTGGACAAGAAGCTGGGTGGAGTAGGTGGTCAGGTACGGTCGAATCCTCCTGATGTTGTACAGGAGGAACCTGCAGGACCGTGCCGTCGCCCTGATGTGCTCTTTGAAGTCCAGCCAGTCGTCCAGGACCACCCCCAGGTTCCTTGCAGAGCGGGAGGCAGCCACCACGGTCCCATCAACGGTGATGGAGAGGTCATGTAGTGGGGAGGTCTTGTACGGCATGAAGAGGAGCTCTGTCCCATCCTACGCTGTGAGAAAGCTGTGCTTTGTCGGATTTGCTTTGTAGTCGCGTCAATGACCTTCAATATGCACTTATTGTACGTCGTTTGGATAAAAGCGTCTGCCAAATGATTGTAATGTAATGTAACTCGAGCCCAGCCCTTTCGTGAGTATCTTTCCCACCCCCGATTTTGGTATTTTTTGAACCGCAAACGGAGGCGTGGTCGCTCTGAAACAGCCCGTTAAGTCACCCTTTAAAGTACATCAAATTATAGTAATTTAGAAGCACAGGTGCCCCGTTTTAAGCAGAACACCGAAAAAAGAAAAGAAATATGCACTCCTCCTCAATTTCTGTTGTTGCTGTTGTCATCGCAAGAACAATACAGATGCCACAGTCAAACTAATGGAGGTATTTCGCTCAGTTTAAAATCCCACAGTATATGTGTGATGAGCCCCTACCTGAATTCTGGATACAAGCCCACTCGGGTTTCCCATATTCTAATTCTGGTATACCCGTGAAGACGCAAGCTGTGCTACCTCAGTGTTCCATGGCTCCACCTACGGAAATCTGCTTAAAAAAACAAAAGCTGCACTGAGCTCCAGAGGCGCCAGTGTGAAATCCTCTAATGTATATTGTAGCGTGATCGTCACTATCCCCGCAACCCACATCCCGCTGGGCTCGAAGCACAACAAAACACGGTGTGGTTAAGACCTTGGTCGTAACGATTTTCTGAGATGTGCAAGCGACAGGCAAGAGTAGGCAGTGCATGGTTTCGCCAAGCTTTCCATTTTCTCAGGAGCCAATGAGGATTACTAAAGTTATGTTCAGAGAAGAAGCTCATTTGTGGATCTCAGGATTAAGGGCCAAACACACCTCGCCCATATAATCACACTGCAGGATGTGAAACCAGTTTTAATGTACCATACAGGGAGAGTGACAAAGTGCAATGACACACACGTTTTTTCCATTCAGTCTGTATAGTGTACTATGGGAAGAGATAGCTGAATTTAGGACAACATCTAATGTACTGCATGTGTATTTATGGGACTGTTGCGAAATGTGGCTGACATACTACACAATTCAAGTTCTGAAATAGGAGACTTACATTATTACTTACAAATATTAGCATGCTTGCCATTTTCTTGTGAGTTTGGTCAGAGGTTTTAAAGCACAACTGAACTTTGGGTTGTGTAGTTACCTGGCCATGATATGAGTCCAAATATGTTTGCGCTGTGCTCCCCTGGGGTGATAATTCAGAATCGGGTATTTGTCGCTCTCTATTCACTTCTATAGGGCAGCTAAAACGGTCTCAAAATGACACTTCTAGCACGAAGCGGATTCTGTCAATACAAGCAATAACAAGTCCTCATACGTATTTTTTTCATGTAATTATGATTACATGATAATCCTGTAATTATCATGGCCAGGTAACTGCACAACCCAAAGTTCTACCAAAGTTCAGTCGTGCTTTAAAGAGCAGACTGCAGACCACTTACAAAGTGACCTACAAGTTCTACAAAGATGCTGGTATATATATATATATATCAAATCTACTGTTCAACTATTTTCAAAATTCAAATTGTCGTGTAAATATGTGAAATTTTGTTAAATATAGGGACTAGTTAGACCTCCAGAGCCCGCCACACAAGACATAACTTTGACTCACTGTAAATGTCCCAAACAAAACTTTTGCGCGTTCAAACATGTCCGTCATGGATATGATTTTAAAGTAGGGCTGGGCGATATATCGCAACGATAATTATCGATTGCAATAACGGCCGTTGCCAGCATGTGGGGTATTGCCTCTCTTTTCGTCTTTTTTTCTTTAATTATACCTGGTGCGGTAGTAATCTACACTTAAAAACCCGTGTAAAATTCTTCCGGGGGAAAAAAAACGTCATCACTGTCTACTGCGTGTTGATAAGACGGACAATCACAGAAAGGCGTTGCACCTTTAATGCCATTGAAAAAACACATCACATGATCGCGTGAAAGCTGTACGACCTTGCTGCTGGTTGGCTGTCTTATCAACACTCAATAGATATCAGCGGTGATGTTTTTTTCCGGAAGCATTTCACGCGGCCTCTGAAGTTTGGATGTTTACTGCCGTATATTGGGTATACAAAAAAAGACAAAAAGAAAGGCGCCCCACACGGTGGCAACGGCCGTTATTGCATTCGATAATTATCGATGTTGTATATCGCCCAGCCATATTTTAAAGATAGATATAATTTATCAGTCTCTGTGATGACAAGTTGCAGTATAATGTAATACAGACGCTCTAGTGGTATAAAGTATTGCTTTTTTAATGGCAGAAAATGCTTTTCTTTTTCTGTTGTCCTTTTTTCGTGCTCTGTGGAGTGGAAATGATGTAACATGCATTGAGATATATACTCAGTATTCAAGTGTTTGTCCCATTCAGTTACCAAATTAAATAATTTCACTGATGTTAAACAGTCACATGATAGGGGGAGGGTATTGATACATTCCATATTTAATCTACCATTATTCCTCAGATTCAAATGTAAATTAGTTTTGGGGCAGACAAAAGAGAGCGCCAGACATTTTTCCTCCAAGCATTCATATTCAAGGTATTGTGGGATAGCTACCTGGCAAGAAGTAATTACCTGTTGATGAGGGCTATCAAAATGTATGGGCACTCCTTGAAGTATTATTGCTATATTTCAATAGGGAGAGCAGTTATCAATGTTTTTGAAGTTAAATGATAATAGGAGAGTCATGCCAAAATAATTAGGGAAGTGGAAGAATGAAAAAGGATCAGGGTTTAAAGCAAAATCAGAGGTTAAACCTTATGTATGTATTTTTAATATGCTTATGAATTTATGCAACGCAAATTCATAGCAAGCACTGGGTTACGGACTACACAAATATATCAATTTCATACCTGGTTTGAGGGTGTATTTTATGATGAGAAAGGGCAGAATTCACAACAAAATATTTAAAGCCAGTTTTCTGAAAACTGTTTTGCAAAATCGCAATACTCAAAAAGTAATATCTCCAGAAATATTTACTCAATCTCATCAAGTGAAACCACATTTTGTAGCTCTGATTCTGTACTTTAACATGAGATGAAAGTCATTCTGAAATGTGTATCTGCATGAATCCGTTCACATATATCAACACAAACACACACACCGGCCACTTGATTAAGTACACCTGCTTGTTAACACAAATTGCCTGCTCCTCCAAACAGCAAATCATGTGGCTGCAACTCAATAGATAAAGCATGCAATAAAGACATTGCGACAAGGTTTAGTTTTTTGTTTGACCAAACAATAAAATGGGCAGCATGCAGGATCTAAGCAACTTTGACCGTGGTATGATTGTTGGTGCCAGATGTGGTGGTTCCAACTTTTGTTTGCCAACATGAGTACCAAAGCGGCAATGAAAGTCAAGGAAGCCATTATGAGGCTGAGAAATAAGAAATAAATAACAGTCTGTGACATAGGCCAAACCTTAGGCTTACCAAAATCAACTGTTTGGAACATAATTTAGAAGAAAAAGATCACTGGTAAGCTGAGTAATCGCAAAGGGCCTGGTAGGCTTAGGAAAACCTCAACAGTTGATGACCGAATAATTCTCACCATAATGAAGAAAAACCCTCAAAACACCTACCCAACAGATCACAAACAATCTTTAGGAGACAGGCATGCATGTGACAGTGACTATGGTCTGCACAACACTTCATGAGCAGAACTACAGAGGCTACACTGCAAGATGCAAACCACTAGTTCGCCCCAAAAACAGCATGGCCAGGTTACAGTTTGCTAGGAAGTACATAAAACAGCCTGCAAAGATCTGGAAAAAGGTCTGGTGGACAGATGAGACCAAGATTCACTTTGTATCAGAGTGATGGCAAGAGCAAAGTGTGGAGGCCAAAGGGAACTGCCCAAGATCCAAAGCATACAACCTCAACTGTGAAACATGGAGGTGGGGGTGTTATGGTCTGAGTATGTATGGCTGTCACGAGTACTGGCTCACTTGTCTTCATTGATGAGGTCACTGCTGATAGCAGCAGCAAAATTAATTCTGAAGTGTACAGAAACAGCTTTTCAAAGCCAAAAACTGGAAAATCCTTGACTGGCTAAGTCAATCACCCGATCTGAATACAATTGAAAATGCCTTTCATATGCCGAAGAGAATTTAAAGCAACTAGCCCCCGAAACAAGCAGGAGCTGAAGATGGCTGCAATACATGCCTGGCAGAGCATCACCAGAGAAGATACTCAGCACCTGGTGATGTCTATGAGTCACAGCAGTCATTAGCAAGAAAAGGATTTGCGAGACAGTACTAAACATGACTACTTTCATTTACATAACATTAACGTATCCCAAACATTATGGTGCCCTGAAATGGGGGGGGGGGGGACTATGTACAGAAAGTGCTGTCATTTGTAAATGGTCAAACTAAAATGTATTAAATCCCCTTTAATAAATGCTGAGAATGTGCAATTTAACCATGTGTGAATTGTTTAATTACAAATCTAAAATTGTGGAGAAACAAGACTAGCAAGCCTAGCTCAGCCCGGACGCCTGTATAAAGCCAGTGAGGAACATGTGAAAAGGTACGGCGGATAGTGGTCTAGAGCATGCAGGTTGGTCTTGCTTCTGCCAAGAGTAAATATGGAGTTTTGGAAACTTTTTACAAAAACCCCAGACAAAGGTTACAAGTGTAACATAAACTTGAAGAAATCTTCCTACTACAACCCTATGCAACATTGCTGCAATATTGCTCAACATGTAAACAGTTAACTGTTAAATTCCTTAACCTTTGCAATAAAAAGACGTTTGTTAATGTGTAAAGAACATTAACTCCTTTGCGTAGATGCATAATGATAATGGCGCCGGCGTCACCAGTTTGCTCAACTGAGACATTTGTTGCTCCTGCAGCCAAACTATTAGTGGAAATCAGTCATCAATCATTAGTGCTTTAACTTTATTGGTAGACGATTTGTGACAAACTCTGCTGAATAGAGAGTTTCTAAGTGTCACTATTTTCCCGTAGCAAGTCCATTTAACAAGAACCCCCCCACCCTGTCTATACCTACCCATGCAGGACATCGTGGACAATAGCGTCTTAGTGTGAGTTCATAAATATATTTATTCATCATATACAATTAGAATTCCATCATAGCAACAAGATAAACCCAACAACAGCCTGATTGTATGCCAAAAACACAGTGAAAAACCCTGCTCACTCAAATGCAAAATAAACGTGAAAATATTGTCTCATTGTACCACAATGAATATCTGCTACTAAATATGAAATAAATAATAAATCCTACAATTGGTTTTACAGATAAAGAAGTTCCTTTCAAAATTCAGTTGTCAATTATTGTCTGGTACAATCCGTTTCACAAATATACAACACTTTATACCGCTATTACACTATCTGAAACGTGGACTCGTAATACCCCCTATGCCCCGCAAGCCTGTCTCATTCATTACAGTTCATTCTGGTTTAATTGTCGGCTCTTTTATCCAATAGAGTACATTATAACCTTAGTAGTAGTATATGCAATATGTCTTATTTTGTGCTTTGAAAAAATAATTGCAGGCCAGCGTAACGGCAGTTTTCGTTTTAATGGTGTGGTATTACGCAAGCTCTATAGAGATTTTTTTTGCGTCTAAAATGCTGTAGAAAACGCATTAGGGAGGGGATTATTCCCTTTCCCAATTTTTTTTGCATCTAAAATGCTGTTGGTCTCACTGGCTACATACACATACTCGAGCACTGTCTTTCCAATATGTTTGATAGGCCTAATTTTATTTTTGCATTTTGAGTGCATTTCACATACTGTAGTGCAATCTTTAAATTTATTTTTGATGTAGGCTACCGATGTTCACTGAACATTTGGCAGCATTTTGCAGGTGGTGGAATACTATTTTATTTTCTGTTTTATTTTTATGTTATCGTACATAATATAGGCTATGGCGTATATACTTGTCACTTAGGGCATGGCAAATGCTCATTCCAATTTACTGTGTGCTGATATGTGGTAGATTAATGTAAAATCTTTCCTTGGAGTCATTATGAATAGAAACATTAAAAAAAAAAAAACTACAGAAAAAAGCTATCCCAGGGCAAAAGTATACATACTGTAGAGTACAGGGAAAAGTGATGCTTTATTGAGGTACAAGAATGAATGATTAGGCAACATATTTAGGTGTATGTAACACTGTGATATCAATGTTTTTATCTTAAGTCATCAGAAGGAGCAGATATATATGCTATATAATGGACAAAACAAATTCTATTCATTTTATTACATGTTTTGCACAGGGGTTTTGGACCCATAGATATCTATTCCCCCTATACTGATGGAAACATAGTAATTCCCACTTGAAAATTATACAAAAGTGAGTTTTATAAGCCAAAATATATTTGTAGTTAAATATATCATAATTACTTATTTTATTTTTTTATTTAGAGCAGTGCACAATTTATCCATTTGGATAGATTTGGAGACACTCATGGACAACAGGGTACACTGCCTATATTTTGCATCATAGACCTTTAGTAGTTCTGCAGAGATTTTGCACACTTGTGGACATGGAGTTTACGATCCAGGAAATGTATATATATTACCGATTTCACTTACGTAGCGCTCAGTATTTGGTTGTAAACTAAAGAAAAACTTTTCTTTCTTTTTTTTTGCATTTTTCCAAAGTTGCATTTTTGGAACTTTATTTTAAAATAAACAAATCTAAGTTTGCATTGTAAATGGTACACCTGACTTGTTTCATTGAAGCCATTTACCAAGTTTATGTGATGCTCACACCTGGAGTTATAAAGCCTTAAACAGAGCACCCCCTAGGTGAGAACTGACCAAATTTGCCATCTGCGCCAAGGGGTTAAAAGAAGCATAACATTTGCACAATAATTTTGTCGAAAATTAATTGAGCCTTTGGTACCAAGCAGGGATCGAACCACTGACCTCACACACAAAAATCCAAGACTTTAACCACTAGGCCAAAGCATTTAACAGAAATGAGCAGGGCAAATAAGACTTTCGTGTTGCGGTATCAGATGGTGTTGGCTTACTGACTTCATAATTCAAACAGTTAACAGTTAATATGGTGAAATGTCTTAGCCTTTGCAAAAATGAAAAAGTATATTCTTGCATATTGTTATTGTCGAAAATAAATGTTGTGAAATGGTGGGGCTCAAACTACTGTATTGGACTGTCTGCTTACCGATCTCGGTCCTCTGCATAATTCAAACAGTTAACAATTAATATTGTGAAATTTTTAGCCTCTGCTATAAAGATAACATTTTATGTTAAAAAAACATTCTTAGCATAACATGCAGATTATGTGCGTCAAAAATAAATGTTAGGAACAGGTGGGGATCAAACCGGCAACCTGCTACAACCTAGCGCAACGCCTTAACCACGAAGATACAGGCACTTTCACAGTTTGTGCAGTAGGTAGACAGCCTCTTAAGCATAGCTAGCGTACTTTGAGACGAGGCAATTTTAAACAGACATTCTCATTGGCGGATTAAAAGTAGTTATCCAATGGGGATAATTATTCTTTGAGGGTATGGAGGCAAGAAAAAGAATAAGAAGGAAATTATGTGAAAATAACCCAAGTTTGGGGCTTTATTCTGTGGATGTGTGGTGTTGTACATTAATTCTGTGTGGTTACATGAGGTCAGAATGTACAGAAGTTAATTTTTTTAAGGGCTGAGAGTCTGTGGTCATTAAGGGTGGGAATCCGTTACGAACCGGTTCCAAGTTGTCCGATTCCTCGGAATCGTTTGCCTTCGAGCTTATCAATTCTCTTATCGATTCCAGCATGTATTCCCGACACCTACGCATAGCAAAACAACGTCACGTCATGCACGCTGTCGTTTTTCATTCAGTCAGCGCATGCTGGCAGGCAGAGTTTGAAAATATAAAATGTAAATGTCATTTTTTGAAAACAAATTTAAGATAACGTTGCTATCATTTAAAAATCAATAGAAAATGTGTTCGCGTAAGCTCTCCATTTTGTGATCCATCTTTGGAAATTATCAACTATTCAACAGATTTGTGGAGTGTGTGGACCTCCCTCGGGAGTCTATAACCAACTACAAGTGTAAAACTACAGTGTTTTCATTGGTGGTAGACTAATCTGATGGTCAGGTAACGTTAAAGATCTCGTCTTTCTTCCATGTAAATGTATAGGCTAAATGAGATAGGGGAGAATTGTGACAGTTGAAACTGTTCTGATAATACAGAAACCAACGCAAACGTTACGGTGCAGCTTTATGAAACACACCTAGGAGCGTAACTACAGTCAAGCCGGAAGGTCTGCACACCTCTTTCACGTTCTCCACGTTTTATTATGTTACAGACATATTCTACAATAGATTGAGTTCATTTTTTGTCTCAGAATTCTACACAAAATAGCCCATAATGACAAAGTGAAAACAGGTTTTTAGACATTTGTGCTAATTTATTAAAAATCAAAATGTAAAATATCATATGTAGACAAGTGTGCACACCCTTTGATATGACATCCAAAAGTGAGCTGAGGTGCATTTTGTTTCCACTGATACTGCTTGAGATGTTTCTACAACTTAATTGGAGTCCACCTGTGATAAATTCAATTGATTGGACATGATTGGGGATTGCCAACACCTGCCTATATAAGGTCCCACAGTTGACAGTGCATGTCAGAGCAAACTCCAAGCCATGGGGTCAAAGGAATTATCTGCAGACCTCAGAAACAGGATTGTGTCAAGGCATAGATCTGGAGAAGGGTACGGAAAAATCTCTGCAGCTTTACAGGTCCCAAAGAGCACAGTGGCCACCGTCATTCGTAAATGGAAGAAGTTTGGAACCACCAAGAATCTTCCTAGACCTGGCCGCCCGGCCAAACTGAGCAATCGGGGAAGACGGGCCTTGGCCAGGGAGGTGAGCAGGAACCCGAGGGTCACTCTGACAGAGCTCCAGCGTATCCTTGTGGAGATGGGAGAACCTTTCAGAAGATCAACCATCCAGGCAGCACTCCACCAATCAGGCCTTTATGGTAGAGTGGCCAGACGGAAGCCCCTCCTTAGTAAAAGGCACATCACAGCCCGCTTGGAGTTTGCCAAAAGGCACCTAGAGGACTCTCAAACCATGAGAATCAAGATGAAACCAAAATTGAACTTTTTGGCCTGAATACCAAGCGTTACGTCTGGAGGAAACCAGGCACCGCTCATCACCTGGCTAATACCATCCCTACAGTGAAGCATGGCGGTGGCAGCATCATGATGTGGGGATGTTTTTCAGCAGCGGGACCGGGGCGACTAGTCCTGATAGAGGGAAAAATGAATGCAGCTAAGTACACCGAGATCCTTGAAGAAAACCTGCTCCAGAGCGCTCTGGTACTCAGACTGGGGCGAAGGTTTACCTTCCAACATGACAACGACCCGAAGCACACAGCCAAGAGAACAAAGGAGTGGCTTCGGAGAAAGTCTGTGCATGTCCTTGAGTGGCCCGGCCAGAGCCCAGACCTGAATCCAATTGAACATCTGTGGAAAGAGCTGAAAATGGCTGTGTACTGACGCTCCCCATCCAACCTGATGGAGCTTGCAAGGATATGGCAAGAGGAATGGGCAAAAATGTCCAGAAACAAGTGTGCCAAGCTCGTAGCTTCTTTTCCAAGATGCCTTGATGCTGTAATCGCTGCCAAAAGTGCCAAGTATTAGGCTAAGGGTGTGTACAGATATGTAACCCCTAAATAACCTATTTTTGTCAGTAAAATAAAATTGCATATTTTCTAAAAACCTGTTTTCACTTCGTCATTATTGGCTATTGTGTGTAGATGTTTGAGGCAAAAAATGAACTCAATCTATTGTAGTATAAGTCTGTAACGTAATAAAACGTGGAGAAGGTGAACGGGGTGTGCAGACTTTCCGGCTTGACTGTAACTCATAAGTAAAGTTTGCAATCTTCGTTAGAGAATGAAACTCCTAAATATCTTAATCACAGAGCAGCGTTTAAACAACAATATTTTAGCCATCTTTTTTGACATAATGTTAAACTGATACTTTATCCTCTGTTCTCACGTACTTTTTCATTATTTTCCGGTGTCTTATTTTCTTTGATGTCTGATATTTTTAAGCACTCGTACTGATCAAGCCAAATGACATTTATATTGCCATTTCAATTTACAGAATTATACAATTCTGACTGTTTTATTGGATGCTCTGCCACTTGTGCAGGCATAAATATAGCAGATAAATATTTTTCATGATATGAATTAAGAAAAATGAATGAAAAACAAATGTTTTATACTGTATAAATATGATGTCATTGAATCCATTTAGATTACCACCCGATAGTAATAGTTGTTTTTTTAATAGCCTGGGAGCAAATAATATTTAAAGAATCGATAAAGGAATCGATAAAGAATCGGATCGATAAGCAGAATCGATAATGGCATCGATATCAATAAAATCTAACGATTCCCATCCCTAGTGGTCAGTGTGGTTATTTCTGTAAGGAAACCCAGAAAAGTGCTGTATAGGTATGGGGTATGCCCCGCCAAGCCGCAACTTGGCGGATGGCATACCTGCCATCCTAATATTTGTATCTCTATAGCGCCACCACGTGGCTCGATTTGGTTAAAACTAGAGGGGTGAAGTCTTTATGTTTCTCTTAATAGACCTACCAAGTTTCATTACTTTTTTGTCACAGGGTTTTGGAATTATTAGCATTTTTGTGATAAGCCACGCCCACAAAAATGTTATTGGCACGTCATTCGGTAATTTTTGGACCCAGGCATTAGAAAAGTGAGGCATGTATGAAGGCATGCGAGATGAGTCGTTCTACCAGGTTTTGCGCAAACTGGTCAAATTTTGTAGGAGGAGTAATATTTTAAGTGTTTTACATAAAAATGCTAATTAGCGGAAAATCCAATATGGCTGACTATATGGGTCCTTGAAGCCAATTTGTTCGGCATGAGCAGAGGGACCCGTGTACCAAATTTGGTGACTGGTCAAACAGGCCGTCGGCAGTGGGCGTGGGCGTGACACCTTCTAACTATATGCCAAGTTACATCAGAATCAGCCAAGCGGTTAAGGAAAAACACAGAAAAGTAATATATGAGTAAATTTAAAATAAAATGGCGGCAAATTGAAGATGGTGCCGACCCATGTAGTACATATTTATGTTCCAAATCCGGGCCTTTGTCACTGTCGCAAGTTTGATCTCTGCAAATGAACAGTGATCTTTAGTGAACTTAAAAAAATAATTATAATAATTATATTTGTATCTCTATAGCCCCACCACGTGGCTTGATTGGTTTAAAACTGAATGGCTGGAATCTTGATGTTACTCTTAATAGACCTAGCAAGTTTCATAACTTTCTGAAAAAAGGTTTTGGAATTATCAGCATTTTTGTGATAAGCCATGCCCACTGAAAATTAATTGGCTTATCATTTGGTTACTTTGGGACCTAGGCCTTAGAAAAGTAATGCATGTATGAAGACATGTGAGATAAGTCCACCTACCTAGTTTCATGCAAACTGGTCAAATGTTGTAGAAGAAGTAGCATTTTAAGTGATTTACAAAAAATCCAATATGGCAGACTTTATGGGTCCTTGAGGCAAATTTGTTCGGCATGAGCAGAGGGACCTGTACACCAAGTTTTGTGACTCTAGGTAAAACGCGGTGCACTTTTCTACACTCGCAATTTACTTATGCACTTTTCAACAATGGGGGATCAGGCAGCCAGCCAGCCAGTCAGTTACCCACATTCAGTCGTTTAGGCCCGCCCGCTCTGCGTCCAGGCAAAAATGTGTCTTTGTCCCAAACATTATGGAGGGCACTCTCTTTCTATATATACAGCACTGGAAAAAATTAAGAGACCACTGCAAAATTATCAGTTGTCTCGTTATTTTGGTTCTGCACTCTAGGACCAAAGTTTGAAAGTATACAATGAAAATGAGGTTGAAGTGCCGACTGTCAGCTTTAATTTGAGGGTATTTTCATCCATATCGGATGAACCGTTTAGAAATTATAGAACCTTTTGTACATAGTCTCCCCCCCCCCCCATTTTTGGGCATCAAAAAATATTGGACAGTTTAACAAAATGTAGAATAAAGTAATCATTTTTAATATTTGGTCGCATATCCTTTGCATGCCATGACTTCATGATGTCTGTGACCCAACAATATCAAAAGACTCTTGATATCTTATTTTCTGGTACTCCTACAAGTAGGGGTGCAACGAATAATCGACGTAGTCGACGAAAATCGATGACCAAATTAGTTGCCAACGAATTTAATTGTCAATTCGTTGGTGACGTCATCGCGTGTGTTTTTCACGCTGTGGAGCTGAATTAAACACATCGTTTTTTTCCGGAGCTGATGATGGAAGTAGCTAAGGAGTGAGACATCTTGCTTCCTTCTCATCTTTGTTGAGAGGTGCACATGCACATTTCACTCTTAACGCGGCCAAAAAGGCTGTGAACTGCAACTGCGAAGCTGATCTTGCCTGGCATGGGAGCACATCAGTTTTGCTGGAGCATCTGAAGAGGAGGCACGTTCTGGATGATGAAGACTCGTCTCGGTAAGCTAGTTAGCTTGTTAGCTGGCTAGCTACAGTAGATACTGTTAATGTTAAAAGCCATGTTACTTCACGTTATGAACTGTAACATATTCTATTTTGAAACACATTTTCTCTTGATCAATGAATTGTTAATGGCGTTGAACATACAGTAGCAAATAATAACCTATTATTCACAACGATCCAGTTCACATTCCAAATGTGCCCTTAACTTTACAATCTTAAACGTTGCATCATTGTCATCATGGCGACGTTTACGGAGAATGTGTTGCTGTCGAGTGCACAAGTTTAGAGAACACCGGAGAATTTGATACTTTCTAAATGGCAATAAATTCTACTGTCTGAGTGCGTGCCCAATGTGCGTTGCATTCGAATTGTTTCAAACGATTTATGGGTTTGTTTGATCTTGACTTTTGGAAAAAGTGACAGCCCTAATAACTCTCATAAATTTCCATTTATCGTAAAACTGGACATATAGAGGGGCAACATTTATTTAGAACACATTTCATCTACACAAGATTCTAGAACCAAAAACAAAAAATATGGCTTGAATGTAGATTTTTTTAATAGAGTAACTGGCAGTAACTGGCTTTCTCATGACACAATGCCTACATACCATAACAGTTTTGTCCACCACCCTTCTTCCGTCTTCATTATATGTTACAGGGAAGGCAAAACGCTCCCATACAGATGACTTAAATGATGCGGGAGGCCTCAAGTTCTTCCGCTCCTCCGCTAGCCATGACTGTCAATGCGCTTTGTTTCTTTTTTCTTCTTCGCTTTTTCAATATGCCCGTTCACGTGAACACACAACTGCTTTTTTTAAATAATCAAATCACTGCAACTCTGCATCGAGATTTAGGGGATTATTACTTAAGTAACAGCGGCAGTAAAACTGTATTTCACACTATGACGGTTAAAAACGTTGCAATCAATCCGCAGTTCTCATGTGTGCCGAACTGTGGGGGGGGGGGGGGGTCAACTACGGTCCGTTACACCACTACTGTTGGCCTAATATGATAGTCCGTAATACGTTTTTTGTACTGCAGCCGCACTATAAATTTAAAATGTATGTTGTATTGATGCCAGAAACATGCTTTGATTAAGGGAAAACCGCTGTAGTTTTGTTAGATTTTATTGCTGCTACTTTACCTGTCCTTGGTTTTAAATTTTGACAGAAAAAATGGATATTGGAATATTTATCTTTTGTATCAGCAGCAAAGTTCATTAAAAGACGTATTTTTGAATGAAGTATTCATCTTTATTGTCTTCATTGTTAGTTAGCACATGCCTAAAACAACCTCAAGCTAAATTTAAAAGATGATAGCTAAATAAGAGCCATTGAGTAATTGTGTGATTCATAATCTGAATAGTCGATTATTTGTTTCAATAATCGATAGATTAATCTAATCAAAATAGTCGTTAGTTGCAGCCCTACCTACAAGCGATACAATAACCTCTCTGCATTTGAATGTATCTCTATGGGAATTGGGGGTGGGACAAGATTTAGCTGAAAATTACACTGGAACAGTATGGAACACATGGTTGGCTAAATGGCTCTAAGTCATCAAGAGTCTGACGTATCAAACAAGCCTTAAATCATCACTCTGCTGCCAGAAATACAGTAGATATGGATGGGTAACTTGAAGGGTTTCTTCTCCTGACTTATTTTTCCATAGGAGTTCAATAGGAAAATTTGTCAGGAGAAACAACCCTTAAAGTGATCAATCAATCCATATCTACTGCATATCTGGCAGCAGTGTGATGGTTTGAGGCTCGTTTGATACCTCAGACCCTTGATGACTTACAGCCATTTGACGAACCATGTATTCCATACTGTTCCAGTGTAATTTACAGCTAAATCTTGTCCCACCCCCAATTCCCATAGAGATACATTCAAATGCAGAGAGGTTATAGTATCGCTTGTAGGAGTACCAGAAAATAAGATATCAGGAGTCTTTTGATGTTGTTGGGTCACAGACATCAGGAAGTCATGGCATGCAAGGATATGCGACCAAATATTAAAAATTTGAAGGCACAGTCAACTTAGTGTATGTAAACCTCTGACCCACTGGAATTGTGATATAGTGAATTAAAAGTGAAATAATCAGTCTGTAAACAATTGTTGGAAAAATTACTTGTGTCATGCATAAGTAGATGTCCTGACTGATTTGCCAACACTATAGTTAGCTAACATTTTAGCCACCACACTCTGTGGAGTGGTTAAAAATGAGTTTTAATGACTTCAACCTACGTTTATGTAAACTTCCGACTTCAGCTTATATATAAGTTGACTTCATATATATATATATATATATATATATATATATATGTGTGTGTGTATGTATGTATGTATGTATATATATATATATATATATATATATATATATATATCCCAAATTAAAAAGAAATGACAACTAACACAGAAGAATAAAAATAAAGAAATAAAAAAGTATATAGAAAGGAACGCTACCTAGGTATACCAAAATGATAACCGCAGAAAAATAACTGCAACAGACAATTGTAAAAGGTGTATACCCATAAACTGTTTGTAATGGCAGCATCGTGAACTTGTTTTGGAGTATTTAATACATAGCAAAGAAAAAAATCAAGGCAGTCCTCAGCAGAAAACACTTTATGAAATGCTTAGGAAACCAAAATTAATTAAAAATGATATTTGAAAATAATACAGAAATAAAACTAATGGAAAAAACAAAACTATAATAGACTTGGTACGCTCATATCTACTACAAATTTCACTTACCAGGGCTATGTAGATTAATGAGGAAAAAGACATACCTGTATGCTGCATGAAATGGTATTACCATGTAAACTTGTTTGGGAGCATTCAACTCAATGTGTGTTCAATTATCCGGACTAAATATATCACTTCAAGTGATCTCATTTCTGTAAGGCTTTTCTAATCCAATATTGGGATTAAACTTGGAAATCGATTGCTGTGAGCAGCTCCTGTTCAAACTCACCAGGAGAAGTTTCCCACATAGACGGCCAACCTCTTGCTCCGCCCGCCACTGTAGGTTGTACAGGATAGCTGGCTTGTTCTTCAGGTTTGGTTGGCTGGGCCTTGCTGGAAGATGTGGCCTCCTCTCTCGACAGCCTGTCTTGACTTACAGAGCCTGTCAGTACATCATCATAGAGATCGCTTGGCTCTGCTCTCCCCACAAAATCGCCATCCTGAGAAGAAAAAATTAAACATAATATCTCAGTAACCAAAGTGCTTCGTAGTCCTGCCCCCCCCTGTCGCTGGCTGGTCCAAGAAGACTGCCAGAAGATATTACCTTTCCCACATTGGGATCTTTCAGTCACCCTTATGATGATATATGGCATTGTAAAGACCAACCTATGTGATACAAAGTCCATAATATACACACCACTGCGTTTTAATCAAATTTGAATCGTATAATTAAGAGTTTGAGAAACATAACTACACTACCCAGAATCCCCAGTCGTACATCACCTGCTCCCGCTCTTGCTAGCTAACGAAGTAGCTACAGGCCGCTCTGCTAGCGAAAATGGCTATCACTTTGTGACTATTGTAACTTTCTATGGAAGAGAAATTAAGAGCATCACCAAGGGCGAGAATCACTATCAGTCTGGCCATGTTGAAAGTGTCAGCTTTAGTGGTGGCTTTCACTTCAGCAGTGGTGCTGAGCAAGTGAGTAGCCTGGATGTCGTAGTCGTTTTAGTTGTTTTTTGAAAACGCGCTTGTTGCTTATTTGTTGGACATAATTTAAAATTACCATTTAAAAACGTGACAACCCCTTTCTTGGGTGTTTTGAATGTATAGCTGCCTGAATATAGAAAAAAAAAAAATCAGTCCATTGACTCGCATAGTTTTTCTCCGAAAAGAGGTACCAGCCATTTGTCACCAAAGTGAGCAGAGGTCTATTGTTGCATTTAAATACAGTATTTAAAAAAGCATTGCCAAATGCTGAGAAAACCATAAAAGTCAAACAAAAATAAACAAGAGCATTAGTAAAGGCAAGGTAATAGCTGAGCCAGTAATATCAAATACGTTTCTCAAACTGCATTATTTCCCAGGACATTTTATGTGACCAACACACGCAATATAGACTGGGATTGTGGGGGTGGGAGGGGGGCTTTAAAGTTGTTCACCTTTAAGGCTGGTTGTACAAAAAATATTTTCCAGGACCACTATTTGTTTTCTAGGAGATTTTGGCAATTTTCTCATTTCCATGACTGGAACATGGAGGATACAGAAAAGGGCGCTACGCACGCTCTTAGGAAGAATAGAAGATCTTTTTATTCCATCCAAAACGCCATGTATTAAGTAATAAGAGCGCGCATTGCGGCCTTTTACCTTGTTTTTAAGGTAGCACCTCGTCTCTAGCTGCTTGAGTTCAGATCTCAAACTTTCATGACTGGAAAACTGCTTCAAAAAATGTCAAGTTTTCCTGGTTTTTCAGGATGCGTGAGAAAATAACAGAGTGCTAGTCCTCACAGTAGTGAGTGCTGAAGAGGTGGAATGAAACATAAAAGGATAGCAAAGAATTTGAGTGGGAGGAGTTAGAGGAAGATACTGAGGAAGGACATAAGTAGTCATTTTTAATGCCCCCCTTTTTCTAGTCAATTGTGTGTGTGTATAATACAGTGCAGTCCAAAAGTATTTGGACAGTGACACATTTTTTGTTGTTTTGGCTTGGTACTCCAGCACATTGGATTTGGAATGGAGCAGTGACTATGGGCTCCATCTTACACTCGGCGGTGGCGCTAAACCTAATGCAATTGCTTTCAGACCGACACAGTTGTAATTCTACCGTTCAGCGCTCACATTGTTTAAATAGCAAGTAAACCTGCACATAACTGGGCGTGTTGGTCTTAAGATGTGGTGTGGCCAGGCAAAGTTTTGGCGTATTGCTATTTTGAGGCATCAGAAAGCGTTTGCGCTAAAACCACCACAAACCTGGTCTTAAGTCATGTTATTTTAACGGCGAAATATTAAGATAGTAATAAGCGTCTACATAGGCATGTGCACAACGCACGTACACCCTCCTCCTGTCTGTTATACATAGGGACATGCAGAACTATAAATAACTGCCTTGCGGTTGTATGCCTCCGCCAACAAGTCAAGTTGCAGTTTACATCAAGTAAGTTGCCATAGCCATGACTGTCAATGCGCTTTGTTTCTTTTTTCTTCTTCGCTTTTTCAATATGCCCCGTTCACGTGAACACACAACTGCTTTTTTTAAAATAATCAAATCACTGCAACTCTGCATCATGATTTAGGGGATTATTACTTAAGTAACAGCGGCAGTATATGTATTTCACACTATGATGGTTAAAACGTTGCAATTAATCCGCGGTTCTCATGTGTGCCGAATCGTGGGGGGAGGGGGGGCAGGTCAACTTATTTATCTTTTGTATCAGCAGCAAAGTTCATTAAAAGACGTATTTTTGAATGAAGTATTCATCTTTATTGTCTTCATTGTTAGTTGGCACATGCCTAAAACAACCTCAAGCTAAATTTAAAAGCTGATAGCTAAATAAGAGCCATTGAGTAATTGTGCGATTCATAATCCGAATAGTCGATTATTCGTTTCAATAATCGATAGATTAATTGACTATCAAAATAGTCGTTAGTTGTAGCCCTACACCTAATGCATGATTTGTCATTCGATGGAAAACTCACAAAAACACGCACTGCAATAGACGGACATTTGTAGTGCTGAAAATGTGCTTCAGACGTCTGGATCATAGACACGTGGAACATTACAATACAGCTCTCTTCATCTAGAGCCTGTAAGTAAATGGAATGGTTTTGACTGAAAAAAAGTCCTAAACTTTGTCCAGTGAATATTGCATTTATCCTGTCATCTATTATTTATCCATGTCATCTACAAAGTCCACATTGGCTGTAAAACCGCAGACATGGCAACACTGGCACAGGAGTTAAGCATTTGTTGTTCTGAAATGCAATCTCCATATGAGACACTAGATTACATTACATTACATTCATTTAGCAAACACTTTTATCCAAAGCGACGTACAATTAGTGCATACAGAGACATCATCAAGATCACTACAGAGCAGACAAGAGACAAGACAAAGCACATCCTTCCCATAATGTAGCAGCTATCCCTAGTAATGAACGTTGACTGTAGTTCACAGTAAGCTGTGGGAAAATCAGCTATACTACACTTCTATTCTAAATAATATTATAAACTATAACAAACAGACAGGAAAACACAGGGAACTAGTAAACACAGGGAACTGATATTCCTAGGTTAGAATATCAGTCAAGGTGGAGTCTGAAGAGGTGTGTCTTCAGGCCTTGACGGAATGCAGGCAGGGTTCGAGTAGAACGTAGGGGAATGGGAAGTTCATTCCACCACTGAGGAGCTAAGGTGGAAAAACTCTGCAGTCGGGACGAGCGAGAGCCGTTGACACGGAGGGGAGGAAGTGCGAGTCGCCCTGCTGTAGAAGAGCGAAGTGGTCGAGCAGGAACATAGTTCTGGATTAAGTCCTGCAGGTAGGCGGGGCCTGTCCTATTGGCTGCAGTGTAGGCCAGTGTAGATGGGGTAAAAATCTGTATCTATAGCCTTTAAAGTTGACAGTATGTACTTTGACCTCATACTCATCATTCCATTTCAAATCCATTGAGCTGGAGTACAGAGCCAAAACAACAAGAATTATGACACTGTCAAATACACATGGACTGCACTGCATGTATGTATATATACAGATCCTTTCCAAAAAATTAGAATATCATGGAAAAGTTTTTTTTTTTTTTTCATAATTCCATTCAAAAAGTGAAACTTTCATAGATTATAGATTAATTACACACAAAGTGAAATATTTCTAGCCTTTATTTGTTTCATTTTTCATAATTTTGGCTTACAGCTCCAGAAAACCCCAAAACAGTATTTCAAGAAATTAGAATAGTGTGTCGAAAATCAGCATTTACTTCAGTTATTTCAGAGAATGAATGTTTTAGACTGAGTGTCACACTATCATCTAATTTACTCAAAACACCTGCAAAGTTTATCTCAGTTTGGTTCAGTATGGGGAAGACTGCAGACTTGACAATTGGCCAGAAGACCATCATTGACACCCTCCAGAACATGGGTAAGCCACAAAAGGTCATCGCTAAGGAGGCTGGCTGTTCACAGAGTGCAGTGTCCAAGCATATCAATAGAAAGTTTAGTGGAAGGGAAAAATGTGGCAGGAGAAGGTGCACAAGCAAAAGAGATGACCGTAGGCTTCAGCGGATTGTCAAGCAAAGACGATTCCAAAATTTGGCGGAGATGCAGAGGGAGTGGACTGAGGCTGGAGTCAGTGCTTCAAAAACCACCACGTACAGACGTATCCGGGACATGGGCTACAACTGTCGGATTCCTCGAGTCAAGCCACTAGTGATGGGCAAAACAGTTCACTTCAGTGACACGAATCACTAGAATCAGTTCATTAAAAGATTAGTTCAAAAGATTCGTTCACCGAATCGTTCAGTGCTTGGGCGGAGCTCCGACTGCGTACTGCGTAGTCCGACTCACTCAGTGAACTGAAACGGCCGAACAGTTCATGCGGAAGTGCTGTCGCTTTGACAAATGCGCCAAACTCCGTTTACAAATCTTGATATTTTAAAAGTTTCCTCGTTGAATATCAATATTGGAGATGAACGCTGGTTTTCAATGACTTTTAAGTCTTAACTTGCTGGGCCTGATTCTGGCAGTTTGAGCCGCTGATTATCACTCAGGATCAAGTCACGTTAACTCACTGTGTCTAGTAGCCTTCAGTGAACGGATCACTCAACTTGCACCGTTCCGTCACAGTTTAAGGATCTGAGACAGTCTCAGCCACACGTTTTTTTTTCTTCCATATTGCAGGTTTCACCACGCAATAAAAAAAAAAACTCAAGAAAACAAAAAGTTGTTATATAGAAGTGCAATTTAATTGTAAGCTTGGCTTACAATTTACATTGCAATTAAGTCTGCTATTCATATTGTGTATTCATATATTTGTTGCCATGCATCTATTCTGCTGACATGTAGTCTGACTACAGTAGTCAGCCGAATGTAGTCAGTCATGTAGTTGTCATTCATATTTATTGCTGTAATTCACATCTTTTAATGCTATTCATAATTTTGTTGACATTAATTTTGTTCTACCACTAACTTCAATCACTCACTCATATTTTGTTATATTGCTACATGATTCTAAACATGTAGCAACAGAACAAAATATGAGTGAGTGATTGAAATTAGCGACAGAATAAAATATATATATGAATGTCAACACACAACAACACTCGTCACGTGGTGCTGTAGCTTCTGTAGCCTACGTGTGTTGCTGTGGCAAAGTAATTTCCCTCCGGGATCATTACTTGAACGCACCCCACACTCCTCTCTCATCGCAGCCTGCCGGCATCGTTTTTCTTTTCTTTTTTTCTGGAAATATGCACTCCTGCCTGCACCGGTGAGTCTGTCGCTACAATCTCCTTTCATTACGGGCCAGCCTAACATTTTAAGTTTGTTTATCTGGAAGTCTGTTAAAACAACAGGGAACTTGAAAGTGTGCGTTTATGTTAATTAATGTGGCTTTGTAAGTTTAACAATCATGTGCTAACGCCCGGCTCCATTAGCTGTCAGCTCGGAGAAAATAGACCCATGTGAGTCTATCCTATCGCTGCGAACGAATGACTTCAATCACTCGGGGATTTAGTGTTGTGTCGTTCGCGAACGTCCCCCGGGGGATTCGCAGTGAACGAATCACAACACGTTCGCTCGCAGAAGTCCACTCTGCACGCTCGCTGCCTCGCTCGGCGCCCGCCCGCGAATGTTTTTTTATAAAAAGATTTTTTTTTATAAACTTTATTTCGAACAATTTAGGAAACAAATTAGAGAAAAAAAAACTTTCTAGTATACAACACGCAAACACGGTACTCATTTCGGCTATACAATACTTAGAACAATACGTCCGAAATGGAATAGGAAGAAGCAAATGCAAATGATTCGTTCAGCACAGCAGAACTGGTTCGCAAGGGACGAATCACGTTCGCTCGCGGCAGTCCCTCCCCCTCCCTGCACGGTGCACGCTCGCTGCTGATCAGATCCGTTCGAGAGCTCAACTGAACTGAGAAATGAACGGATCTTTTCAGTAAGTGATTCAGTTCAGTTCGTTCACCCAAAAGATTCGGTCTTTTGAACGAATCGTTCGCGAACGACACAACACTACAAGCCACTCCACTCATTCTCTGAAATAACTGAAGTAAATGCTGATTTTCGACACACTATTCTAATTTCTTGAAGTACTGTTTTGGGGGTTTTCTGGAGCTGTAAGCCAAAATTATGAAAAATGAAACAAAGGCTAGAAATATTTCACTTTGTGTATAATGAATCTATAATCTATGAAAGTTTCACTTTTTGAATGGAATTATGGAAAATGATATTCCATGATATTCTAATTTTTTGGAAAGGATCTGTGTATTGCTCAGTGCTGCAACCTCCACTATCAATTCAGGAGAGCGCAGACAAGCACATGCTCTCACAAGTTGGGCTCGCACAGACATGAGCCAGAGGAAGACACTTCATGAGTAGCATAAAGGGATAGTTCACTTTGTTTTTTTAAATATTATTTCAGTTTTAATTTACAATTGGTCCTGGCAATTTTACTGTCAAATGGAGGCTAGAAAAAACATATTCAATAAGTCTTTCATTCCACATGCAATTGCTTTTATGAATTCTTAATATTTTGACTTATTAATCTCTACCATAGTACTCTAATCAGTCTAATGTACTGGTCAGGTACCTGAAGCTCTGTTGTGTTTAGTAGGCACTGGGTTGTTTGTGGCCTGTGTTGCCTGAGCCAACTGTGTTGTTTGTGTCCTGCATTGTCTGGCTGTTTGTTTTTACTGCAGTCATAGTGAAGCCAAAGGCAAATTTCCACAGTAGTGGACAATAAACTATCTATCAGTCTGTCTGTCTGCAGAAATGTGTGACTTTGCAATGGCTGCTATTGGGTATCCAGGGTTTTTATATATAAAGCAAATAAAATACACTAAGTAACTGCACAGCAGCTTGTAGAGAGATGCTTTGTTTCCAACACACAAACTGGATGGTGGTGTGTCAAAATGTAATCAAAATAAAATCAAACCTATTTTCTAAAATATAAAGCCTCTATGTTCTATGTGATACTAATGTTTGACGTTACAGATATTGGTGGAGACAAATCCTGAAACTGCGGACTAACGTAAAAAGCCATTGTGATAATGACAACTTCATTTAGGTTACACCAATATTGTGGTACTGCACTTGGGGTTCACAATTTATTCTGCTACTCATTTTAAAATCAAAAATTTCAATTCATGCTTTTCTAAAGAACCCCGTCAATTAAACCCTGCCCATGAAAAGAAAAACATCAAATTTAACCTTGGATCAGTCACTTTTTTCTCATATAAAATGCCCCTGAAAACATCAACATTTAAACAAAGGTGTCCTTCATTCTTTTTTGCAAAAAAAAAAAAAAAAGCTAGAAAAGTAATTCATACAGACTTGTCTGTATCATTTGACACAAAATACAGCCCTTATTCTGTATGCAATTTGTAAGCTATATATTTTTCATTTTAAAAAGGTGCGTCACACACAAAAAAAACAACAACAAACCCTAGTGTGATATCTTTGCTTTTGTTGGTACGATTTAGCTTTTTAAAATTGGCTTTCATGGCCACTGTCTGTGAGATGCTACACAAGAAATGAACTGCCCTGAATCAAAGAACTGCCACCCAGTGGTGTGCTGAAACTATGCAAAAAATCTACACTAAAAAACAAACAGATTTCACTGTTCGTTTTCAAGTTTTTCTTGTCATTGAACAGTACCGGTAGCAGCTGAAATACAGGTACAATTATATGGATGCTTGGGAAGTGGAAATCTATGGAGATTGCAAGCGTTGGAAAGTAATCAAATTGAACTTTAGCCAAATAAAGTTTGCAGATACAAATTTTGTCACAGGCAAGATGAATTTGCTTGTGTAACTGTACAACGTAGCCAACCAAGACATGACTGTCAATTGTTTAACAGTTTTCAAGATACAAATTTACTTGACATAGGGAGAATAAAACAGTAATGGTTGGATAACTGTTCCTGATTCTAAGAATACTCCATCATTAAAATGTAATTTATTACACAACCTTGTCGGCTACATGTTCTGTAGAGTGAATTCTACTTGACTATGCAAATTGTAGAAATTCACAAATCCTTGGTACAAGTACCCATGTTTGTGCATTAAAACATATCCAAGAATGAATGTGTCTTACAAAGAAAACCAGACAAAGGTGTTTGGTTTCTTTCACATTTCACAGTGGGTCTGCTGTTTCTAAAGATGGCAACTTCCCCAATTCCCTAGATGTTACAAGCACCTATTTAAAAACTTAATATAAAAGTTAAAATAAATGCAGAATTATCGGATTTAAGAAGGCGTGGGATTAAGTTAACTGTTATTACATAAATGAAAATGGAAGCTAATAACAAATATACGAATTGACAAGCAATTATATAAATGAACGCAATTTAACACATAGCTAACATTACAGTAATTAATGTTTGTTCACTGGCTAATGTACCATATTTATGTCGCTTGTTAGCTAACAAACTAGGAAGGGCATGGAGGTGGGTAGGCATGGCCATTATTGGCTTCTATATAAACACTAAAAAGACAGATAATTAACGTTAGATAATTGTTATTGTAAAAATGATTTGTTGACGGTGGCTAGATTAACTTGACAAGCTAAAACGAAACCAGATTGCTATCCCCGTTCGTAGCTAACTTGCGAACTAATAACTAGCTAAGGTAAGCTAACTGCTGTCCTCTCTTCAACATCCTAGTCTACTCACAGCGTATTTCAGCGGCTGTAACGTATAATCACGCATATTTATTGCTTTAAAGTCAGACATCAGATAGCCAGCATCCTAGCCAACGGTTTCTCCATCACTTGCACCAATTCCAAAGAAGCCCAGTTAGCTAGTGCTAACGTTCGCTAGCACTAACGTTAATCGACCGACAATAATACTGGCCATGTCCTATCTGACGTAAAATACCTGCCAACTAACGTTAGTAATATAACGTTAGCTAAAGTCCTTGTTGCCTATACATAGCAGGAGTCATTATTATTATTACATTTATGGGTTTCACCCTTGATTCCTCCTCATAACCAGTAGGTCACACTCATTTCCCACATGTGTCCCGGGCGGGCCCCAGTACATGCTGCCCACACGCCGCCCCCTCCGTCTCACCTCGCCACTGTTTTGATTGAAATCATCTTCACCGTAGATGTCTATGAGCTCCGCTGCATCCGCCGGGCCCGCTGCTGCAGCCGCCATCCCCGCCAGCCCTGCCCTATGCAATTTAAACCGGCCTCGCTAAACACTTTTGAGAATCCAAGTTGAATATACTCGTATTTATTGGCGCCCTTTAGCGTGCTGAGTGTGTATTTAAATCACTCTTGTTGTGCAGCTTTCCAGCAAACATTAGGCTGCTAGCTAGCTAGCTAGCTACTTTGCTAACATGTCCGATCCCTCCCCTTCCCGTTCCTTTCCCTCTCACCAACGATAACCTGTAGTTAGGTAGCTAGGTCGTGCTGTGGCAGTTGATCGCTACTTCGAACCGTTCTATAACCTTAGTATTTCTCTCCTGTCCTTTAAAATAAATAAATAATCTTGGATTTCAGTAAATTTCAAACAATCCTGCTACTTCCCATCCTCTATCGATACATACATCTCACCCGCCGGAACCAATTACTCGTGCCTTCACTGTGTAGTGCGCGTGAGCCTGGTGGGGAAACACTCATCGTTCCGTATGGTTCCGGGGGAAGCATCTTTGTATAACACCCATATTCAAGACATGTCCAGCATCAGATGTACTGGCGCTTAAATGTCTTAGTCTGGAAATAATGTTTACTTTAGCATACAAATTCGTTTTTGTGAACTCTGTCGTTATTGTACATGTATGTGTTTTGTATTGATACAAACTTTAAGATTAGCACCGGCTAATGACAAAGTTGGATGTCCTCACCAACATGGCGATAAAAGATGTCCTCTGTCATTTCATCTTGATCTTTTAACCCCAATAGTTCGTACAGAGCGCTCACCGAAAGCAGCAATCTAGTGCATTGAAACTGAAGTAAGAAAAAGGAAAGGAAGCATGTTTTCTGCCATTGCTGTGAACAAAGTGAGTGATTTAACAGAGCGGATTTGTCAGATTTAGTGTAACGTTACACACATGTAGTAAATTTAAATATGCACTGGGTGGGATTAGCGATTGTAAACGTGACTAGCAGCAGCAGCGAGCATTTTAATCGTGAACGAACTAACGTTACCAGGGAGGTCATGGTCGAAGAAACGTCAAGAGTCGCCAGGTCTTATGCGTTTAACATTGTAGCTATGTATTTCAGCATAGTATGACAGATCTGTAGTAGCATGAAGTGGAGAAACAAAAAAAAATATATTTTATTCGTGAAGTAGCTGTCAATCTTCTTCTTCTTTGTCTTTTAATTGGCGGTTTGTGATCCAGCTTTTGGTGCATTACCGCCACCACATGGGCTGGAGTGTGGTCCGAAGATTTGAGCTTCTTTCACCCAAAAATATACTATTATTTTATATTGTAGGAAAATAATAAATATTATATACATATACATATAGCTATCAAGCTAATACGATTGGTTGGGTTTATGTTTCAGTTCCAATGTTGTGCAGTGTGTGTTTCTTACGAAATCGAGAACAGCTTGCTGGTTTTGTTATGTCGTGCTTTGTAACATACAGTCTATGTTTGTAACACCGTCATATAACGTAAGGTAGCCTGAGCGACTTTCAGTTTTCTAAGGTATGTTATTTATAAGATGGTTTAGCACACAGTTCTGTGGTTTAGCAGGACCGCGATGGAAATAAGTCATGTGACTTTATTGCGATATCCTTATAGACTAAGTACCACATATGATATGCGTAGCTGTGTAGCCTTGTATTTTAATTTATCAAGTGACGTTAAACTCAATCAGTAAAGGAAGAACTTGTGTTATATATTGATGCTCGTTCTTTATATTTGCTCAAGGATCATTCTGCATTGCACTTCTGACATCTTTTTACTAATGTTGACTGTAGGAGAAATTGACACAGGGCAAAGAGTGCTGTATTTTCATTTTGCTGTTAATTATGCTAAACATACGGCGTACATTTGAACCTGTACACAGTAAAATGCTCCGTTTTAAATCAACTCTTACAGAGTACATATGGACTCTATTGGACTCGTATGTTGAATTAACACTGGACATTTTCCTGGTAGTAATTGCATGTTATTTTCATGTGTTACATACTTTTGTTTATAATTTGTTATTGTGTTCATCATTATATTGTATTTTTCAAATGCACTTTGTTTCTTGGGTAAGGGCATCTGATAATTAACAACAATAATAATAATAATCTTGTTGTGGTAATATTAATTCTTATAAATCATGATTTTGTTCTTTGTTAGCTTGTCAGTGGCCTTTGCCGGGTGTCATGGCGACATGCTGTGGTGGGCACTGTCTTAACCCGTGGTTACCGTGGTGAGGCACCTGAGGACTCGGGCAGTGACCTCATAGAGATTCCCCTGCCCCCGTGGCAGGAGAAGGCTGGTGAGCCACTTGATGTCAAGAGGCGGCGGCTCCTATATGAGAGCCGCAAGAGAGGCATGCTGGAGAACTGCATCCTGCTCAGGTCAGCAAGAGAGGGAGATTTTTGTTTAAAATGTTCTAACGGATTTATATACAACTTCACCACTGTTTCACCCAATAAGACAGAAATCAACCCATTGAATGGAAAGTGACTGATAATAAATTTGTATCTAATTTTTTTTATTAATCATTGTCAGCCCTACAGTAATGACAAGTTCAGTGGGTGCAAATCAAACCATTCAGTGAGCTTGGTGGAGATTAATATTGTATATGTGCAGGCTTTGTTTTACTTCACCAATTAGGGTAATAAACTGTTTTAAGTAGCATTTTAGTGCACCCATGTAATGTAACCTTACTGTAAAATCTGGCTCTGTTGTCAGAGTTTCTGATGAAGCATTGGATTGTTACATTAGTTTGAAACGTATGTTGATGTCTCACCAAACATACTATCAGCTGTTACCAAATTTTAGTATAGTGGTTTACCTTTTCCCCAGATGTGTTGTGAATTTTGGGCCACAATGTATAAAGGGACTTCCAGCTGATAATATTGCTTGATTAGGCCGTTCTGTTGGCTTTGTCTTTTATTTACATTTTTTCTAGCTATAGGCTACACATCCTGCACGAACATTAAAGCTATTGTGAATTAATTGACATCCACAGTTCACATTAAGCACACCATCTATATCAAACTGCCACAGTGTGAGGGTGAGATTTTTAGTCAAATACATGTCTTGTGTTTACTCAAGTCTGTTTTAAGACATTCATTTACAAATGGTGTCCTTGAAGGTCTGTGAAAAGCCCCTTGAATTTTATAGGAGAAATATTGTAGGAGTGAAAAATGTCCTTGAAAAGTCCTTGGATTTTCCATTAGAGACAGGGAAGGAACCTTAAAAGGGAATACCCTTTTACTTCAAGGTTCTGTGTTTAAAAAAAAAAAATGAAAAGGACTTTCTGATGTTGAGTGCTCTGCTCTCAATCAAAACCTTCCTTGACATAGCTGATACTGTATTCCAGATGGGTAATCCTGAGGGGAAATGGCTCCTTTTCAATCTTGACCCCTCAGATCTTCCTGATATTTGACACACATTTCTTTGCCCATCGCAAAAAGCTTCAATAAGAACATCTAAAAAGAATCCCACAAAGTGCCAGAAGAATAATTGCTATGTAAAGAGGGGCAAGGTGACAGAAATGGCGGACTTCAGTTCTTCTGTCAGTAAGAAAAATTTACAAACCTTCCAAAAGTAGTTGAAAGCAAAACTAAATTTGATAAACTTTTATCAGTCTTTTGCAGTGAACTGTTCCTTTAACCAGTCAAGTACTGTAAAACAAAAAGTACAAGAGATCCCACTCTGTATATTGGCATGTGTATACATCGGACTGTATAGAACAACATATGAAAAAAAGTTGGTAGATAAAAGTCTGAGATAATTTGATTATTCATTTAAATTCTTAATTCATTAATGCAAAGAATTAAGTCAAAGTATTCAAATGTTACCCATTTTGACTTTGTGATTACAATGAGACCAAGATATTGTTTTTATCATTTACGGTAGTCAAAGTGTAGTTCTCGAGAGCAGAGGTGAGTAGGCCAAAAGTGGCGTAAAAATGGACGGTTTGTGGTTACATTATAGGTGTCAAATATCAGAAAAATTTAAGATTTCAAGATTGAAAAGGAGCCCTCGGAATTACGCAGATAGCAGTTGTTGGAATCTGATTCTCTTCTTCGTACAGGATGTTGACAGCACGTTACATCAGCCGCACATCAGAATCAAGTCATTACACTGAGAAAAGATTGGCTTTCTCCTTCACGTGCCAATGCAATTTTATCCAGTTGTTGCGCTTCATAGTGTTCTGGAGCCTAATTAAGAACTACCAGTTTTGTGCAAAGTACATTCAATAGGCTACGTCTTCTCATACAGTCGGGTTTGCGGCTGGAGATGTAGCTTATATCTGTAAATGCAATGCTTTGCACTGCTGTAACATTAATGTCACCTTGATTACGTCATCAGAGAGGCTGTGACTGTCATTCTCACCACAGTTGGCAAGGTTACCATGTGGTTTCGGTTATCTCCACTGGCAGGCAGCATCACTTTTAATACCTATGATTACTTTGTCCCTAATGTTGCCGTTGTGTTCATCTCACCAGTACCTGCTCAGCACTCTGAATCAAACAGACGGTGTCCTAGATATTTTCAAGCACGTGTTAGTTCAGTCCTAATCATAATATGACAGTTAAAAGTAGTGCTCCAGTTACTGTGCTTACAAAATATTTAGATATATAAATATAAATAAATAAATTAAAAATTAAAAAAATATATATATATATAAAAGGAAAATATAGCTAAAGTCAATCCCTTTAAAGATCCCATGACACTTATCGTAAAGAGTAGGGTTTTCCCCGGTGTCCTGGCTAAATTCCCAACCTGGCTCTTTCAATCTGCCACCTAATCATCAACCAGTTTAATTTGCTAAAATCATTATCTCCTTCTCCTCCTCTGCTGATGTGTGGTGAGCATTCTGGTGCAAAATGGCTGCCGCTGCATCACCCAGGTGGGTGCTACACATTGGTGGTGGTAGAGGCTAGCTTCCCCCTCATTATAAAGCGTCGGTTGGTGAGAAAGGCCCTATATAGATGCAAGGCATTATTATTATACTATAGAAATATGTGGGGCTCAGAGCAGTCTAGTTTGCTTAGTGGTATATGCTTGTATAACAGCTCAATTTCAGACTGCACTACAAACCAGTCTAGTTTTACCTGAGCGAATTGTTAACAGTTTTGAAAACTCATGCCGCAACACATAGCTAAACACCCCCCCCCCCCCCCCCCCCCCCCTCTTTTGCAGTCTGTTTGCCAAGCGGTACCTGAACACCTTGACCGAGACGCAGCTGCAGCAGTACGACAAGCTGATCAACGAGCCTAGCAATGACTGGGACATCTACTACTGGGCCACAGGTGGGAGACAGGGGGATGAGGAGGTTGGGTGGAGAGAGAGGGGAGAGCCAGGGAAAGAAGGAAGATATTCCAAAGGTTTTTCCTTGAGCTGTTGCAGATGAGCTTGAGCACATTGGCGCAACGTTTGTGCAGATCGTGTGGTCCTGTTAAACGGCAGCAAAGTGGTTGATGACATATGCCAATCTTCCCTATCTTAACCTGAGAGCTCCCTCATTAGGGGATCTGCTTGTAGAGAGTCCCTCCCATTGACACAATTAAATTGGCTGGTGTTATCTTATTATGCTGTCCGAATCTCTGGCAGGGTTAGCTTCTAAGGTTCGAGCTAGTCGATGTGATTAGCGTTTGTCCACTGGTTCTCGTGTTGCCCATGGTGAACCCGACCTCTTTCAAACCTGACCATCCTGTGTCACCTGTAGAAGACTGAACATGGCAAACTAATATTTCCTGTCTAACCTCAGGATTACATACATGTATATATATTTTTGAAAATTTCAATTTCATTAATGCAGCTGTGGTGCAAAATGTGGGCATGTCTGCAGCTGTAAGGGCAGGGCTGTAAAGTTTGACAATATTGTCACATATTGTCACGATTAAAAAACTGCGAACATAAAAACTAGTCCGATCGCACCTGTGCGACAAGCTGTTTGATTCAATTAAATTTTTTCATTAACCCCTTAGCGCAGATGCCGAATTTGCTCAATTCTTACCTATTTAGGGGGTGTTTTAGTAAAGACTTTATAACTCCAGGGGCCCTATCTTACACCCGGCACTAAGCAGCGCTAACCCAAACGCAAGTGTCTTTGCTATCTTACACCCGGCGCAGGGTTCATTATAGCGCCTAGCGCTCATGTCGTTTAAATACCAGGGGCTCTATCTTGGCGATCTTAGCGCTCCAAGTCCACTTTTGCTAGTTTGACAGCGTGTTTTTTGAGCGCTAAGCACGGCGCAACGTGAAAATGGGCTGAACCGCGTCTCTTCATTAATTATAGGTGTGTCTTGGGCGTGACATGCAATAAACCAATCAAAATGTCATGTCCCATTGCCTTTAAAAGCCTGCTTTTCCACCTTGGCAGATTGCTTATATGATGGCGAAACACATGCTCGTGCGTGTTTAGTGCGATCAAGGAATAGGCTATATGGATCAATAGTATGATCAATATTATTCGGACTAACCATTATGAGTTCCCGGTAATTCCTGTGCTGTTATTTTACAAAATATATGCAGTTAAATTTCATTAAAAGCACCTGCAACAGCTGAGAATAAGCTACCAATGGCTTCCGTCTCACCTTAGAAAACGCCAAATTAGCCTGCTTGTTTAACAAAATTTAGTTTGATTATACAATGTCAAACATCAATTCCATGAGGATGTTCTTTTGCCTTGCTGACGAGTTAGTAAATTAGTAAAAACCTGCGAAAATAACAGGAAACAACTATTGCACCTCGGCGAGTGAATGTACATTAAAAGTTGTTTACGTAAAACAAAGCTGATAAAACTCGAAATTCTCTTACGCCCGGCTGTAATTTATTGTTCAAAGTATCCAATAAGACATTGCAGATACCGTTGCTAAGGTAATAAGGTCCTATGTTGGATAAAAGAAACGTCAATGAAACCGGAATGAACTGGAATGAGTGAGACTGGTTTACAGAGCATGGAGGGTATTACGCATCACCGTTTCAGATAGTGTAATAGCGGTATAAAGTGTTGTTTATTTCTCCCATGGATTGTCCCAGACAATAAATGACCCCTGAATTTTGATTGCGTAAAACCAATGGTAGGATTGGATATTTATTATATATTTAGTAGCAGATATTGGTAGTAGAATTACGTGGTATAATTACACAAGAATTTCACATGTTTACTTTGCATTTGAGTGAGCAGGGCTTTTCACAGCTTTTTTGGCATACGATCAGGGTATTGTTGGGTTTATCTAGTTGCTATGACAGACTACAAATTTATGTGATGAAGACATGTATTCATGAACTCACACATAGACGCTATTGTCCACTGTGTCATGCATGGGTAGGTATAGTTGCAGGCAAGACTGGGTGGGGGGTTGCTTGTTAAATGGACTTGCTAGGGGACAATAGTGACACTTAGAAACTCTGTATTAGGCAGAGTTCTCACAAATCATGTACTAATAATGCTAAAACACAGTGTTTGTTGTTTCCACTCATAGTTTGATTGCAGGAGAAATTAATATCTGAGTTGAGCAAAATCTTGGTGCCAGCACCATGGCCACTAGGGAGTCTGCACGAAGGGGTTAATGTTAAAACTGCAGGACTCAAAGATCAACTGCGATTTCTCTTCTAAGACAGACAATTACCTGCATTATGGGAGATGTATTTGAAGTAGTCAATATCATTCCGTAGCGTGCTCCATTAATAGCATTACTGTAGAACTCTAATTCCCGCCTTACACTGCGACAGATAGCAACTTTTGGGCAGTAGTGCGAAGTCTGTCGGCTAGCTAGATTCATGAGTGTTTCCCGGTGTAGTTCCTTTTTATCGTATTAAATCGAAAATATAGCCCTCTTTTTAAAAAATAAAAATCATAAACTTGGCAGAGCTGCTTTTTGAAATTAAGTTTCTTATTTTTGTAATTGTAAGTAATGAATCTTAAGAGATTCAGCAGAGTTTGGTAGATGTTTAAATTCTACCAAAGAGGGCTATATGGCCTAGTTTCCATATGCTTGTATACTGATGGCCCAGATGTAAGTAGATGCAATAATACAGTATAAACTGTGGGTAAAATGTTTCATAGAGGAATTTCAGGCAGTTCTTATTTGTAGATAATTTGTTTGATATATGCTTGCACTTCACTCATGAATTTTAGTTTTATAATAATGCATGCCATATAATTTGCCACAACGTTTAAAGTTTTTAACTTCAATATTAATTAAAAAAAATGTATCTCTTAGGTTTGTGCGACAGTTTTTTCCCTTTGCTGTAAAGTTTTTGACCTTACTAGCACAAAGGAAAGTTAATTTACAGCCCTGTGTAAGGGACATGTTCGCCTTGTCTTTTTCACTGGGACCTGTCCTCTTTCTGCACAGGGACCCACCCCACACCCCCCGACTACCAGAGCGAAGTGATGGACATGCTGCAGGAGTTCACCAAGAACCGGGACCAGGAGCAGAGGCTGAGCGCCCCTGACCTGGAGTACTTGGACACTGGGAAACAGTGACTAATGTTCACCCCTTGTCCGGATACTACACACAGTGTAGATAGACCCGCTGGTTAATATCACAACACACCTTCTGTGTCCTTTTAAAAATGTTTATTTGCTAATGTGTAGGAATCCGTTAACATGCCTGCCTGATTGGTCCCTGTCAAATTTGTCTGTACAGCAATAGGATTGTTAACGAGGTTTGTAAATGTGCCTCTGATCAAGAGTAGTTTTTTTCTGCTCGTTTTGTTGAACACGGAAGCCGTTGTCGGGCAGCAGTGGTCCGCGGGCCTTTGTGTTTAACATCCTCGACGTAGAGGGACTGTTTTATAGAATGATTGACGCCCTACCTTCAGGGCTTTAGATTTGGTGGAGTACAGCAAACGGAGAGACAGCGCTGTTGTATTGCTGTAAAATAAAGCTTTCCTTGTTCCAGGCGTCCTCCTTTCAAATGTCAGTAATTCCGCATGGGGATCCCTGTAAAATAGTGCCTCCTTGTGCGTCTGGCAGGAATGCGAAACCCAAACGGAGCAGGAGGAAGAGAACCAATGATAAAAGACCCTCAAATCAAATGGAAGAACCGACACCCCAGAAAATAGATTGGTTACAAAGGGCGTAAAAATACAGGTTTTCATATTACGATGACGTGTCCCATGGCCCAGACTGAATCCGGACAGTGCTGTTGCTGATTGGGTGGCAGTTCCATGGATGATGTGCGATGACCCGTAGTCATAAAGGAAGGGATGGGTTCAGAAGGCAAGGTGACCTCCGCCTCCCTGCTCGGTGACAGGCTGGCTCCCTCGCTGATTCGGACTGCACTCCTCTGCGTCGGGCTGTTTCAGCTGCGCAGCCCTCAGCTGACAGAGCGGAAAAGAAACAGTTGGCTGAATTGCGGCATTCCAAGTGTTGTACCTGCTTGTGCTCTCTCTCTCTCTTAATTTCAGGACAGAGGCATGCATGCTTTTCCTTTGCCTAAAGCATATGCTTTAGTTATTCATCTTGTTGCATCCCAATCCAGACATATGCAAGGTTTATAAGTGCCGTTTTTGACTGGCCGGTCCCATGAAAAAGACTGACAAGACCTTATCAGTCTTGTTCACCAGTCACTCTGCACAGAGCAGTTTCATTTGGCCTGTGTCTCAACAGGCCTGTGTCTTTGGGAAGGCTTGAAATCTCCCAGCATGTGTCATGAAAAGCCATAGCAATTGTTCTGTCCAATGAAGGGGCCTTCTGAAACATACAGTACTGTGCAAAAGTCTTAGGCACATTCTGTAATTCTGTAAAGCGAAGATGCTTTCAAAAATAATAAAAATAAAAGTCAAACTATTGACTATAAAGAGCAGTACCCTTTGCCTTTAAAACTGCATCAGTTCTCTTAGGTACTCTGTCGAGCAGTTTTAGAAAATCAGCTGGTAGTTTGTTCCAAGCATCTTGGAGAACTTGCCACAGTTCTGCAGACTTTGGCTGCCTCGCTTGCTTCTGTCTGTCCAGGTAATCCCAGACAGCCTCGATGATGTTGGGATCAGGACTCTGGGGGCCATACCATCTGTTGCAGAAATACAAAACATTCTCTAACATTACATTTTTTTGGAAAATGAATGTTTGGAAATCTAAAATTAGCTTTTTTTCCACTGACACAATAATGCAGAAGACAACGAAACATCTAAGAAACATATATATAAATGTAGGGTGCCTAAGACTTTTGGACAATACTGTACACTGGATGGAAATTATCCAGTGTCAATAAATTCCAGGTTATAAGCAGGGACTTTCTGAATTTGAACCTGACTCGAAGTAGTAGGTAAATTAGATAAAAATAATCTTAAGAAGACAGGCCTTCTACAATTTCAGTTGAGCTTTCGGGCAATAGTATCCTGTAATGGCCACAAGATGGCAGTGCATCCTGAATGTTGTATCTAGCGTTACATCGTATTCAGGACAACGTTTCATGTGAAATGTTCCAGCACTATATTGGAGGGGAATAAAAGATTTTTCCCCTGTACATCTTTCTTGGTATATTTATCCAGCAGAATATGAGGTTGTCTTCAATCAACAAATGAGTTATTCTTGGCCATCATCTCAATCTCCTTGGGAAAGCGATTAAGAATGAATTGCTATACATCAGTATGTATAAATATCTTTATTATGATGTCATCATACAAGTGGTATAAATCACCCATGTATTTGTCGGCCAATCTGAGAAATGAAAAATTTTTATGAGTCGTGTGTGAGTGTGTATGTGTTTGTGTGTGTGCGCGCGCGTCCATCTGTGTTAATGAATATCAGGCTGAGGTAAATGTTTAATCCAACATTAAATCCAACTGATGTAAATCCAACTGCCGGTTGGATTTGTACATTCATAGTGTATGTATAAAAAAACATGAATAGCCTATCTGCCTTTATCTTGTAGCCTGTTCCTGATTAAGTGTTAAATGTGTGTTTCTTTGTATGCTGTATGTTTGCGTGTGTGTGTGTGTTATGTTTTAACTATGTAGGCTACTGCATGTCTGTCTGTCTTGGTTTCACTGTTTACCTGGTTGTTTTTAGATGCTTGAGGTGAGTCAGCTTCCCACATCTCTCACAGTGGTCTCTCACAGACATGCCAATGTGCCACTCATCCTCTTTCCTACCTCCCTCATTCCTCCATCTGTTCTTTAGCGGTGTATTTGGACCCTGTCTCTCCCTAATCTGCATTGATAGAAGTAGAAATGCTCCTCCGTTCCTTTTACTCTCTCTGTGTCCTTGTCATATTGGACCCAATGTAATGATCTGAACTGGGATGGAAACCGTGTATTCGGATTGCAAGGCCACTGTTTGCAACTGGCCTTTGGGAAGGTTTTTCTCTCCTAGAACAACAAAGAGGAAAATGCCAGAATGTGACCACTTTTGTGATTCCAAAGCCAACCGTAATGAGGCCTATTTGATTACACCTTCAATCACCTTCAGCAGTCGCGTAACCTGCCTTTAGTTTAAAAAGCAGTGGCAGAATAAATGAATGACAATGACACGCAGCACACCTGACGGTGACTAACGTCTATTTTAGCGTTGAGTCCTCGGGAAGAGGAAGGGGAGCACGATGTTTCTTTAAATAGCCTGCCGTGATGTAAGCAGAGATCTCCCACTGAGCAATCTGCTTGGTGTACCTGCCGCCGTCTGCTGCGGTTCAGAGAACAACACCACCTTGGGGCCCCCCTGTTTGCAAGAGCGCGGCTGTCTGTGTCTCCTTCTGTTTGTCTGTCCACCCATCTGCCTGCTCCTGGAGTCATTTTTCCACCTCGCTGGCAGTTAGAGCTACCGACATTCACGACAACTAATCCTGTACGCTTATTTTGCTTGTTCACCATTGTTCAATAGCTCGTGCGGCTAAGTGATTTATAATTAGCTTGTGCATGCTCGAAACATTTTGTGTTGATGGCTTTATTGTCACACCAGTAAAGCTTGTTTAGAATCCAATTTGTTCTTGGGCTGTCTCCCTGGGCTGCTTCGTTCTTCTGTCAACCAGAACATTGTTTTTTGGGTTGTGGCTCCATCTTTGTTAAACACTCCACTTTCATGCCGTTCTCTTCAGTTACGGAATTTCAGTGGTAAAATTCTGTTGTCCCCACCCCCTCCCCTCCTATCCTCGAAGAGAAGGAAGGGGAAGATTGACTGCAAAAGAAAATGATCAAAATACTTATCTTCTTAGAACTCTCATTTATGGATGCACAACGGCACAAAACAATTTACTGTATTCATAGGGTAGCTACTCTTCAATCCCGTTTGGGATACAATTCAAATTTGCATGCCTAAGTGGCTCCAGTTCACTCCCGTGTATTTGTAAGCTATTACAGAGAAAATTTCATTACTAAATGCTGAAATAGCTCACACACATATAGGCCTACGTTTGACAGCATGCCCCTGACTAGGCCTACAGCACCAAACTGTTTGGAGCACGGCTGAAAGGGAGCATTTCCCGCCTGTTCACCGTTGTAGTTTAATATTGATTTAGCTGGGAGCAATGATTGTACATTGTTGTCCCCCTTGTCCACGTTCATCAGCAAGAAAAAGGAAGAAGAAAAAAAAACCTGCACAAAGTGCAATTTGTCTGTACTGATGGGCACCAGGCTCCCCACAGAGATGCTCAAAAACATTATTTTTAACTGCATAAATCCTACCTCTGAATGCCTACAAGTGTGCTGGAAAAACCAGACAGAATTATCTTTGCTTTACAACATTTCATCTCAGACTGTGACAGCAAATCCTTTCCAAAAGGAATCTTTTTCTGAAGGAAAAAAAAAATCTGAAGTCCTCACATGTAAATCTATTGTGTCACATAGTCCTTCAAACACACTGACACCTCGCAAGCACATGTAAGTTGACGTTCTGTAAAACAAGTTAAGCTGACCTGTAAAATCATTCCAGATAATATGCATGTGGAATTTTATTTGTGTCCAAGACATCCCAGCAGTCTGTGTTCATGGAATTTTTGTGATTCTAAGATATTCCCAGAGGCATTTAGGAAGGGGGTAGTTGTACAATCATTCAGTTTTGTGCTCATTATTTATTTCTATTCATGTTCTTTACATGCATGCAATTCCATTTTACGTTGACATTGTAAGGCATAATACAATTCAATAAACATTTCCGCTCATACTGGTAGTGCATATGTCATACATTTGTGCTTGTAGCAGTAGCTTGTACAGAATGGGCAAGTTTTAGGGGAAAGAAAGGAGGCGGAGGAGGAGAAAAGGCAAGGAAATGGCAAGTAGGAGGGAAAGACAGCGGGTGGTAATAAGTGAAGCAGATGAATTGAAGTTCTCCTTTGTTTGATAGCTCACTTCAGTTTTTCCGGGGAGGTGTGGGAGTATTGGCACGACAGACATGATTGCATGTTCGAAACATCTGAGCTGTATAAACTTCGCCATTAGAAACCAAGCTCTTTACAGATTGCTTCCGGAGCCTGAAAATGAACGTGCACATTTGCAGCGCGTTTCCTTGTGTGCATTTGTGTCGCGGTTTGTGAATTACTGCATCTGGACGTTCTCCAACAGTACTCTGTGACTTTGTTTCAATGTTTCGCATGTGTTGTGAAATCTGAATGTGTACTGTTATTTGACTTCTTATTGAGTACGCACTTTCAATTGAAATTGGATATGAATTAATGTGTGAATGTACAGTATTTCAATGATGGGGGGGGGGGGGGGGGGGACTGTGTGTGTAACTGAAACCCCCATGTTTCCCTCCATAATTGGCCGTAGTGTCACCCAGAGAGGGAGGGCTTATCCCTGTCTTATTACGCAATAGCAAATCCTCTGGTTGAGCAGATACTTGTAATCTTGTGCATGATGAAGTGTGCTCCAGTGGGCTGCGGACTGAAAAGAGGCAGCTGCTGGCAGAGCGCTTAGGAGGAGTAATGCAATTTTCTGTGCTCTTAATTAATGGTAGAAATACCACTGATGAGGGAGGGATGATGGATTGAGCATTCCCAACTGGTGGAAAGGAGAAGAGATGGAAATTTGTGTGAAAATGTATTTACTAACTAACCAAGTAAGTAACTAAATACATAAACTACGTAATTAAGTAACTGAATAAATACGGCTGTACAACCGTGTTAGTAAAAATGTTTCTTTAATGTGGAACAAAATCAGAGCTCAGCTCCACAGTGCCCCCACCCCCCGCCCCAGTAACCCACCCCCCCACACATACCCAATTGTAGGGAAGGGGGTGGGAGGAGAGAAATCAATCAATAAGGTCACAGTCCACTCGGCCAAAAAAACAGGAGAGGCGGAAAACCTGGAACTTAAAATCCAAGCGCTTCTGGGCTGGGCTAGAATGCGCCTGCCCACCCCCCTCACCCCTCACCCCCCAGACCACACCCTCAGGAGTGCGCATCAAAGTGACAGGCCCCTGGAGATCCACTTGGTCTGAAAAAATTTCCTTTTTCACAATCTGCTGACATCCCATTCTTCTGGTACAGGTGGTGAACTCATGGAACCGCTTTCTGTATTGGCGGGTCCGCAGGCCTACCGGTTCCGAGCTGAGCTGAGGGGTCTGGTGTCCATACAGAACCAACGGGGGGGGACTGAAAGCAGAGGATGCCACTCGGAGCTCGTGTCTGGGGGAGGGAGACGAAGCTGGATGAGCAGGTGTTCCTTTAGTCATCGTCGAGTCATTGTGGCCTCTCCGTTGCCAAACCGCCTTCCTTGGGGAGGGGCGCACCAAAAGCACAGACTCTAATAAACACTCGTCGTTTCGAATGGAATGTCCAGAGTCTTTACGTTTTCTCTGGAAGCGAGGAAGGAGGTGAGGCAAGAGCGGAGACTGTGTCCAACCATACCCAACCACAGCCCAGCACATTACTGGGAACATACAGACACTGAGAACACTTATACACTGATACACACAAGGGGTGCTGTGGGAAATGAGAAGACAAACATTTTTTTAATCGGTTTGGCTTGTGGTTCTGAATGTGTGTGTGTGTGTGTGTGTGTGTGTGTGTGTGTGTGTGTGTGTGTGTGTGTGTGTGGGGCGGCGGTAATTTGCCCACATTTCCTCTTGTCCCCCCACCACCGCCATCCCCACTGAATCAACAGAGAGGATAACAGAGAACAGATCTGTGTTGACTCAGCAACAAACACACATACAGACAGCTAAACAAACACCCAAAAATGAACTGCAGACTGGCAGTGTAGTGTGTGTGTGTGAGGAAGGGTGGTAGGGGGTATTCATCTCTTTGTGTGCTCCTATTAAAAACACGGAGAAAGATCTGAGAAAGTCCATTTCAATTAATTTTGGATCATGGTCACTTCCTACTACAAGCACTGTTCTCCTAAAGACAAAGAGAACAAGAATGGAAATGGGGGTGCAGGCATGGGAGGGGCCAAAGAAGTGAGATGTCTTTAGGGAGAAAGGGCATAAGAGACCGTGGCTGTGTCCGAATACGACCCCTGTTCACTGTCACCTGTCCACTCAGACCCCTGTCTACTATGTGCCCTGTCCCCTCACTTTGCAAGCAGTGTGCGAAAGAAATCCTGCAAAACTCTTTGAAAACTACTAGTGAGGAAGTAGTTCGTAATATTTATTTTTAATTTTTATTGAGAATATCAATCAATCTACACTCTGTAACAATCGTCATATGTAAATTATGAATGAAGATAGAATTAACACAAAAAAAGAGTAGTTTGTAATATGAACCTAGTTTGTAATATGAATCTTGTACCATAGATATGCATATACGCTCTGTCTTTTACGTTTTTACTTCCGGGTTGCTTACTGAAATTGACGGATGAGTGCACCTTTCTGCAGATGAGTGTGCTCCTGAATTCCCTCAACAAAACCCTGGAAATAAGGGGTTCATCCTGGTATTTTAAGTGCCCCCATTTGTGAGAAAAAGTCGCCCACTCAAAAGCTTTTTGACGAAGTGGACTCAAACATGCACCCTCAAAAGGGTGTAGGGGTCGTATTCAGACACGGCCCGGGACAGAGATGAGATGGGGGGTTCAGGCAAATGTGGGCAAGTTCAGGCATCGTGCCATGACAAGTGGCGCCCAAAGCCACAAGGAAATGCAGGGAATTTAAGACGAGACGAGAACAGACATCAAAGTCGCTTGTCTATTCACAGTCTGATCAAAAGAATAATCAAATCAGTAAATTAAGACGGGTGGACACAGAGAAGTCATGAGACAGCGGAAAGGGCCTCCTCCCTGCGGAAGTGTGGGCTGACCCTCCATTTCCTTCGGTGGAGATGATTACCAATTAGAATCAACTGAGTTTAGTACCGGTGGGCGGAGTCTCGTATCCAGGTTGCCAAGTGGGCTTATTTCGGCTGTTCTATCCACGGTGCCTGATGACCGCCGTTGCCGAGTGATTGTTTTGCCAGCCGCTGTTGACTATCTCCCCTGGTTACCTTTCTGTGTGTCGGTATGTTGCTGAGGTGTGGGAGGAGGAAGAGGAGTGTGACAGTGACAGACCGGGGGAGAGGCAGACGGGGGGGATCACAGACACTCAAAGAGGTGGAGGTACAAATGAATCGATACAAAGAGCCTCCACTATTCATGCGTTATCTGCTCTTTGGATAAAAGATTACAGTGCCCCTGTCTTGACTGATTGATGGAGAGATACATTGGGAGGAAGCGACAGAGAGATGGAGTGAAAGGGCTTTCATTTCGGTTTGTGGTTTGCAGAATCTGTCCACGCTTCAAAAATACCCTATTTGACATACAAATATACAGAAACAGAGCTAGTCAGGGGGAGATTACAGATATACTGCTGAGAAGACAAAATATGGACTGGCTGGCAGACAGACAGACAGAGAGACATACGGATAATCATACAGTCGAAACAACTATCCACAATGTTCCTGCCTGGGTTCCGTCGCACTCTCCTGGTTGCCAGAACCTTGCTGCTTTTCCATTAGAAAAGCAATGAAGGAAAAAAAATAGCAAGAACAACACATACCACCAGGTGATTTTAAGAAAAGAAAATGAAACAAACCTCAGGTATAAAAAGCATCTGTGCCATCTGGGTCTGGATACAGAACGGATTTTCTCCTCTTTAACAGCTGTACGCTTCTTATTTTAGTCTACCAAGTATATACTATTCACCTTTACCAGGCAGCTAAAATCTATACAGTATTGTCAGTTTTTTATTTTTTCCTTTTATATATATATATATATATATATTTATATATATTTATACACTATACAAAGTTGTCAAAAAATAAATAAATAAAATACATGAAATCAGATTGTACACCACAATTGTGTTGAAAGTTAAAACACTTTGTTGGGTAGGTAGGACTGGGAGAGACTGAGAGAAAAAGTGGGGAAAAGAGAGAGAAGTGAGATCGCCTTTAACTCCCTCAAGGCATACAAGGCAATAAGCAAGAAGCTCTTTGACATATTTGACAATAATTGGCAATCATCCATTAGCAGAATAGAAAACCTATTCAAGTTGTGGCACTATATCACTATGTAAAACACTGGGGATGACTTTCAGGCTAAAATGTGTATCTTTCTCTTTTTTGTTTCTCTAGTTTTTAAGTGAAAATAACTCCTGCACACTGTGAGATACTTACAGACATTTATTAAGTGCAACGTTTGCCTGACGAAGATCTGTGACTGAAACGTTGCACTCAATAAATGTCTTTTTGCAAGTATCTCAGTGTGCAGGAGTTCTTCAGTTTCAGTTTGTGTCTCCTCTATGCACCTGTGATAAATAAGCCTGTTTTCAGATGGCCATTTAGTACTTTTCATAGTGTCTCTAGTTTTTTTAATTAAACTGACAGGAAAAATTATATTCCTTCATTCTAATTGTTATTGTAAGGAGCATGGACCATTGTCAGATCTTTGTAAAGGAATAAAGCCAAACTCATCGTAATTTTAATTCTCAAACTCGAGTCATACAAACTGCTACGAGTGTAATTCTGAATGACCTTCCGTTTTGGCTTCAATTGCCTTTCACCACATATAGAGTTTAATCTGATTAAAGTTATACGTTTCTTCAGAAATAAATTCCCTACCAAGTATGAACACAGAAGTGTTGCACTGGTATCTCACGCACTGCCATCTTTTATGAACACCTCACACTGGTGAGCAAGCTGAACTTCATCTGTTTGTGATGTGAGATCAGACGTGAGTTTTTTAGTTTTTTAAAAGTTTTTCCTGACAGAAGGTGGGGAGAAATCAAAGGAAGAGGACATCTGAGTCACGGTAAAGTGCTTTGCTGTGTACTTCTATTGTATTAAGATCCAGGCGTCTGCGTTTTTTTTGAGCGTCAAGATAATGGAATGTTTGGATTTAAGGCAAATTCTCCCTCGTCCCAGAATGTGCAGTTGCAGCCCCCCCCCCCCCCGCTTCTCCAAAGTGATATTTATAAGGAAGGACGTGACTGTTATCTGTGTGGATATGTTTAAACCGGGTGTGTGGTAGACTGGTTTTCCTGGAATCTGATGCCGAGATTGTGTCCATGCCCTTGCCTCGACTGCGGCGAAAGCCACCTGACGCCGATAAGCTCCCGGCAGAAATCAGAGGGAAAGCATATGGGGCACTGGCGGGGGGTATGAGGCACCTGCAGTAAAAACAGGTACGCATTTGTTTGAATGCACAAACAGTTTGGAAAGGACGAGGGAACTGGAACGCAGGGCGGGATACATTGACCTCCGCTCCTGCCCCCAGACTTTGTGTCTGGGCGTGAGGGTGAGGGTGACGGTTGGCGGAGGAGCAAAAGGCCGATTCACTTCTCTCTCTCTCTCTCTCACCCGCCTACTCAGACCTTGTGGTCGGGCGTCACCATGTGAGGACAGGGGTCCGGGGTCTGACCGCGCTTGGGGGGCCCTGCGGTTGGGGTGGGGGGTAAAAACTCACCCCTCGTGGACTCCCAAATACTGTGGCTGCTCTCCTGAAGCCCCGCCCTCCATTTCTCTGTGGATCGGAAGCTCCCCTCTTAGGCCCAGGGATTGCAGTTGTGACATCAGTAAAGGACGCTGCTATGGACCAGACGTCCTCAAAATTGAGCAGAAAAGGTGATGCGTTCTTTCAGAGTGTTCGTTCGTTCACTTTGGTTTTTTTCCAGGGACGCAGAGGGCGACCCCTCCCCTCACTGTGAGATTATTCACCCTGAAGTTCCCTAACAGGAAAATAAAAGTTATTCTATTCTATTCTATCCACCTCCAGTCCCTTTGCACGAGCCTCCAGGCACGAGGAAGCGAGCTGAGGATCTGATGCATTTGGCAGTTTTCTGAGAGAAGGCATAGAAATAATGGACCAATCCCTGCGCACGGGAGAGCCCCCGAGCCAATGAGCTGTGGAGGCTGACACGATGACGGGGCCCTCACATTGCACAGCACTGAAATACTCCTCCCAGTAGCCGGTATTACTCCTGTAGAATTCTCCACTGTCAGACATTAACTTAACAGTGCCTCCATACCACCTGATGTCACTGATCTAAGGTTTGCAACAGGATTGTTAGACGTGTTTTCAGTGGATGGGAGCTGAATTTGAATTTGGTCCTATAGTGCTGGGCAAAAGCTAGGGCCTGTGTCTCTCTTCCTATCCCCCCTACAACCCCACACCACCTCCGACAAAAATACAGCAGACATCAAGCGCCCTTATTCAAGAAGGGCGGTTATTATTATCATCATCACTAACATCATAGTGTGGTTTTAGTCATCGTTTGAAGTGACAAATGAAAACTTGATTTTTACAACAAATATGAATTTTTTCCTCAACAATCTGTACAGAAGAAAGTTTAAAAAAAAAAAAAAAAGGTTTCGTCTCCCCTTTAATGGAGAAATGAAGCCAATGGAAGAACACCAAGCACGCACATACACATAGACCAACAGTCAAATGTAAACAGAAAATCATTATTACTCTTATTACTGTTCGTCATATTCATGTTATTATTCAGAATAATGCTTTTTCTTGAACCCTGATCGGGAGGGGTCACATCGGCTTTGCACCAGATGCTTAAAAAAATGAAAGGGCAGAGCTTGGAGAGGCGGAGTCTAGGAGGGCAGTCCCAGGCTACTGTTACAAGCCGATAATCAGTTTCCCACCATCGGATTGGCTGACTTGCCACAAACCAAATTACAAGGTGTCACAGCACCTAGTGACAGAGAGACAATAGTGGGCGGGTCCGAGTCCTTCGCATCACTTCCTGGGTCGGTTCCTCTGAGAGGAAAGGAAATCCATCGGGAAACAGCATGGCATATACCATAGACCTGATTGAAATAAATATATTTCCTGATGAATTTATCACATGCTGACCAAGAGACAGCAGTGCCTACGGTTAGTTTTTACTAGAAAAGCTGATCTACCATAAAGTACCATTTTAATTTTCCGTGTTTGTGTCTGAGTATCAGGGTGGCACCTAGGACGTATCACGCTACAATCTGTGGCCCCGGTGACTGCCCAAACTGAATGGCTCAGCTGAGCCAGTTGGGCCCAGAGACAAGTAATGCTGGTCTCCTGCCATTCTTTGCACTTACAAAGAAAGCAGCAGCTTCCAGGTTGCAATTCAACTCCAAATGTATCTGTAGCAAAGCTGACCACTGGAAAGTCTCTCCCGTTGGCAACCACACCACCTGAATGAGCGATTGACCCAGTGACTGACTAACTGACTAATGACTGCCTGATTAAGAGAACTTTTGTGTGGATGGACGCCACAAACTCCTGGCTGTAGCCCAGAGCAGGCAATGCCAGACGTGCTGATCTGGGATCTGCTCCCCCCCGAACCAAAACAATCGCATAAAAAGATTAAACTGATCCAAGGTCAGTGCTCTGGGAGGGGGGGGGGGGCGGGCAAAACCTATCACTGCTCCTCTGTGCCCACAGCTCACATTTCCTGGAGCTTGAGATGGAGAGAGAGGGAGAAAACAGACAGATTGGGGAGAGAAAGAAAAAGCTAAACATGCACCACTGCAAAAGGGAAGCAAAAAGGGAAGAAACAAAAAAACGAAGTCGGGGGGAAAACGGAAAGCAAACGTGCGGCCTAATATCTCACGGTGAGTAAAACCAGCCAACGCGCAGGGACGGTACATGTGCGTGGCGGCGAGCAGGTGCTGCGTGCGGAAACGCCATAAATCTCATCCCGTCCCAGCTGCTTGCCATGCTGAGAGGAAGTGTTGACTCGTCGGAAAGTCGGGGTAGACAGGCGCGGCCGATTGAGAAAGAAGCACGCGGGGGGGAAAAGGGAGAACAATGGACATCTTCGGCAAATGGGTGCGACCTTTTTTGTGCCAATAAATCTCTGTGCAATCTGAATGAGCGAAGCGGCAAGCGTGGGCCATGGAGAGGGAGTGGCTGCACTGACAGTGATGAAGCTGAGCTACGGCGTCACAAATAAACATGTCAGCTCAGCTCTTTCTTTCTCTCTTTTCCCTTCTCTCTCATACACCTCTCTTCTTCCTTCTCTCGGTCTCCCTCTCCTCTTTTTTTCCCTCTTCTCCCTCTTTCTCTCTATGTACACCTTAGAGTAGCTATAATATGTAGACACAGCGATGTCAATGGAAACCTATGGGGAGCACATCTGAACCAGGAAATTTTGAGCAGTTGTGTCCTTGGAGTCATATGTACAACGCCGATGGCGCAGAAAGTGACGTGAAAATGGCTACGTCAAAGCCTTACCACTATGTAATTGGTTCCCAACTAGTGCGCAAAAATACGATGTAGGCCAGAATAAATAATAATATGAATTTCATATCAGTGTGGTAAGAAAAAAATATTTGACCACGGAAAAATAATAAGCAATTTCTTTTGAAATTCTAATGCAGAGTTAACATCGATATATGAGTGGAAGTAATTTATTAATGAATGAAGCCCAATGGGGAAACTGACATTTTGAGCGCAATTATAGATATCAGCAGAGGGCGACATTATATCCGGTGCTGAGAACCAAAAGCTGGCCGCGGGATATATACAGACGGGTGACAAAATAAAGGAAAAACCCTACAGTGAGGGGGCTCTGTTATGGTGTGGGGGGAATTTTCCTGGCATGTTTGTGTCCACTTGTCCCCTTAGAGAGGAGGGTCACTGCAAATCAATACGAAGTTATTCTGAGTGATCACCTTTATCCTATGATGAAACATTTCTATCTTGATAGGAGTGGTCTCTTCCAGGATGACAATGGCCCATCCACAGGGCACGAGGGGTCACTGAATGGTTTGATTAGTATGAAAATTATGTGAATCATCTGCTATGGCCTTCGCAGTCACCAGATCTCAACCCAAGTGAACACCTATGGGAGATTTTGGACCTACCTGTTAGACAGCGCTCTCCACCACCATCATCAAAACACCAAATGAAAGAATATCTTTTGGAAGAATGGTGTTCCATCCCTCCAGTAGAGTTCCATAGACTAGAATCTATGCTTGACTAGAGGTAGAATCTATGCCAAGGCGCATTGAGGCTGGTAATAATAATAATAATAATAAATAAGGCCTAGCATTTATATAGCGCCTTTCTCACACTGAAAGCGCTTTTCAATGATGAGGGGGAAACTCACCTCAACCACCACCAAGGCCCAACACCTTACTAGGACACTTTATGTTGGTTTTTCCTTTAATTTGTCATTCGTCATATATATATATATGGGTCATTCTACAAAAGTCATGCAAATTGCTGTCCCTCTCTGATAAAAGTAAGAAATTGACCAATACAATATTTCAATGCTATATAATTCATTAGATCATGTTATGTTTTAATATAATCCAAGATATAAATTGCAGTAATAATAGTTACATTTATCCAAAATCAACACTTATACTCTTGGGAGTATAAATTCCTATTGGGAGATGGCTGTCCCCACTATCAACCCTTAAACTTGCGCATTAAAAAATAATACCCAAAATATTTTTGCCAATTATTTGACTTGTCTCATTCAATAAAGCATGTGAATTTTTATCAAATATAAGTTAAAATAATGTAATCTATTTTGTAATAAATTTTATAATTCAAAAAACATATCGAAAAAATGCTGTCCCCAATTTTTACGTCACAACCGAAACGTACACTGTTTGAGTCTGTGCAGTGAACCTGCTTGTAGCCACACACCCCTTTTTTTAACCAGGAAATTAGACAGCCTTCATATGAATCAAGGCCACATGGTGAGTAGCTAGGTTTTAGCGTTTTGATATAATTGTCCTTCAAAGTATGAAAATTAGTCTGTGGTTTTAAGAGACGTCACACCCAAACACCCAAGTTTTCATATTAGAGAAAAAAAGTTGATTTCATAACTGTAGATTTGATTAAAAGGAAGGTGCATCTGCACAGAGAAGTGGTTGCTAACCATGTGCTTGCTAAATCTTTTGTTTTGTGGCCGAAATGAGCCAAAATTGTCACTACCGAAACAAATGGTATTGTTTTGACAGGCCTGTTTCGGTTGGTGACACTTGTCCGTAAATTCTTATTAAAGACAATAAATAGTGAGACAATCAATGCACATGTACAAACCTCAATTCAAAAAAAGTTGGGACAGTGTATAAAATGTAAATAAAAACAGAAAGCAATGATTTGCGAGTCCTTTTTGTATTCAATTGAAAACAGTACAAAGACAAGATATTTCATGTTTTAACTAATCAACTTTATTCTACATTTTATTCTTTATTCAGCTCATTCTACATTTGATGCCTGCAACACCTCCCAAAAAATTTGGGACAGGGGCATGTTTACCTTTTGTTACATCACCTGTCCTTTTAACAACACTCAGTAATCTTTTGGGAACTACAACACTAATTGTTGTAGTTTTGAAAGCAGAATTGTTTCCCATTCTTGCTTAATATGAAACATCAGCTGCTCACCAGTCCGGGGTCTCCATTGTCATATTTTGGGCTTCATAATGTGCCACACGTTTTCAATGGGAGACAGGTCTGGACTGCAGGCAGGCCAGTCTAGCACCCGCACTCTCTGACGATGAAGCCATGCTGTTGTAACACGTGCAGAATGTGGCTTGGCATTGTCTTGCTGAAATAAGCAGGGATGTCCCTGAAAAAGCGATTGTCTAGATCGCAGCAAATGTTGCTCCAAAATGCATATGTACCCTTCAGCGTTAATGGTGCTTTCACAGATGTGCAAGTTACCTATGCCATGGGCACTAACACACCCCCATACCATGACAGACGCTGGCTTTTGAACCTTGTGTTGGTAACAATCAAGATGGTCCTTTTCCTCTTTGGCCGGGAGAACACGACGTCCATTATTTCCAAAAACAATTTGAAAGGTGGACTCGTCAGACCACAGCACACGTTTCCACTTTGCGTCAGTCCATCTCAGATCAGCCCAGAGAAGTCGGCGTCATTTCTGGATGTTGTTGATATATGGCTTACGCTTTGGGTAGTAGAGTCTTAACTTGCATTTGTAGATGCAGCGACAAATTGTGTTTACTGACAATGGTTTTCTGAAGTATTCCCGAGCCCATGTGGTTATATGCATTACAGAAGCATGCCGTTTTTAATGTAGTGCTGTCTGAAGGATCGAAGGTCACGGGCATTCAATATTGGTTTATGGCCTTGCCCATTTTCTCCAGATTCTCTGAATCTTTTACTAATATTATGGACTGTAGATGGTGAAATACCTAAATTCCTTGTAATCGTGTGTTGAGAAACGTTGTTCTTAAACTGTTGGACTATTCGCTCATGCAGTTTTTCACAAAGTGGCAAACCCATCCTTGCTCGTAAATGCCAGAGCCTTCGTGGATGCTCCTTTTATACCCAGCCATGATAGCATGACCTGTCACCTATTCACCTATTTACCTGTGGTGTTTTTTGAACATTCCACAACCTTCCCAGTCTTTTTTATACCCCTGTCCCAACTTTTTTGGAACGTGTTGCAGGCATCAAATTCAGAATTAGCGTATATTTACAAAAATCAATGAAGTTGCTAAGGTAAAACATTAAATATATTTTAAATATCATTTTCTTTTAAATATATAGACAAGAGAATTTACAAATCACTGCTTTCTGCTTTTATTTGCATTTTACGTACTGTCCCAACTTTGGAATTCAGGTTTCAGTAAGAGATGTCACAACCGCAACAATGTGGTCACAACCGAAACACCTGCTGTTTTGTTAAAATTTTGAATAATATGAATAATCAATCAAATATCCAAGATATTGTGCTGGTGAGGGTATATATAATCTCATAAATAAGAATCTATCAAATTCATGTGATCAAATCTGTCCATTTTATAGAGAACATTTGTACAGAGTTTTCACTAAATTTAAATAATCCAATGTTTTATTTGATTTAAAAATTCAGGGTAATTGATTCAAATTCAACAGCAGTCAAGATTTTTTTTTTTAAATGTAATTTTCAAAGGGGTGAATTAAACTTATCAATTGGGTATGTAATTTTATTTCAAAAGCAGGTTTTACACCATGTTTCGGTTGTGACATATTTAGGAGCAGTCAGTAAATTCATCCTTATTCTGAAAAAATTACATGTGATTGCACTGTACATCTAGTATATTTATGTATCTCAGATAAAGTGTAACACATATATTATAAAATAATTTTGCAAAAAGAATACAAATTTACATTTTTCTTCAACCCTCAATTTGCACAACTTCTGTAGAATGGCCCATATTTATTAGTGACACATTTTTTGTTGTTTTGGCTCTGTACTCCAGCACATTGTATTTGAAATGGAACAGTGACTATGAGGTTAAAGTGCAGACTTTCAGCCATTTAGCCAACCATGTGTTCCATACTGTTCCAGTGTAATCTAGCCCCCCCCCCCCCCCTCCCAATTCCCATGTAGCCTATGTATGTATGTATATATTTACATACATACATGGCAATATTATAAGCATGTCACCTATTAACTCACCGGTTTAACCAACAAATATCCTCTGCTGGAAGGCATTTTGTTTCAGTAACAGTCATAATCTGGTTTGAATATTCCTCTGAAAAAAAGTCCCCTTTGTGGCAGCGGTTTACTCCACTGCAGTGTTGTCATTATGCTAACAGGATGATGTAATCCTGTGTAAAGCGCTAAGGAGAAGACTACAGCAGAATTCTTGTTTTTTTAACTGAAGCAGATGCACCGAGGGAACGTGTGTGCACCCCCTGATGCGTTAATGGGAACACAGTGTGCTGTGTCACGCACACGCACACATCCATGGAGCACCTTGTCACAGGGCCGCCCGATCGCTCTGAAGGCCCGACCCCGGCTCAGTTTGCCTGTCAAATCTCTCCCCTAACCCGGCACGGGAGCCTGGGGAAAACAGCGGCGGTGACGAGAGTGGCACTAAAGCTGAAGCGTCACAGTTTCACAGTCACGCTAACAGAACCCCGTTGTGGTTAGTGTCCCAGAATGCCGTGCTCCTCTCCCAGCAACCAACCCAGAGTGGGTTCAGAGAGTCCTGACCCAGCACGCAGCACCAGCTCTCTCATTAATCGCAATCCCCTGAGCCAGGAAGACACGCAGTAGGAAATTCAACCCTGCCAGGAAGAAAAAACACTAATATCTAATTATCACAGCTAAAACCTGTCAAAAACCCTGTCAGAAACCCTGTCAGATCGAAAAATGGGTAATTTTATAAAATTTCTTTTGCTCTGAGAGACACATTGGCTCAGGCAGCCCATGGCACACTGCTCTCCTATTAATGCGGGGGAAATGGCTCGATCCACACCCCGTACACATCAGTCTCTCCCGCGTCAGGTTCTGCTTTTCATTTCTCTGTAACAAATGCCAGCGGTCAGGATGGGAGCAATGCTTTGCCGCTTCATGACACTGACGATCAATCACATCTGAGGCGTGACTGACAGGGCTCCCTCCCCGTCCGTCTGTATGTGTGCCCAAGCGTGCTACGGCTACAGCATGGCTACTAATGTCGCGCTGGAGCTTTGGCCGTTCAACTGTCACAGGCCTGTGGGTGCCATTAATAACCCGGCCCACTGCCCCTGGCACGGCCGTCTCCTTGTGTGCCTTCTGTTGGTGTAAAGCGCAGGTGCGACGCTGTTCTGTGTGGAGAGACTTACAATGTGGCAGAATTTACAGCACTGTGGACTCCCGTGACATCAAGTCAGCATCAGAATGAAATAAGCAACCTGCCCCTCCCTCACACATTCTCAGTAATGCCCTGCCTCACTCTGTAGCACACATTCTCAGTAATGCCCTGCCTCACTCTGTGGCACACATTCTCAGTAATGCCCTGCCTCACTCTGTAGCACACATTCTCAGTAATGCCCTGCCTCACTCTGTAGCACACATTCTCAGTAATGCCCTGCCTCACTCTGTAGCACACATTCTCAGTAATGCCCTGCTCACTCTGTAGCACACATTCTCAGTAATGCCCTGCTCACTCTGTAGCACACATTCTCAGTAATGCCCTGCCTCACTCTGTAGCACACATTCTCAGTAATGCCCTGCCTCACTCTGTAGCACACATTCTCAGTAATGCCCTGCCTCACTCTGTAGCACACATTCTCAGTAATGCCCTGCCTCACTCTGTGGCACACATTCTCAGTAATGCCCTGCCTCACTCTGTAGCACACATTCTCAGTAATGCCCTGCCTCACTCTGTAGCACACATTCTCAGTAATGCCCTGCCTCACTCTGTAGCACACATTCTCAGTAATGCCCTGCTCACTCTGTAGCACACATTCTCAGTAATGCCCTGCTCACTCTGTAGCACACATTCTCAGTAATGCCCATGCCTCACTCTGTGGCACACATTCTCAGTAATGCCCTGCCTCACTCTGTAGCACACATTCTCAGTAATGCCCTGCCTCACTCTGTAGCACACATTCTCAGTAATGCCCTGCCTCACTCTGTAGCACACATTCTCAATAATGCCCTGCCTCACTCTGTAGCACACATTCTCAGTAATGCCCTGCTCACTCTGTAGCACACATTCTCAGTAATGCCCTGTCTCACTCTGTAGCACACATTCTCAGTAATGCCCTGCTCACTCTGTAGCACACATTCTCAGTAATGCCCTGCTCACTCTGTGGCACACATTCTCAGTAATGCCCTGCTCACTCTGTAGCACACATTCTCAGTAATGCCCTGCTCACTCTGTAGCACACATTCTCAGTATGCCCTGCCTCACTCTGTGGCACACGTTCTCAGTAATGCCCTGCCTCACTCTGTAGCACACATTCTCAATAATGCCCTGCTCACTCTGTAGCACACATTCTCAGTATGCCCTGCCTCACTCTGTGGCACACGTTCTCAGTAATGCCCTGCCTCACTCTGTAGCACACATTCTCAATAATGCCCTGCCTCACTCTGTAGCACACATTCTCAGTAATGCCCTGCCTCACTCTGTAGCACACATTCTCAGTAATGCCCTGCCTCACTCTGTGGCACACATTCTCAGTAATGCCCTGCCTCACTCTGTAGCACACATTCTCAGTAATGCCCTGCCTCACTCTGTAGCACACATTCTCAGTAATGCCCTGCTCACTCTGTAGCACACATTCTCAGTAATGCCCTGCCTCACTGTAGTGCACATGCTCAGTAATGCCATGCCTCATTCTCTAGTGCACATGCTCTGTAATGCCATGCCTCACCGTAGTGCACATGCTCAGAAATGCCCTGTCTCACTATTGCCAGAGATACTGTAAGATGAGGAGATACGTCAACAAGAGCAGATACAATGGATGACCATTAAGTAGTGCTAGCTTGGCATTTTACAACATGTGTTGCACTTTGGTGCTCAGGTTCTAACTCAGATAAAATGACATGCCATTTGTTGTGATCTTCTGTTGTAAAAATGTTTCAGCGAAAAAATGCCTGTGCTTTAGCACATATGCTCAGTAATGCCATGCCACATTGTAGTGCACATGCTCAGTAATGCCATACCACATTGTAGTGCACATGCTCAGTAATGCCATGCCTCTCTGTAGTGCACATGGTCAGTAATGCCATGCCTCACTGTAGTGCACATGCTCAGTAATACCATGATTCACTGTAGTGCACATGCTCAGTAATGCCATGCCTCACTGTAGTGCACATGCTCAGTAATGCCATGCCTCAGTGTAGTGCACATGCTCAGTAATGCCATGCCTCAGTGTAGTGCACATGCTCAGTAATGCCATGCCTCACTGTAGTGCACATGCTCAGTAATGCCATGCCTCAGTGTAGTGCAAATGCTCAGTAATGCCATGCCTCACTGTAGTGCACATGCTCAGTAATGCCATGCCTCAGTGTAGTGCAAATGCTCAGTAATGCCATGCCTCACTGTAGTACACATGCTCAGTAATGCCATGCCTCACTGTAGTACACATGCTCAGTAATAACCTTCCTCAGTGAGTTGTGCACATGCTCAGTAACACACTGCCTATTTTGCTGTCATCTTTGCAATCAGTAGATTAATGGAACTCAGTAATGTAAGAAGTGTTTCTCATCCTCACTCAATAATGCAAAAAAAAAAAACACCCCATCCATTCACACACTGGGAAATAAAAAGCATTGCTTGTCACAACAGGCCAGTTCAACCCAAATAAACAATCAAAGAAACAGACCTACATTTTTACCCTTTTCTTTGTTTCCAATATTATCTAACCATCACAGCCATATCACATACCTCCTTCTTATCACTATCATTTTGAAAGAAAGATGACATCACTGAGTTAATAAACCTAGCTAAGTGCTATGGAACCACCGCTCCCTGATGATAAAGTAATCTGTTAATATATATAATCTGATTATATACGTATATAAGATATTTTATAACACCATGTATTGGACATCTACTTGTACCCATACATATGGACAGAACATGTATTTCAAAATATATTGATACAACCTATTTTCTTGAATGGCTTGTTGATCATTCAGTATTAGTATCTGGAGCACCTTTAAATGAAAATTATGCACCGTTTCTGGAATATCCTATCATAATGCAGCATAACTGTATGGAGGAATGGCTATAACACATAAGCCACAACGTGATTGCGACTTATCTCAGTGCATTGTTCATGTGTAGGGGTTCCCTCTGTGCTCAGTGACTCAGCACTAAACTGACTGTGACGCAGATGTCCACAGCTGTGTGCCTGCTCTGGGGAAGGCTGTGGCAGTACATTACATTACATTACAATCATTTGGCAGACGCTTTTATCCAAAGCGACGTACAATAAGTGCATATTGAAGGTCATTGACGCGACTACAAAGCAAATCCGACAAAGCACAGCTTTCTCACAGCGTAGGAGCTATCCCTAGTAATAAACATGAGAACTACACACAGTCAGCTATACAGTACTGTCATGCACTCCTCTGTCTGTCACTGTCACATTCCCTTCATCAGTCAGGGCCGCCTGGATAGATACAACCCCTTTAACAGCCTGGTGCGGACATTACAGCCACAAGGGGGCGTTATGTAGCTCCGCGTTTCCGCACGCACGACGAAGCCGACGGACGGCATCTTCCCAAAAAAGCATGCATGCCAAATAGCTACCCTGCCTTAGTCGCGCAGCATATTCACGATGTACAGTGGTCTTCACGTCCAGCCTGAAACAGAGTGCGTGCGTTGTGGAAAGACCATTGTGCCCGTAACAAACTAGCGGATGATGCCGATGTCTGCCGGCGATGCCCGCTCTGCATTGCCGCAGGTCACCCTTTCCTTGCAGTGAAACAGCTGCATCATTGCGGTCTAGGTGGGGCACCTGTCAGTGGGAGACCCAGCCAATTTCAGCAGTCCGAACCCGCCCCCAGCCAGGCCACGCCTCCCCACACCACTGCCTGCCCTTTGTAGCACCCCTCCCTTTACAAATATGAAACGTTTGCATTTCATCATTATTATTATAGTTATTATCATTATTATTCATCATCAAAAAGTGCAGATCAAGGTCAGCTCTGCTCCCCCACTTCTGGCAGCATGGGACTTGGCTGAGAGAAAGACAAAGAGAGCAAGACTGGGAAAGAGAGAGGGAAAAGGATAGAGAGATGAAGTCAAAAGGAGAAGGGAAGGAGCAAGGGATAAATAAAAGCAAAGAAGGAGACTGATGAGCCAAGAGGAGCTCGCCAGCAAACTTGGATTTAGCTGTACACACGAGGATGAATGCACTCTCATACACATACTAGTCAATGCAGGTTTTGGTGAGGGGAGGAGGATTGTGTCAAAGGGGTTTCTCAAGAGCTGAAAGCTTCCGGCAGGAGCGTACCCCAAACAGCAAGAGAGAGAGGAATAAAACAAGAACACGGGGGCGAAACAAACCACCGAAGCCCTGACTCACGCACACGGCGTGGCCCAAAAAAAACGGACTTTTTGCTTCTATTTATCGCTTTAAGTCTGGAAGAACATTTTTTGATTGGTTTCTTCAGTTTTTTTTTCTTTTTACAACATCAGTTTTTCCTTTTTCTCAAATCTTTCTTTTTTCTTCTTTTTCCCACCCTCCAAAAATGTGTCCCTTAGAAGAGTTTGCTGATTTATTCTCGTTCCAGTTGTCCGATTTCTCATTTTTTGTAATTTTTTTTTTAACTCTACTTTTGATGGAGCTACAACACAGCACCCACTGCACACAAAAAACGACAAAGGGTTCCAGAGAGGGAAGATTCACTATCATTGTGCCAGAGATGAAGGGATAGAGTGGGACAAGAGAGATGAGAGTCCAAGTCCAGAAAAGCGAATACATTATATTCCGTCCGTCCATCCCAACGTTATAATCATCATTCTTCTCCCACTCTGCCTGCTGTCTTCCTTACGTTGTCCTATCGCTTTCCATTTCTTTTGAAAGGAAGAGAGAGAGAGTATGGGAGAAAGGAGGCAAACATGAGGAAGGACAGGTGGGTGGGGAAACCCCTCACATAAATGGGTGGAGCATATATGAAACAGTGGTGATAAAGAGATAAATCACAGAAGGAAGGGAGATGGGACTCTAGCCAAGTTCCCACCTCCTCTCAATGGAGACTAATTCAGAGATGAGAGGCGGACCTGCGGATCCATAAAAGTAGTAAGAGACACGCCCTCTTCCTGGAGGGCCATAACTTACAAAGATGTCAGATTGGAAGGGCCAGTTAGCTTTGAGGTTTGTGCAGGAATATGTAATTTACTACAGGTCCAATTGTAGACTTGTAAAGGATTAATTGGCTCCGCCCACAATGTAATCCGGGGACATCACAGAAGGGAGGGGCCAGAATAAAGGGCGGGTACAAGTGCATAAGGACAGATAGACAGACAGACAATCAGAAACAGGGGGTCTTTTGGCAGGGGGGAGACTCAACAAATAGACAGAGACAGAGAAGCGAGCAGGCAAAGATAGAGAGATGTAGGAAGAAAAAGAAAAGAGGACAGATGGGGCTAAAAAGAGTCCTATGGATGGCTAATTGTACCCGTGTTTCGCAGCCTGGCAGCGAGTCAGTCTTGTGCATAAGGGCATAAGGACAGGTTTGGGGGGGAGGGGGGGGGTGGCCTTTAATGTAGAGGAAGGGAGTGGTAGGTGGGGCAATCAGGCCTTGAGGGTGTGCCATTGGGCGACTGCGGTACGTGGGCGCCCCATCATGTCCTTCCAGTGCTTTACTTCTGCAGGGCCGCTTTTCCATGATAGATAGATCTGTAAGAGAGAGAGAGTGAGAGAGATGGATATTTATTAAACAAAACAGGACTCAGTATTGCAATACAGCCTGCATATAAACCTATTTTACATTTGAATTGAATAGAACTGAATTGAATGGAGAAGAAAATAAAGAAAACATAAAGTTTGGGACTAAAACATTTTTTACATTTTAATTTGTGGAAGAGAAAGGGACAGGGAGGGTTTTAGTGCAAGAAAAGCACCCAGCCAAGCTATTTGCAGAAGGGATTGAGAAAGACACTGAGGAAAGGAAGAGAGAGAGAGAGAGAGAGAGAGAGAGAGAGTGGAGAGGGAGAGAGCGAGAGTGGAGAGAGAGAGTAAGAGAGAAAGGGAGAGAGGTAGATGGCAATGGAGATGGCGAAGAAGAGAGAGAAAAAAAGAGTGAGAGAGAGGGAGAGGGCGTGAGAGAGAAAGAGAGAGAGAGGGAAAGGGAAAAGGACCACGTATGCCTATACTGCCTTGGAACAGCTTGGCAGGGGTGGGACACTCCTGTCTTTTTGATTAAGCACATTCTGAGTGTTGTGAAAGTAGCAAGAGAGGATGAGAACCCAAGCCCTATGGATGTAAATCAGGTTTGGGTGTGTCAGTAAATCAGAGCGAATGTGTATGTATATCTCAGCCAGCCACAGTGTCAGTGCCGGTCTGTCCTGGTAATGGTATTCCAGTTCCACTGGGTGCTAGTTACTTTGGTAAACCTTACCATAAAGCCTAATTCATACTTCATCGCACGGCATTGTCTCAATGTTGTGCAACTCTACAATTTTGTTATGTTGCACATCATGACTGGTCAGTTTACAAATGTAAACAAATGGTCGGAAGTTTTTGTCTCACAGAGACAAAGAGAACCATCCCCGCATATAAATGCCAAACGTCACGTGACACCTTCATTTCTGTCATGCATAGTGTAAGTCAGTTTGTGAATCAGTCACAGTGAGCTTCAGTGGGCTCCATCCTTGCGGTGTACCTTGCCAATGACATCATTGCGACTCAGCCTGTCCTTGTCCATGACAGTGATGATGATTGTAGTCTCTCTCAGCACGTGGGCGGGGACGTCGAAGGGGAAGGACTCGTTAAAGACGGGGTTCAGGCAGCGCTTCATCACCACCGTCTTCTTCTTCTCCACACGCTTGTCCTTGTGCATCAGCCACACCTTCACGTAGGGGTCTGCTCCATTGAGAGAGAGAGAGAGAGAGAGAGAGAGAGAGAGAGAGAGAGAGCCAGCAGGGTGTATGACACACAGTGTGACTGAATCATCTGGATGCTGACAATGACAACGATGAGCAGCTTACTCAGTAACACAGTGTCCCTACAGCAGGAATAGTGAGGTATGGTCTCAATATTGTGTGGGCGAGTGAGATTGAGTAGACAGACAGACTAGGATGGTATGAAATATGTACGGGATAAAGACAGAGGGGCTGGGCATTACACTGTTTTAATGCCCGACGCGGAGGTAGTAAAGGCGAAGGCTTTGCCCGAGGCAAAGCCGCGAAGGGCATTCAAACTGCGTAGTGCCCAGCCCCAAGGTCATTATCCCACTTATACAATGGCTTACCAACAAAAAGCATAATTGTAATGAAAACATGCGTTTCAAAATATGCGATTCTATGGCAATGGAAATGTTACGCAAGTATTCCAGAAAAAATCCAAAACCCTATAACACTTAGCAACGAACATGTCTTTCTTGTGCCTCCCTCAACCGGGTTAGTTAGCAAGCTAGCTGGATGCTAGATTTGCTGCCACTCACGTTACCTAATATTAAAATTCCATTTGGTTTTAGGTCAAAATGGTCTCACAGCATGTTTGTTATCACGGTTAGCTAGCTAGCCAACTATTTAATTATAGTCAAAACAAAGGCTAAACTATAAATGTAGTCAAGCTACACTGCCCGGCCAAAAAAAAAGTCACACACTCTAATATTTTGTTGGACCGCCTTTAGCTTTGATTACGGCGCACATTTGTTGTGGCATTGTTTCAACAACCTTATGCAATGTCACAACATAAAGTGTTCTCCAGCACATCCCAAAGACTTTCAATGGGGTTAAGGTCAGGAATGGTGGCTAATTCATGTGTGAAAATGATTCCTCATGCTCCCTGAACCACTCTTTCACAATTTGAGCCCGATGAATCTTGGCATTGTCATCCTGGCATATGCCCATTGATGGGATAACCTGGTCATTCAGTACATTCAGGTACTTCGCTGACTTAATTTTATTGCTGCATAATGTTGCTGAGCCTAGACCTGACCAACTGAAGCAACCCCAGATCATAACACTGCCTCCAGAGGCTTGTACAGTGGGCACTATGCATGACGGGTGCAATTTATAACTTTTTTTTTGTCCGGGCAGTGTATAACTAGGCTTGCTACTCTCTACAGTCATTCATGGACATCAAGCAGGTTTTAGCAGGAGTTACCAGTTTGTTTTATCAAGTCAGACTGTTAATGTGCATTAAATTAGAGCGGCGATTAAACTTTTGCCAGTGCTACTTCATAGCCTGGCGTATACAGAAAAAATAATGCACACCTCCCAGCCAATCAGATTTGAGTATTCAGCCAAGCCGTTGTATAAACGGTGTGAACTGGAACCTAATGTCCAGTGTCCAAATGTAGGTTCCAGCTTTGATATATATCTGCCAAAAGGACACACTGAACAGGTGCATAGTGATTGCGGTGCGTGAATAAGAGACTGAAACAGTGACTGAGCTTCAAAGACAGTACCTGAGGTACCCCCAATGTCCATGGCTTTGAGGTTGCGCCCTTTGATGATGCTCACAGTGATGGTGTTGGCTGTGGGGTTGTAGCACAGGGACACAAGCAGGTCTCCTCGACTCCCCTGAGAGGGACAGAGAGAGTTACTCACATACACAGACACACAGGAACACACACACATTCACTCATGAACATCACACACATACGCAGAATCATACACACTTATACACACACAAAAACACACACACACACACACACACACACAGGTGTTCCTACTGTGTGTTATTCTGTCGTCTTGATCCACCTTTATCAATTCCAGCTTCAGGCCTGTTGTATTGGCCTCAATGTCACATAGGTGTCAAAGCAGTTGCCTCATCACGTTTAACAGGAAGTATATTGTCATGAAGCCTTTCTAAAGCATGGGTGACATTTTAATTGCCAGGCCATGATGTATTTTCACGTCATTCCAAGCAAAGGCAATGCTTTATAAAGAATGACACTGCTATGTAAAATGTTAAACTGGAATACAAAACAGAAAACCACTTGAGCTCAGCCATCTGAATGAAATTCCAGTTTACAACAAATTTATAAAGATGCTGTGCAGTGATAAAGGACTTGTTATACACTGCCCGGCCAAAAAAAAAGTCGCACACTCTAATATTTATTTATACTTCCTGCGCATTTGTTGTGGCATTGTTTCGACAACCTTATGCAATGTCACAACATTTATTTCCATCCAGAGTAGCATAAGTTTTTGGCTGAGATCTTGTATTGACGACGGGAGAGTCGAACCACTCCGTAAAGTGTTCTCCAGCACATCCCAAAGACTTTCAATGGGGTTAAGGTCAGGAATCTGGTGGCTAATTCATGTGTGAAAATGATTCCTCATGCCCCCTGAACCACTCTTTCACAATTTGAGCCCGATGAATCTTGGCATTGTCATCCTGGCATATGCCCATTGATGGGATAACCTGGTCATTCAGTACATTCAGGTACTTCGCTGACTTCATTTTATTGCTGCATAATGTTGCTGAGCCTAGACCTGACCAACTGAAGCAACCCCAGATCATAACACTGCCTCCAGAGGCTTGTACAGTGGGCACTATGCATGACGGGTGCAATGGCGACTTTTTTTTTGGCCGGGCAGTGTACGTGATTTGTATGAAGAAAACTTATACCCTGCAATTATCTTACAGAGGTTTTCATTTCACTGCTAACCATCCATAGCCCATGCATGAAAATGTGATAGCAGAGCTCCAAAGGATTCAATCAGTTTTTAACACACAGAACCGGCTTTGCATGGTTTATCACATTTCCCCCTTTAGACGCTACTCAAATATGAATGTCAGATTACATGCTAAAAACCCAGTCAACATTTGCATTTATCACCATTGTATTCCTCTCAGTGCCCCCACACCTGGGTGAAATACATACCTGAAATACTCCTACTCTTTATATACCAGTCCCTTTTTTATATACTGCACATTCCTGAGAATTGTCAACAAAAAACTGGTGCGTAAAGGGTTAAAGCATTTCAAAGAATTGTTCTGCCCCAGTCTGGTGCCGCCATTTGGCTAAATTCTCCATGGCTCCATTCTCTCCTCCCCCACTTCCATTACATCCCTACCTCTCTCGCCCCCTACCCCTGAACCCCCACCCCCCCATCTTACGCTGCCATCGCTGCATGGTTTGAGCTCCTTCCAGAAGGTCTGCATGTGCGCCAGATCCACCTTGTTGAGGGGGATGGACACCTCACCAATTGGGTCATTGCGGCTGAAGCGGTCGTAGTCCAACACCTGCAGGTAGAGGGTCCGCTGGACTACCTTCTCATACGGGAACCCTGAGAACACAGAGTGGTCATAATGCAGGGAGTAATACTCCCATTTCACGGCTCTGTTCCGCTGTCTTTGTCCTTTTTAGGAATGTTATGCTCCTTATAGTCCACGGCTTAATTTGTTACTTGTCTACACAATTCAGCGACGTGAAAATATATTTGTCAGGTCAATTAAAACAATTGGAACTGAGGTGAACCGAAATCGAGCGTGAGGCGGTGAGAAAGACCGAGAGAGGGAGAGAGAGGAATTAAAGAGTCTGGGAAGAGGAGGTGGGAGAGAGCAAGAAAGATGAGTCATATAGGTAAGAGAGAGAAAATATGACAGTAGGGAAGAAAATAAAGAGAGCAAGAGAGAGATTAAGGAGAAAGAGGAAGAGATTAAGGAGAGCTGAGAAAAGGCCTCCCCAGCTGATGTCAGATTATAGCCTCATGAGCAGAAGACACAGTACTACAGAGCAGGCTGTTAAGGGCGTTTGATCATGATAACTGACCGCATACCAGTATTAATGCAGGCAAATATCCTGTCACACACACACACACACACACACACACACACACACACACACACACACACACACACACACACACACACACACACACACACACTCTAACCGCTGGAGACCCTCTTAAGCATCATAATTTCATATCTTTTTAATATCAAATGCGGGCCATCCAGCTTTAGAAAAAAAAAAGGTTGCAGGAGGCCGGTTTCAAGAATAACGGCCGTCGTGAGACAAGTATATTTATGACCGCTCAGAGGTGAAAAAGTAGTGCTGGCTGCGTTCCAGCAGGCTCTGAAAGACAAAAGACCTGCGGTGATGGATGTACGCTCTGGGAGGGAAAAGGGGGCGAGGGAGAGGCCAAGCTGTCGCCTGCGCTGACCTTCGAAAAGGAAGGTCTCGTTCCAGTGGGGGTTGAGGTTCTTCCTTTTGACCTTGGTCTCTAGCTTGTGCTTCTTGTCGGGCAGCAGGTAGATCTTGACGAAAGGGTCGGAGGTCCCGGAGAAGTCCTTGGCGGGCAGGTCCTGGCCTTTCAGGATCTTGACGGTGAGGGTGGACTCCTGGAAGTTGTAGCCCACGCTGAACTGGATGCGTCCCAGCTTCTCGCAGACGGGGCCTTCGTGGTCATCCTCTTCCGAGCCCGGGGACAGCTGCGCGGGGAGGGAGAGGAGACAGGCGCTTTGAGAATGTGCTACGCTGATGTCACACCGAGGCACCGACACCCTGTTAAAATCACCAGAGTCAGTGGCTGGAAAGCAGGAACATCCCACTCAGCAAAAATGTCAGTGGAAATTTAACACCGCTGGTGTACATTTAACACCCTAGGGTGTTAAATGTAAACCACCATTTTTGCTGTGCACGGACATCATCTCAGAGAAATCAGACATTCTGAGACAGGGTGGCTCTAACATTTGAAAATCCTGTTACATGTGGAATCAAACTGTGGCATCACAAGCACTGAAACTGAGATGTACACAATGCTGGAATCAACCACTTGCATATACTGGCTGCTTTTGTTACATGGCGTGTTTGTTTTGGCTGGACTGGTATGACACTTCCACCAGCTCCTCACTGTCCAGAGGGGAGTCCTACTTACAGCTAACCTGTGCACCCTACTGGTTACCCTGTACCCCTGTGACCTTATCAGCACATTGGTGTAATGTGTGGCCACGCTGTGAAAATCGTTTGTATTCTAAAGGCTCTCACAGCTCATATCACGGTCATACACCCTGGGCTTTTTTTGTCTTTATAGCATTATCCCGATTGGTGGCGTTTCATTTTCCAGCTAATTCTTTAAGAGTCAGAAGGTGCTCAAATTGCACATAGAGTGCTGCCCCCTTCTCTCACTCAACCTCTGCTCTCTCACTGCTTAGCAAGGAGAGTGCGATAGCAATCCATTTAAAAGGCTGGTATCTTATAGAGAGGGAGGGGGATAGAGGAAGAGGGAAAAGGAGAGGGAGAGAGAGCGAGAGAGACAGAGAGAAACAGAGAGAGGCAGAGACACTAGAGGCATGGCCCAAGGTTGACTTCCTAGACTCATGACATTCATTATTGGCAGACTGCTGTATTCTCCCCATGCCCCCCCCCCCCCCTCTTTCTCTCTTGCTGAGGCCTGATTGGGTTAGCAGGGGACTGGGATGGAGGGATGGCAGAGAAAGATAACAGCTCCCCACAGAGTGGCAGGACATCACCTCAGCAACACTGTCCAGGCCTCTCACACCTGCCCGGCCTCCTCTGAGGAAGCTTATCGGCTGCCTTTAATGGAGCAAGCCCACTCTACTGGCTAAAGGTGTGTGTGTATGTGCGTGCGTGTGTGCGTGTGTGTGCTGTATACACACACACACACACACACACACAGGAATGCAATGCCCTGAGAACACCTGCGTCTTTCTTACTCCTTGGCAGTAGGTAAGCTGCCCTCAGTCAGTGTTGCCAGATGCTTGTCAGTTTGATGCCAAAGCTAGTCCTGAAAATCTCCCATCTTTAATTCACCCCCATACACATTTGAAAGGCTATTCCCTCAAACCTTCTTTAAAAATGCTCCATCAACCATTGATCCGTATTTATACATTTACACTGAAAGTTCCCCCCTGTATTTTTCACAAATCCATACATTTGGTGGAAAAAACTCCAGTCTGGCAGCCCTGCAATAAATAGCCAGGAATTTCCTCAGCAGTAGTTAATAAATGATCAAAGCATCAGGTTTTGCACACCATAGCAATATCCAAACGGATATTAATATCAAGGTAAGAGAGCGGGGGCAATGAAATGACTGGGTTGGTTGATTACATACACAGGGTGCTCTTGTGAACAAACAAAATAAAAATGAGAAACTACCCATAAATTCTTCCAGTTGTCAGATATAATTATCCCTCCAGGCTTGCTTGACAAATTATTGGCTTTGAGTGACAAATGTCCTCATGGATTAGTTAGAGGTATATTCACATACACATAGATAGAGGCAGGATGAGGACCAGAGCCACATCCTGAGCAATAAATTTCAAAATCAAATTCAACGTCCTTATCAGGACAACCAGGTCTGTTGCTACCGCCACTATCGCTACCGCATGAAAGTGCTTCAATCCAGTGCTAAATGTTTAGCTTTAGCACTGTGGCTAAAAAACACTGTAAAAGTGAAAGGACTTCACATGTGTGAGGTCTATTCATTAGCCGCCATAAGAGCTTAATGACTTCACATTATATCATTATAGCTTATATCCCTCTGCCGTTACGTTAATGATTAGGTTTCACGGCGTGGTCTGGAGTCAGATGAGCCAAGGTGCAAGCCACCTTGGTGGCTGCCCTTGACATAATGGCCAACCTGCCTATGAAGGCCGTGAGTCTGTGTAGATTCCCGGGCGTCCGTCAACGGCAGCGGCGTTTAGCGATTACCATGTTTCCGCTTAAAAAGTCCGCTGCCGGTCACCATGTGCTAAGCTGTGCCAGGGGGGTGGGGTGGGTAAATAAACAGACATGAGAGAAAACGACAGGAATGGAGGCAGTATCTTACCATCAGCATCTCGCTGGTGAGGGAATTGGCGAGGTCGGAGACGGAGGAGTGGCCATCGTTCCGGCGGTCGCCGTCTTCGGGGGGGTGGCCCTTGGGGCTGTTTCCTGGCTTGTTGCCTCCGGCCCTGCGGGAGCAGAGGTCAGGGTCACTGGAGCGATTTGGTCTTCAGGAATGGGATGGCGATTATGGGTCAGGCGGCAGGGCGGGGCGGGGAGCGTACGGGACGGTAGGGTTGGGCGGTTGTAGAGCGGTCTTCTCTGCGCTTTACCCTCCACACTCTCATTCGTGTTTCCCCACCATGCTGGGTCTGATACTGGGAATCTTTAATATGGCCTAAAAGCCACGCCTTAGCACCTCATACAGTACTACAGTACAGGCAATGAAATAGATACTCCACCAGAGTACTACGCACTGTTGGAGCCTGTAATGGAGCTCTGTATCTGTAAAGCAAAGCACATAGTGGAACCTGAGGATTTGACCAGATTACAGCATGTGCATTTTGAACCAAGCTAGCACAAAGCATACTGCAAATTTTTACAGCATTGCAATAAGGTTGTGTAAAGTTGTGGAGGATAACAACATGTATTAATGTACCATAATCTGTATTGATTGTCTTACATTTCCTGCAAAGACCCCAAACCACAACTTTCCAGTTATATTATACACAGATCCAGATTGAAGGCAAAGCATTGCAAGGCCATGCTTGTGACACAACAAAATCATAAGAATATGATGCTTCTGTAATGCCTGGAACCGCACTGTGGCCTTACACGGCCTTATTACAATGTTGTACAGAGTTGCAATAATGCTATGAGCTAGCTGGGGCCTGACATCTCTGTCTAGGCGTCATGCCAGTGGTGATATCTGGACAATGCAGGTGAGATACTGCACCAGGGTAATGAAAGGCTAGACTGGTAAGCCTGGCAGTTGTGTTAAATTCTGGACCGTGGAACCCAAACTGACACTGGGGAGGTCACCACCCAATCAGAACACTCGGGGCATCATATAATATCTCTACCAAATGAAAATGTGCAATCTAGGAACTGAGGTACTGATTTGGGCAATGATGTTGGGTTATGGCCTTGATGTCCAGCAATATGCAGGCAAGTCCTCCATAACTCAGAAATTACAGAGCATTGTCGCCAAAATGAAGAGGAGGGATTGTAAAATTAAAATCGATGCGCTTTCTCTTCAAAATGGCAAAATATTCTTTATTGGCTGAGATCGCCGAGTCATTGATTGGTCCTGCATTTCTGGGGCTTCTGAAGTATCATTGCCCTATCGCTAGAAAACTATTTTAGCACACGTGATTGCATTGCATATGCATGTCAAAGACAATCACTCAGATATGCTCTCCCAATGTAACTGATGTGAGAGTGCATGTGATTATTTGTAGAGGTTCGTTCCTCCATTACCAGGTTAATGATCATAAAATCACATGTATAGCAGGTTATATTACATATTTCCAAAATCAAACTGCCTTAAAGCAAAATGATTCATCGATTGACACAAACCTCGATGAATAAGGAAAAAGAAAATGGATGAAGGAATGATCTAACGCAGTACCAGTACACACAGTGAGTTACGCCCCTTCTTCCCTCCTCAACGGGGAAGGCTACACTGTGCACTGGTGTTACTAGTTAATGTCTGCAGCCTCTCTCTCTTTCTCGCACATGCGCACACACATGCACACACACAACACATCAATATGCACCAGAGGCTTAGCATAGACCTGAGCCCTCTTTGCCTGTCTGCCCTCTTTGCCTGGGATGAACATGGCCAGTTCACAAAGACATTTTAGGCGAGAGGTACAGGTGATTTCACTAGGGGAAAGACGAAAGAGTGACAGAACACAATCAACAGAGGACTCCAGAGTAGCGGTGAGGCGTTTGTTTTGGTGAGAACAGGTGCATTTGTCATATCTCAGCTTGGACCTAGTCCAGGTGAGCAGACTGCCTGCAAGAGGAGGCCGAGCACAAATAAGGAACAGAGACCACTATCAGTTACATACAGGGATGGGAATCTTGAGGTGTGTCTGTGTATGTGTGTGATTAGCAATTGTCTTGCCCCTCAGTACAATAATAACAAACTTCAGCAATCCCAGTAGCAACGAGAGCAAGGGGGTCAGATTAGGGGGGAGAGAGAGAGAGAGAGAGAGAGAGAGAGAGAGGGGGGGGGGCACAGAAAAAGGCACACTCTCCAGCTGATTGCAGGTTACAGTCTGGTGAACAGAAGACACATAGCATTCCAGAGCAGACTGACTGGTCAAGGCACATCGAGAAGCAAGACACTAATGAGCAGTTAGCAGGAAAGACAGAGACAGAGAGAAAAGGAAAGAGGGAGAAAGAAAGAGTGGCGGGGCAGGTTGTGCTGACACACAATGGAGTTACACAAAAAATTATAAAAAGGCGCTGTGGAGAAGACAGGTGAGGAGGAGGAGGGCGAGCGAGAGAAAGAGAGACATTTATCTGTGTTAAAAGGAGAGGCAGTAGATTAATAGCATGAACAAAGTGAGGTTACGGAATCAAACAAAAACAAGAGTGAGACATCAACACACACCAGTGCGTTTGTTTGCTTGTTATTTTTTTAATTGAGCTGCAAGAAAGAAAGGAGGAGGGGTAAAAGAAAAGAAAGAAATGCCTGAAAACACAAGAAAGACTTAATTTTGGTCAGTTTCAACAGAAAGAACTACTACGACAGAGGAAAAGAAAATAGACGCGGAGGAGGAAAACAATAAAAAACACTGATTAGTTACAGAAAAAACACTGAGGGAAACAGTACTTGTATAACAGGGTGAGGGAAAAGAGAGAGGGAAAGAGAGTGAGAGATACAGATTAAAGAGATCATATACAAACACACATGGAAAGGGGAAGAAAACAGTATGTTAGGTGATCATATGTCTACCTGGAAAACGGTGTTCCAAAACTAGGGGACAGAAGTGTGAATAAAATACTATGGGGAGATCTAGGGGTGGCTGTAGAATCCAGAGACATTTGAAATACAGAGCCTATCCTCTGCAGGGCATCGTTTGCTTGTCCCTGCCCCGTGATTCATTTCTTCACTCGCTCGCAGTGTCGATATCCGCACGTTTATTCCGACACAAAGCCAGGGTTGCGGATAAATCCTGCAGCTGACCTGTGACTGGATTGCATAGCACTCCTCCATCGGGAAGGGAGAAGAGCTGGATCACTGCACGTTCCAAAGTTAGAATCGAGTACTATCCCTCCAGGCGCCTGGAGACTGCGCTCTGATTGGAGCCGAGCGGCTTCGCTTGTTACTGCGAGCAGTTAGACCCAAACAAGACCATGGGACGTGGTCCGTTCCCATCGTCCATTAGTCTGGGGAACGAGGCGGTGTATTTGGAACGTCTCTGGTGCTGAGATGGGAAGGGTCATAGAAAGTTCATACTAACCGGCACAGAGGTAAGGTGGTGCAGTGCTAAAGGCATTGGGTGAGGTGGGAAATATGCAAATCAGCCACCCCGTTGGATTTATGTGATTTATACTGACTTTTGTGGGGAAAGCACACAGGCAGTGGCCATTCCAGTGAAAAGCTGGGCCTTTGACATCCAAGAGGCATGGTCCTCACAGACTGTCTGTCTGTCTGGTGCACCATTTGTCTGTCTGTCTGACAGTTCAATTTTATGTTTTTGGAGGGGATGGTACTTGGAGGGTCGTGTGAACTCTTTGGAAGGTGGAGATAAGCACTAATCAAAATGAGCAACAAAAGAATCACATCTTTTCACTTTTTGGGGTAAAAAACATAGACATAGTCAAATAAAAGAAGACAGACAGAAAGACAGACAGTTAAAGGCAAGCAAAGCAAGACAGGCAGACAGACAGACAGGCAGACAAATCGGTGGCAAGGTTTCAGAAACAGGGACGAAGCAAACCACAACAAGAGGGAGGGTCTCTGATCTCTGGGAGGTATCGATTCAGAGTTGTGCATCGGGGAAAGCCAAAGAATTTTGATTTAGTTGAACAGATCCACACACCAAACTGCAGGCGTACCGCAAGAGCCAAAAATGAAAAGGGAACGCCGACATCTCCTTGAAACGAGGCTCTTTGAGGTCAGAAATCTTTATTGGCAGAAATCTACAGACCTCTCTCCTTCTCCTCCTCCTCCTGCCCACTATCCATTGAGGGAGGAGAGGCTTTCTAAAAAACACTGTCGGGATTAAATAATACATCCCTCCTCATGCCTCATTCAAGAGGTACAGTACGTTCCCGGGAAAGAACACTGAGGCCCAACCTAAAGTCTCTCTGCCACAGGTAATACTACATTCATGGGCCTCCAGCCTGACTATTGAGCAAGAATAGAGTTCACAGGTGTATGGTGTCATATTCTGAATGAGAGTGAGAACAGCAGCCGGATGCCTGGTGCCTGGCTGGCAAGGACTGTGGAAAATATGTTACCCTTTCAGCAAGGACAGTGTCCGACCATTATCAGTCCATTCAAATATCCAATACATTAGCCTGATATGTCCAATATAATGTCTTTCTACAAGAAAATATTGAGTAAATCATTTTTCCAATGCCCCCTCCCAAAAAAGGCTGGTCTATATTTTGGAAGCTCTGAGCCTCAGAAAAATACATGGGCATGTAGAATTTGTCAATAAAGGATTACTGTGCTACTCTGTACAGCTGTAACTCTGTCCAAAGATGTCTTCAAATGGGCAGTAACATTTAGTAACATAGAGACCAGGGGCAGTAACCGGAAACAAATGTGCGTGGGCGTAGAGCAAGTGCCCGGGTGATGTTCAGCCTGCAGTGGTGTGTAGCACCCAGCAGGGGGCAGAGGGGGCCATAGTGCCGTTACGGGAGCCCGCTGCTCCTACAGCACCAGCAAAGAAAGTGGGCTGTCGGCATGGCAACGGCTGGAGAAACACAGAGAGCCAGGGACAGGGGAAGGAGGCCTTGGGGGGGGGGGGGGATAAAGGAAGGGAAGAGGGCAGCAAACAGCAGACACATTGAGAACAAGGCAGACAAGGCAGGATATATGACAGGTACGGGTGAGTGCCTCGCAAAAGATACACACGCGCACACACACAGACGTGCGCACGCGCACAGGGGGGACGCACACGCACACAGAGGCGGGCGGGGCCACTTTGGGTTTCACCGTGACCTGTGATACTATCCTTTATTTTTTGTTACCTGACCATAGGCGAGTTTCTTGGTGAAGGGGAGGGGGAGAGAGACAAATTCCGCTTCCAGGCTGGAGAGAAATGCGAGAAAGACACCCTTACCCCACCCCACCCCCCAAACCCCAAACCCCCATCCAAAAACCCACCAGCGCCCCACACGCAAACGCATACAAACCCACCCTCCTCTACCTTCGTCCGCACCACCAACACTCCATTCACTCTGACCTCCTCGGTTCTCCATAGAGCCACTGTAGACATCACGAGTGCGGAGTTCGGAACAAAACGTCTATATTCAGTACAGTGCTGCTTACATAACAGCTACAGTATGGGAAGGATATCTGTTGTATCACACAATTTAATGTCAATGTTCTGATACAAGGCTATTCTTGGCTGTTTGGCCTTAGTCCCAGACCCTGATTCCGAGTTGTCGCTGGACAATGCTGCATTAAAAATACATGAAATAAGGGTATTATTAGAGCTTTAATTAAGAAACAGAAATCCATTTGTTTTTTTCCATCTACATCTGAACAGGGAGAGGGAGGGGCACTCTGAAGAATTGAAGTCACAGGACAACCCCCACCACCAGAGTTGTGCTTTCTCCTCCCTTTCGAATACCATGGCCTTCAGGCAAAGGAACATCTGGCGGTGAGGATCAATGTCCTAATATTTTATCTTCGTTCCAATGCCACCTTGAGCTCCACCGGCAACCGGCATGTTGTCCTCAACGAGGAAGCCTGTGAAACTACTGGTTCATAGAGCTGGGGTTCACCACTTCCTGACGTGTCATCGGTCCACAGAATCTGGCTTGCTTCTCTCCAGAGGTGAGGGTAGTTGGGCTCTGCATCTGTTGTGCTCCCAACCTCTGATCCAGGATCAGTTAACCCCATGCTATTCCCACCTCAATCGTTTAGAGCGAGGGCTTGTGGCTGAGATTGCTACTGCATCTGTGTTCTTGGGGTTGCTATCTGTCTACAGAGGTGAATGAGCAGTGTGTTCGAATCACTGAGGTAACACAAGAGCAGCTCAGTCTAATGTTGGGCCATTCCCTAAGTTAATGCCTTATTAGAGCCAATGGAGGTTGTTTAATATTGCTTACCTCCTTTGTGCTTTGTCAGTGGAAACTTCTACTCAGAGGAAGGCATGCTCCTATCCCAGTGTTTTCACCGTTGTCCCCACTAGCTCTCACTCTTGTTCTCTCTCATTCCCAGTCCCCCCATCCAATCTATGATCTAGCTTGCCCTTTTGATTAAACCGCAAAGTGCAATTAAAATCCTCAACTGCTGGACCACTCTGCGTGATGGCAAAATACCCCTGAGCGACTCAGATCCTTGTAAACAGCTCTCCATTAACAGACATCGAACAAAGGCCTGTACTACCCAGACACACACAGTATACTGATGTACGCACAAATGCACCCACAAACAGCCACCCGGGTATATACACAGACATGCACTTTACAGAGGTATAAAGTCCAGGGGTCAGAAAGTAAAAGTCCTGCCATGTGTTTCTTCCACCCATCAACTCAGCCAGCTGATTTCACTAATTAGTTCTACCTCCCTGCTGAAGAATTGTGCTAATTAACAAATCCAGGTGATTGGAACAAAATACTGGGGAGGAGTTTTACTTTCTGAACCTGGATTGTTCACCCCTGCATATGCTAATAAATAAACATGTACAAACAGCCACACACACGCTCGTACGCACAAACACACCTCACACCTGTTCTGGAGCTGCGTGCAACCAGTCCCGGGTTCACAAAGACAACGCCTATGTGCCACCCTGCTGTTTAACAGCACCTGCGTACCGTTCTTGTGCGATTAACACCCCTCCTCTTGAAGCGGCTCTCTCCAGAGTCACATAGCAGGAATTTTGGGCAGAACCGGGAGGGCGTGCGATACGCGGACAGCCCTCTCCGACAGTGTCAAAGCCCCGCTATATGTTCTGGACACAGCCCAGCGGAGACAAAGCAATTACCAGCAGATCACATTATATCCATTTCTCATTATCTTATATGGATTCCTTGGCATATTGAACAGTAAATATAATTGCAATACCCTTAATGAAACGTGGGTAATGAGTACAGTCTGACTGGTACGTTTCCATTACAACCTCTATGTCAGTGTTGTAATCAGCCAACCAGACCAGTGGATGAAATCTTGAAAAATCCAGCTATAGACTGCAGTGTAGCAGACTGAATCATTTGTAGGCACAAGCAGTCTCTGCACCAAATAACACCAAGATATATTCAAAAATATATGGATGTCTGCAAGCAGATTTACTGGTTATATATGCTAGTTTTTACTTTGTTGCTTGACCTGATGATGGTACTTCCTGCTGCCTGGCAACCTGTCCTATTTTCCTTATTATTACAAAAACACAAATGATAAGACTCATAACCACAAACAATCTACAAACCGTAATTGCTTATACATTTAACTAATACAAAATTCTGTGCCTAACTTAGACCCTAGAAAGACATACGCCTTTAGAACAGACACTGTATCCAACTCTTCCAACGAACGGGCCTATCAGTCCATATTCCAAGCAATCTCTTTGAAACAACGCAACTTAATGAAGCTCACTTGGTCTTTATAAGACACATCTCTCTTCAACCTAATTGTGCCATTATTTGAAGTCATTTTAAAAAACATGTGTTATCTGGAAATGAGTGCTGGTATGAATATTCATGACTGTCCAAGTGTGCAGTTTTGTGAACAAAGAAGCTCTTTTGCAGCTCAAGTGAATTGAGGTTTTAAAACAGAAAGGGCCTGGCACATCACAAGGTTCAACAAGTCTTCCCTCATAGGAGCGATACCACAGGAATTCAGCAAGAATTTGGCGGAGAAAACGGGCAAAGTTGGCCTCACTGTGCATATTGAACACCACGGTGGAAATGTGAACCAGAGAAATCCCATGCGTGCAGAACCGCAGCTCACGGCAAGAGGCTTCCCGCCTCTCCCTCCTCCCTCCATCTTTAGCGCTTTCCCTGCCTGCTCCGGATCCCCTGACAACCCCACGGCCTCTCCTCAGCCTTCCTCCGTCCTGCCTCGCTCACAGGCAGTTGCTCATTCTCTCCTTTCCTTTGCCCTTCCCTCTCCCTCTTCTCCCCTTTCTCTCGTGCCTTTTGGCTGTCCGACCGAGGCATAGCCACATGCCTGGTGAAATAGGTAGGCTACATCGTGCAGGGTGTGTTTTGCCATACAGAGCTGTCTCCTTGGGGAGTGGGGCGCTGCTGGTTGCTGAGGACACAGGAAAGGAAGCACAATATCTGTTCGACAGCACATACAGGAAATAATAACAAACCCACACACTCACGTACACGCACGCAGGTGGGCACAAATGCACACATAAACGCACACACACACATACTCCTTGTTTACATTTTAGAAACCACCGGTGGTTTATGAGCAGAGGTGAGGCCGACAAACTACCATTACTCCGATAATTTTAATCAGATCTGTTTCTTGAGTGTTGATTTTTCATGATTAACAAGATTGCCAGCTGATGTAAGGATCACCCAATGGCAGGTGATTGCTGTGTGTTTAAGTGAATAAAGTCTTTGTGCAGGTCAAATTGAATTGTTTTAATTATACCAATAATTTTGTTTATTCCAATAAGATAGTAGATTGGTTAAAACCCAAAACAAGTAGTTTTTAAAATGAAAAAATGATTTAATGGAAGCGCAAAAAAATCATCAGCAATACAATCAAGTGAAACAGGAATTAAAGGCTAATGCGTGAGCCTCATTTATTGAAACTGGCATGCTTTTTTAAGCATGAAAATGGAGCAAAAACATCTAATTGGGATAATTACCAAATAAAAGGTGCATTACCCTTTTTATTGCTCACCACCTGCCACAGCTATGCACACAGATACTCACGCACTCTCGTGCGCGTATCCCTTCTGATGGATGCGTATGACTGCAAGCGCTCAGCCTCAAATACACATTGCGGTCTGTAGGCACACACCCCGGCGCTGCTCGCGGAATAGCGCGTTGGTCAAAATGTGTGGCCTGGTCAGGTACCCAAGCCGTTGCATGCTGCTCTTTTTTTTTTTTGGTTTGTCAAGTGCTTGTTTGCCATGTGAAGCAATATGATGTTAGTGCCACGCAAAAGGCAAATAAACGACTTCACTCTGCAAAGGTCAACCGCATACCTCACTGGACCAATGTATGCCTTCTACACTCAAACACACCCTTACTACTCATTCTAATTTAGAGTAAATTTGAATGTGTCTGTATTAAGACATGCCATATTTTTCAACCTCCTATGTGAATGAATGAAGCACATAATTTGCGTCTTCCTAAATAAAAGGATATTCAGACTGGTACCTAACCTGATAATAATAAACAGGCAAATACAGTAAACTGCACCATTTGAAAACAACATGCACACATACAGATCCTTTCCAAAAAATTTGAATATCATGGAAAAATTGTTTTTTTTTCCATAATTCCATTCAAAAAGTGAAATTTTCATAGATTATAGATTCATCACACACAAAGTGAAATATTTCTAGCCTTTATTTGTTTCATTTTTCATAATTTTGGCTTACAGCTCCAGAAAACCCCCAAAACAGTATTTCAAGAAATTAGAATAGTGTGTCGAAAATCAGCATTTACTTCAGTTATTTCAGAGAATGAATGTTTTAGACCGAGTGTCACACTCTAATCATTTAATTTACTCAAAACACCAGCAAAGTTTTTCTACAGGTGTGTCGTTAAATTGGACAGGTATCTCAGTTTGGTTCAGTATGGGGAAGACTGCAGACTTGACAATTGGCCAGAAGACCATCATTGACACCCTCCAGAAGATGGGTAAGCCACAAAAGGTCATTGCTAAGGAGGCTGGCTGTTCACAGAGTGCAGTGTCCAAGCATATCAATAGAAAGTTTAGTGGAAGGGAAAAATGTGGCAGGAGAAGGTGCACAAGCAAAAGAGATGACCGTAGGCTTCAGCGGATTGTCAAGCAAAGACGATTCCAAAATTTGGCGGACATGCAGAGGGAGTGGACTGAGGCTGGAGTCAGTGCTTCAAAAACCACCACGTATAGAGTGTGACACTCAGTCTAAAACATTAATTCTCTGAAATAACTGAAGTAAATTCTGATTTTCGACACACTATTCAAATTTCTTGAAATACTGTTTTGGGGGTTTTCTGGAGCTGTAAGCCAAAATTATGAAAAATTAAACAAATAAAGGTGAGAAATATTTCACTTTGTGTGTAATGAATCTATAATCTATGAAAGTTTCACTTTTTGAATGGAATTATGGAAAAAAAAAAAACTTTTCCATGATATTCTAATTTTTTGGAAAGGATCTGTAGGCCCTCCGGTGTTCTTGCAAAGGGTTATGTTTTTTATCGATTAAAATTCTTAAAATTCAGAAGCAAATCTTTATGTATGGCAGCAACAAGATTCCAGAATCTGACTATCTATCTCTGTGTATTCAAATTGAAGATGTAATGTGGATCAGCAGTTTTTTTTCCATTATTCAAATGGAACCACCAACAGGTCTGGAGGTCCCAAAGATGGGGATGGGGGTGGGGGATGGTCAGAAACAGTGAAAATGACACATCACAATACCATTCCGTCTCCCACGGGACTCATTTTCCCAGCAGTCCCCATAGCTGCAAATCCCGTAATTGTTGGTCAATTATAGAAAAGCAATAATGAAGCAATATGCATCACCATGGGCAACCAGAAAATAAATTTTACGGAGCCTAATTAAAGCTCACTGGTTTGCGCCATCGCGGCAATGCTGCTATAATGTGGTGGAGGACAAGCTAATGCACTGTGCGCATATGGAACGTATGTTTACCACCAGACCTCTGTGGTAAATTGCCGGCCTTAAAGGAATTGTATTTGCATAGCGTGAATACTAGCAACATCACCTGTCCCTGCTCACCGTTCCTCCCGGTTGTCAGGCTCCCAATTCACTCCCATTCATTTTCGGGACCTCACCAAAATGAATAATTTTAAACCGCAAACTAACTACGGAGGATAATACATTGATAAAAGAGAGCACTAGGGCTAAAGGGTATGTTTGGTTTTGATGTTTAATGTATTTTCAATGTTTTATTACCTTATAAAAGAACAAGAAGATCCAGCAAAAGGTTTTGTTATTTTAACTCAGTGATGAATCCTTGCGGACTAGTGATGTGCAAGTTTGAACGAATCGTTCGAAACGAACGACTCTTTTTACTGACTCAGGATTGACAATCCTCTCCTCCACTAACTCGTTCACTGACTCGCCCCTCCTACCTGCTACTTGCTAATGCGAACTGCGAAGATGAGGCGAGACAACGTGTTACTCACACTATTGTGCAACTCTTATATTAACTGTATTTGTGGAAATGTATCAAGTAAATCACTGTATTAACCTAGCCCTGTGAGAAAGCAACCACTTTGGCCCTTGTTTCCACTCCGTACTCGCTCTCCCTGCCCTGAAGGTCTGGCTGCACGAATCACTCACTCACTTGCTCTCCCAGCCCTCCCGGATCTGTCTGACTCGGGTTGCACGAAACACTCACTCACTCGGTCACCCAGTACTCGCACTCCCAGCCCCGGAACCCGCCCCCTGCCCTGATCTGAAGTTCTGGCTGCACGTACGAATCACCCACTCACTCACAAGTTCCATGCCACAGTCAGTAACCGTCCATGAATTTTCATTTGTCCCTTTTTAGTAGTTTACTACTACTCAATTCTGATTGATCAATCATGAAATTCAACAGTCTGTAATTTCTGATTAGCAGGCTGTGTGATGCCGTTCTGATCTATGGGACTGACTGCAGTTCACGTCTTTTAAGCAGAATGACGGACTTTTTTTTAAACGGAAACAATAAAACCATTTCAAATCAAAACAGTCATTTCAGTTATTTTTTATTACCAATATCTCGTTTGTGACTGCTGGAGTACGCTGCTCCGCTCCGCTAATGTTAGTCTCTGTGTGACGGCGTAGAAAGTATTCGCAATATAATTGAGAATATACTTGCCTTCATATTTACACTCGTTGGTTCTCGTTGGTTCAGTGGGTGCGGGTGAGTGACTGTGGCTGTCAACTCGAGTTGGGCAGCTCTGACTCGCACTCACTGATTCGCTAACTCGTGAGTGAGAGTACTGAGCAAGCCCCCAGAACAGTGCCGGGCTTTGAAGCCAATTTAGTGGTAAAACCGTGTAATTACAACTTCCAGGTCTGAAAAGCAGTTTTCTCGCACACAATCATGGGAAAAGGAGCGGCTGTAAAACAGTGGATACATTTTTTTGAGCGTCACAACCCCCGCGAAATAACTCATTTCACTATCAGAATTTGATGCATTCATTCCGATAACATTTGGAAAGTCTCGAAGAGCCGCACTATTAAATTATTTTATCCCATTCAGGAGGGCTAAACCGGAAGTTAGACTGACTTGATGACTCGAGTGACTCCAAAACCCGACTCTCTTTGGTGAGTGACTCATACAAACTCGAGTTAGTAAAAAGAGTCGAACCTCCCATCTCTATTGCGGATGATAAAGTTGACGTCATGAGTGACGCGTTATGAGGATAACCCGTTTTTGTATTATTGTAGACTACTAGTAAAACTGGTCTTGCTCCTACTATCTGATTTCTACATTGCAAATGTGTACTAATTACCAGCTGCTAATGTACCTAAACCTATTAGCCAGCTACTAACACAGATCATTAGTTTTGTCATTAAACGATGTCAACTGACAATTGGCTCTATGCACGGCGGCTATACTACGCATTTCCGGTAAAATCTCGGCCAGCACCATTACTTCCGCCACAACACAAACAGCAGCCAGCTATTTAGCGAACTCTGTTTCTGTCAGTCATTTCGTGACAAACTGTATATTTGTGACTTAGTTAGATTTATTAAATATTTGTCCATTTGTTGTGTTTACATTATAAATTCAAAAAGTGTGAAATTAGTCAAATTCTAACTTCGTAGGGAGCATTGCTAACCAGCACAAATGGCTCCGAATCACGTAAAATCGTCTGTAGGCCTAATGCATAAAAAACATAACGTTAGCTATTGTAAATAAGCTAAAACTGAAGAATGTATACCTGCTACTTTGTAGTACTGTTTAAAAAAAGGTAAGGATAGACAGGACAACATATAAGCAGGAAGATTTTCAAGACAGCTGAATGAGTGAAAAGCTGCTTTCTATGTTTATTAGGCCTGGCCTCATGCTTCTTTCAAGCAGCAATAATTGGGGAAATTTCTTGATGATTATCAATATATATCTGCACATTTCAAGTACTGGCTGTAGACCTGTTGAATATACCCTATAGGCTAATTATGATAATACTCAATAATAAGAATGAGCTCATGTAATGCAAACATTTGATTAAAATAAATTGGCCATTTGCCCCACAAGTGCAGCGTTTGTTTTATTTTATTTTCCGATTTAGGCTAAACTACCGAGCCCCCCAAAGCATTGGTAAAAAAAAATCTCAACGTGGAAATCCGTAGGCTAGCCTAGCCTACTCTCTGTAGGTTACCTACGGTTTTTGCAATCCATGGTCTACGTGGGGTTTTCGTTTTCATTGGCTATAAGGGATATAAGGACCTGCTGATTAGGATCAAGTGCAGTCATGTTGAATCAGTAATGTTTACGCTGTTGTTTTGAGACACATTTTAGATTATTCTCATATGGCTCTGCTGCTATTGGACTGCTGTAGCACTAATTAGCAAAATGCTGCGCAAGCCGTCTGACAGGTACTAGCTTGCCCAACAATGTTTGGCTAATGTTTTCTTTGCCTGTTCTACATGAAGACTAAACACCTCTGAGGCTATTGTTCAAACATACAAATTTTAAACCTGTAAGCATTTAAACATGCACAATGCTACTTTCAAAACACTGGAAACACATTTACCAATTGGCTCTATGCACGCAACGCTTCCGGGGTTGTCTCAGCCAACACACTCGTTTCCTGTTTAAGCGGAAGTGCAATGGGGTAGGCTCCACAAAATAACTTATGTCACACGAAAGTGAAATATCCCTTTAGAGGATATTACTGTAACCCTCCCCAAACCGGACACGTCACATCAAAATAATTGTATACCTACACCAGGCACGTTCAGTAATCACACGATTGAAACAATCGGGGGCGGGACTTCCTGCTGCTCGCCCTGTTCCTATTTGAAACACGATGCTCCAGACCTCCTTGCGGAAGTCCCGCCCCCGATGTTAATGATTGGTTCTTTTGTTTAAATCGCGTGATTACTGAATGTGCCTGGTGTAGGTATACAATTATTTTGATGTGACGCAGCCGCTCGCTCGCATCCGGTTTGGGGAGGGTGTAAGTCAGTTGTCCCCCAAACCTGTTCCTAGAGATCTTCCGTCTTGTAGGTTTTCACACCAACCCTAACAAAGCTCACCACATTCAGCAGCTAGAGATTTCGTTGAGCTGCTAATTAGTCGAATGAGGTGTGCCAAATTAAAGTTGAAAACCTACATAGATCTGCAGGAACAGGGTTGGGGACCACTGCTGAAAGCGATATCATGGGCAGCAGGAGACAGGATCACAGAGAGGTGCACCACCATATCGGCAAGTGTGAAAAGGGTGTTGCTCGCCGAGCATCCCCAGGGAAATCTCAAACTGCAATTCCAGCATGCGGCAATGGCAGTTTATGACATTAAATGTGGTAGTTGTAGCTGACAGCCACCCAGTCTCACAAAATCATGTCATGGGGGGGGGGGGGGGGGGGGGGGGGGGGGGGTGGGTTTGTGAGGGCGGGAAGGGATTGCTTCACTTAGCCCGGATCTTTCTGACATGATCCGATCGACCAGCTCGCACCCCCCCCCCCCCCCCCCCCCCATCTCAACCCACCCCCAAAACAACCCCTGTCCCCTCCTGATGGTTTCTATGGCCTACTGCGCAAAACCTGCCGTCAAGTGTGAAGAGGGGCTGGGTGGGTAGCTGCACACTGAGTACATTGAAGCACATGCTCCTCCCTTGTTTGAAAGCAGTGGCATGTGGTCAGTGGCAGAGGATGAAGAGAAGGAGAGGGAATGAGGGGGAGGGAGGGAGAGAGGGAGGGGGGGAGGGGAGGGAGGGAGAGAGGGAGGGAGAGAGGGAGGGAGAGAGGGAGGGGTGGGGGATGTGAAAAGGTGAGGATGGAAACAGAGGGAAAGGGACGCATGTGGAAGTGCGAGGGAGAAAGGGAAGATCGAGAAAGATGACTGATGAAGAAGCGATCCGGCCCTGGCGTGGGAATGAACATCCATAAACATAGACTTGGGCTATCATCATGGTAGCATGTGTCTGAAGAGCGGCACACGCCAGCCTCCCACGGCCGTGACTGATGAGACTGTGGTCAAATATTAGGCCCCGTCAGCACAGCCCAAGAGGGGGAAATGACTTTGCTCTATTTACGCTGCTCATCTTTAATGCAGCCAAGGCTAATGCATGACAGATCAGCCGCAAAGATTCAATCAACGCTTAAACAATAGTCCTTCAATCAATCTCTCAAGAATGTCACAAGTGACTAGACTGCATAATACGTTGCAGCAGGACCTGGTAAAAATGTATCATAAAGTCAGAAACTGGCTTGATTTGTTGTCAAGCTTAAAACCCTGGCTCGCCTCTCATTCCAGTAGGAATGATCAGGCATTGAGCGAATTCAAACTCTCCGGAGTGAAGTCTGTAGGATGGCCTTGAGATGTATCACTACTTGCATTGCGTGAACCGTAAATCCCAAGTGACACTTAACAGTTTCAGGTCACACCTCTATTTTATATTTTAGAAGTGTGAAGGGACTTCAAGGTTTGGGCTGAAATTATTTTTTTGTCATCGCTAGCCACAGTGTGAGTCTGGTAGCACCCTCTGTAGGTCTGCCTGGATCAAGCTGTCACACATGGGCACATTTTATTTCCATACTGTAAAATGCTGAGCCACGACATTAATTTTCAATAACCATATCGAAATCAAGCAATTTGCACACTGTCATACGAGTCTCCCACCAAGAATTCTTATCATGGGTGCCACCCTGGAATACTGTCAGGCTAATACGCAGTGTATTACATCGGCTTTGAAATTAATTTGCAAAGTGGAACGTCTCTGCATATAAACAGTGCAAAGAAGCTGGATAGCTCTCCTCTACAGAAGGAACAGGGATACCCAGGTAACGAGGAACGTTTGGGATCTTTAAAGAATGTTCCCTATACAGCCCTGTAATGTCATTGCAGAACATTACATTGGGAACATTCTGGGGTGTATAAGGGAATGTTACTCCAAGATCACAAAAGAACATTCCTGGAACATCCCATAAATGTCACAGACGTTGCAATGCGTTCCCTGGATGTCGAAATGTTGAGTTCCCTTCAAGTCCTCAGATCATTCCTAAAACTTGATTGTGGAACTTCCCCTTCACATTCCTCGAACATTACAGGAACATTATATGTAACATAAGTGGAATATTCTAGGAATGTTTGTTGAAACGTTCCCTTTGGGTTTCTCTAATGCTTGGATTTAACGTTCCCTTACTGTGAGACCAGAGAACATTGCTAACATTCCCCATACATTCTTGCCACGTCATTACAAAATGTTATTTTATGAACATTCTGGGGTGCATAGGGGAATGTTACTCCAAGATAACAGAAGAACATTCCAGGAACATCCCATAAATGTCACAAATGTTGCAATGCGTTCCCTGGATGTCATAATGTTGAGTTCCTTTCAAGTCTACAGAACATTCCTAAAACATGATTGTCGAACTTCCCTTTCACATTCCACAAACATGACAGGAATATTCTATGGAACATAAGTGGAAAATTCTAGGAATGTTAGTCAAAACGTTCCGTTTGGGTTTCTCTAACGCTTGGACTTAATGTTCCCTTACAGAATGTTATTTTGGGAACATTCTGAGGTGTACATACATATAGGGGAATGTTACTCCAAGATAACTAAAGAACATTCCAGGAACATCCCATAAATGTCACAAACGTTGCAATGCGTTCCCTGTATGTCATAATGTTGTGTTCCCCTCAAGTCCTCAGAACATTCCTTCAACTTGTTTGTGGAACTTCCCCTTCACATTACAGGAACATTCTATGAAACATTGAGGGAATGTTCTCATAATGTTAGTAGAAACGTTCCCTTTGGGTTTATCTAACGCTTGGATTTAACGTTCCCTTACTGTGACACCGGAGTACATTGCTAACATTCCCCATACATTCTTGCCATGTCATTACAAAATGTTACTTTGGGAATATTCTGCGGTGTATAGGGGAATGTTACTCCAAGATATCAAAATAACATTCCAGGACATCCCATAAATGTCACAAACATTGCAATGCATTCCCTGGATGTCATATTGTTGAGTTCCTTTCAAGTCCTCAGAACATTCCTTCAACTTGTTTGTGGAACTTCCCATTCACATTACAGGAACATTCTATGTAACATTAAGGGAATGTTCTCATAATGTTAGTAGAAACATTCCCTTTGGGTTTATGTAACACTTGAATTTACCATTCCCTTACTGTGAGACTGGAGTACATTGGTAACATTCCCCATACATTCTTGCCACGTCATTACAAAACATTATTTTGCAAATATTCTGGGGTGTATATATAGGGGAATGTTACTCCAAGATAAGAAAAGGACATTCCAGGAACATCCCATAAAAGTCACAAACGTTGCAATGTGTTACTTGGATGTCATAATGTTGAGTTCCTCTCAAGTCCTCAGAACATTCCTACAACTTGATAGTGTAACTATTATTAGATCTTAGGCCTATTCTTCTGCTGCCCAGTAGATGGTGATATGTAGTCCCATTTAAATATATTTTTGTGGCAATTTGGCTTTATTGGACAATAATCGATGAGAGACTAGAAAATCAGAGGGAAAGAGATAATGGCCTTTGAGGTTTATATTGAGCCGGATTTGAACCCGTGTTGTGGAAATCTGGAATTGCTAATGACATGCGATTTACCCGGTTGAGCTACTAGAGGACCTTGTCCTTCCCGGCGAGCATTTTTCAGGCTAAAAGCCCTAAAATAAACGTCTATTGCAGTCAGTGAAAAGAACTCTTAAAATTGTTCCAAAGTAAATTTTTTTCTACATCTATTTGTCGACCTCTTTCAAGAGTTCTTGTTTAGACAACGTTTCAACCAAATTTTTTCATGTAAATAAACACCACAGCAAGTAGGAATCGAACGTACAATGCTCGAATCTGAAGACAAGTGCTTTTCCACTGAGCCATCGAGGCCACGTGTTTACCTGTGTGTTTTAGTATTTAATGAATAATATCACAAACGAGCATGGACAGGCAAGTTGTTGACTCTCATTTACAAGTCCGAACACATGCGCATAGCAGAAATTCGTGAAACATTATTTTTGGGTAAAAACTCTGTCTGCCTAGGATAGAAACTTGTGCCATGTTGTTTGGCCAAGCTTCTTGTCACAACAAATTGGCTAAATGTTTTGCCATTTTAAGTGATACACTTCATGCGGTGAAATTGCATCTACGGTTCGGCCGGATTTCGCTTGCAAAAGCAATGACATTTTGAGAAATGCATCCACATTAATCCATATTGTTTGTCTTTGAATTTACAACTGAATCACATGTGAAAATTATAACATAAAATGTGCACATTTATATTGTAGATTTTAGCCAGTCTAAAAATGGCCAAATGAGAGCTTGGATGGTATTCCATATTTCACCAACATTTTATCGTTTATATAGGTTTGTGCTCATATGCAGATGACACCACCATTGTAGTTCCGCCAACTTTTCAACACAAAAATGCTCACTGGGTAACAGAAAAAAACAGTGGTTATTTTGTAATCATATAACCTCAAAATCGCGCTTGGATTTTTTTCTCGGACGGTCAGGCTAAACAAGCTGTTATTGGCGTGTGTCAAAATAAATATTCATTATTTTACGTCTATTTTATTTACTTCAATGGGTAGCCTATTTATATCCACTGGCATATATTTCAAGGCGTAGGCCTATTTATTTCAAGTCGTAGACCTATACATTTGAAGTCGGCATGAAAGGGGTATGTTCAGCTATGATCATTGGTTGCTCAGTCCTTAAATATAAAAAACTAAATACCGCTCACTTATGCGTTGTTTCATAGGTTACATATAGGCTAATATAATACATATATAAGTCACATAAAGATCAGCGTATTTTGGTAGTGTATTGACAAATGCAGACTTCCCCTGAGAAAATAGGCCTATGCTAGGTCTATAACTCCCTTAACGCTGAACTAATTTTCGTGTTATAAACGTCAGAAATATCTGCATAACACAGGTACCTTATTGCCAAATTTCCCAGAGCAGCTAGCATATTTGCCTTTTAACGATTATAGCCTACAAGAGTTGTCAAAATGTCGAGGTTTTTTGTTGTAAATTCATTTATAATTTCAGAGAAATATGAATAGGTTGCTATAATTGGGACGTCAACAACTACCACTAGGGGGGCACCGTGCATAGGGTAAGCGTCATTAACAAGGGGTAGCCTAATAATGAACGCACACCCAGTTTCTTACTCCAGGACATCGCATTCTGCAGAAATATAACCCAGTTATAATTAGCCTACTAAATGAGCTGGAATTCTTAAAGCAAGTTGCAGTAGTCTATTCCACGTGGTTTTTTACACGTTTAGATACCTTCGCTTTTCTTACCAACTGGTTGCCTACGTTTCAAACTAGGCTATGCAATTTTACTGGGGTTAACCTACTCAGCAGGGGGAAATAGCTTCGTTATCCAGGAGATCAGCTTGACTGAGAATATAGTGTTATAGAATTAGATGTGCATATAGCGAGGCTATATTGTCATATAGCGAGGCTATATTGAACTGCGGTGTGCAATAAAAATGAATATAATTATTAAAGTTTGGAGCAATAACTGCTCAGTTATCTATGAAATACATTTGTATAGGCTATCATATTGTTGTATCCGGTATTGTAAGCGTGCGTCATATGACGCTGTGGACGTTTGAGAAGTGGTATCACATAAAGAAAGGAAGTTAATAAAGTTCCGGCTTGGGTGTCCATTCTGTGGGGAGCTGGAAACTGTAGAGCACGTATTGCTCCATTGCACTTGTTATGAGGGTGAGAGGGAGATCATGTGGGGTCGGGTGAGGGTCAGCGGTGGGGCAGATTTTACATTGGGTGGACTGTTGGGTAATGTGGTGGGTAGTAGAGGGGTGCGGGATTCGGTTTGTTTTTTCGACTGGGTTGGGGGGGAGATTATAATTATTATGGTTATTTCTTTATTTATTTTTTGTAATTAATATTAGTGGAGTTTAGTTTTAGTGTATTTTATTATTGTAGGTTGGTGTTATTGTGGTTGGCTGTTCTGTTTTGGGTGGTTTTGGGTTTGTTGGTTCTTTTTTGTTTTCTTTTCTTTGCTGAGTCCCTGTCATGTCCGCTCCACGTTAGTAAGGTGTACAGTAGGTGGCGGTATGCACCTAACTGTTGGTTGCAACCCGCCATTAATCCCACGGAAGAAGAAGAAGAAGAAAATTCCGGTTTTGATGCAATGCACACGCTGCGATCCTGTCTCTCCTTTACAGTGTAATAACATTTGGCGACGAGATAAAAAGTCAATCCTTACCTGACCTGGTTTTATATATCTTCAACTTAGCTCGTTGAGTGAGTATCCGCATTTGTGCGTGGTATCGGCTACGTTGTTTCAAGACAAGTTTCAGCCATCTCGAGCTAGCTTTTACCGCAGTGGGGCCGCTACTTCATTCAACCAGGGTACTAGGCTGTGCTCGCGCTGCCACCTCCTGACGCAAGACGGAACTGCATTGTCGGCTCGGTGAGTGCACAGCTGCATTTTCATCCAGCCACTGTGAATAGGAAGGTAAAGACAACTACAGGATCACAAAGAGAGGAATTATGGCAGCTTTTGGAAAAGTGGAAGCTTTTGATCCCAATGTGGAGTCTTGGAGCAGATACGCGGAACGTCTAGAATTTTATTTTGAGGCAAATGACATAGGTGAGGACAAACTTAAGAGGGCAATCTTTCTGACAGCATGTGGCAGTACTGTGTATGGACTAGTGACGGACCTGATCGCACCTAAGAAGGCTTCGGAGGTACCTTTTTCAAACCTAATACACTTGTTTAAGTGAGCATTTCGAGCCCAAACCCTCTGAGATTGTGGAAAGGTTCAAATTTCAGTCATGTTTACGGAACACGGGTGAATCAGTAAATACATTCATAGCCCGGCTGAAGCATCAAGCGACCCACTGTAACTTCGCAGAGACATTGGAGAATCGTCTCAGAGACCAATTAGTATGGGGGATAGGCTCAGAGCAAATCCAAAAGAAGCTTTTAGCAGTTCCTGACCTCACCTGGAAGAAAGCTGTGGAACTTACATTGGCTCAGGAAGCTGCAGACCAGGGTGCCCAAGCTTTACACCCGCCCAAGGATGTCCATAAAGTCGCTGCATCACCACAGGCCGAGCGGGAAGGACGGGCATCTCAGCTGCTAACACGCCCCCAACGTTCATGCTACCGTTGTGGGGAGTCACATTCATCTGATGTATGTCGGTTCAAAGATGTGGACTGCCGCTTCTGTAGGAAGCGAGGCCACATCTCATGGGTGTGCAGACAAAAGGAGAGAGAGGGAAACAAGGGCCCCCAGTCTGGTAAACGCAGGGGAAACTGGTCACACAGAGTAGCGGAGCTGTCCCCTACGCCACCTGAGGAATACGAGGATGAGGAGGAAGAAATAGCTGTCGTGCTGGTGGTCCGTGATAAACCTCCCAGTCCCATGGTGGTCGAAGTGGACCTGAATGGATGCAAGGTCAGTTTTGAAGTGGACACAGGGGCCTCTCGCTCAGTGATAGGAGAGGCCACATACAAGCGCATCCATGGACATGACTCTGCCGTGAAGCTAATGCCCTCTTCTACTGTCCTTCGGTCATATACAGGGCAGAATATCAAAGTGTGTGGCTCTGTACATGTTATGGCTGACTATAATGGACAGGAAGCACTGTTGAACCTGTTAGTAGTGTCAGGCCGAGGCACTAACTTGCTTGGCAGAGACTGGAACAAAGTGCTGGACTGGTCCGGCCTTCTGGATAATTTGAACAAGGTCCCTGATTGCACTCTGTCTTGCATACTCGACAAACATGCGGCGGTGTTCCGAGACGAGTTGGGGCAGTTAAAGGGGACAACAGTCTCCATACAGGTTGACCCCTTTGTCCGCCCTCGTTTTTTTCGACCACGGGCCGTGCCTTTGGCTCTTCAAAAGAAGGTTGAAATAGAGCTGGAGCGTCTTCAGCTGGCTGGTATAATTCAACCTGTCTCTTATTCAGAGTGGGCAGCCCCAGTTGTTCCAGTGTTAAAGGGCGATGGAACGATCAGGCTCTGTGGAGACTATAAGCTGACAGCAAATGTGGCATCACGGGTGGAGCAGTACCCCCTACCACGAATAGATGAACTATTTGCCAAGCTTTCAGGAGGAGTCAGCTTCACCAAATTGGATATGTCCCACGCATACCAGCAGCTAGTACTGGACCCAGAGTCCCGGCCTGTGGTCACTAATAACACCCACAAGGGCCTGTTTCAGTACACCAGGCTCCCATTTGGTGTTTCATCTGCATGCGCCATATTTCAGCGGGCAATGGAAGGTCTGCTGGCAGGTATCGACCATGTGGCCATCTACTTGGATGATCTGTTGATAACAGGTAGTAACCATCAGCAGCATCTGGAGACCCTCCAAGCGGTCCTCACACGCCTGGAAGAGGCTGGATTATGCCTAAAAAGGTCGAAATGTGTCTTCATGGCACCACAGGTGGAATATTTGGGGCACAAGGTGACGGCAGAGGGCCTCCAGCCCTTGGAGAACAGGCTATCAAGGATGCCCCTGAGCCGCAGAACATTGGGGAGCTCCGTGCCTACCTGGGCCTACTGAATTATTATGGGAAATTCCTCCCCGGGCTTGCCACGGTGTTGGCACCACTACATGTCTTGTTGAAGACCGGAGTGCCATGGATGTGGGGCACATCTCAGAGGGCGGCCTTCCAGAGGTCCAAGGACCTTCTCTCCTCAACAGCATTGCTAGTGCACTACGACTCTGCTCTGCCACTGGTGATTGCTGCTGACGCATCACCATATGGTCTGGGAGCTGTGCTGTCTCACAGGATGCCTGACAACACGGATAGGCCCGTCTGTTTCGCATCACGCTCCCTAGCCCCAGCTGAACGTAAGTACACTCAAGTGGAGAAGGAAGGCCTAGCAGTGACCTATGCAGTTTGTCTATGGGCGGAGCTCCACAGTCCAGACTGGCCATAAGCCTCTGCTGGGCCTACTAGGAGAGCTGAAGAATATTCAACCAACCGCGTCTGCTCGCCTTCAGAGGTGGGCCCTTCTGCTGATGCACTACCAGTACAGTCTGGTGTACAAGCCCGGGCCCACTATAGCACATGCAGATGGTCTCAGCAGACTGCCCCTACCTCAAGCAGTCACTAGCCCCTCCATTCCCCCTGAGCTGATTTCACTGCTCCAAGAGCTGGAGACAGCGCCCATTACCAGTCAGTTGATGCTGTGGACAAGGCGCGACCCCTTGCTGTCGAGGGTTTGTAGATTTGTTGGAGAGGGCTGGCCCGTAACCTGTCCCAGTGAAGACCTACTGCCATTTTTCAAGAAGCGGGACGAACAGAGAGTAGAGAGTGGTGTCCTCCTCTGGGGAATGAGAGTGGTGGTGCCCCCGCACGGTCGTGAAACCTTATTGGAGGAGCTCCATGACACTCATCCGGGCATCACCCGGATGAAGGCGACAGCACGGGCTTATATATGGTGGCCAGGCTTGGACACAGCGCTGGAGGACCGGGTTAAGTCATGCCTGACATGCCAACAACTAAGGAATGCACCTCCTGCAGCACCTATCTGTCCTTGGGAGTGGCCAGGAAAGCCCTGGACGCTCATACACATTGATTATGCAGGGCCTTTTCAAGGAGGAATGTTGTTGGCAATGGATTCACATTCAAAATGGTTAGAGGTTTTCCCTGTCAAGGCTGCCACTTCTACTGCAACTATCGAGCACCTTCGCAGTGCTTTCAGCATACATAGCCTGCCTCACTCAGTGGTTTCAAACAATGCTACCGTCTTCACCATCTCGGAATTCACAGCGTTCCTGGAGAGGAACGGTGTTCGGCATATCACCTCTGCGCCATACAAGCCCTCCACTAATGGTTTAGTGGAGAGAGCAGTCCAGACGTTAAAGCAGGCCCTACGAAAGACAACTGGGGGCTTCTTGAAGACACGCCTTGCCAGGTTCCTAGCTACGTACCGTTTTACTCCTCATACCACCACAGGAGTGTCACCCGCGGAAATGATGTTTGGGAGGCGGGTCCGCACAAGATGGGACCTCCTCAGGCCAGATGTTCATGCTAAGGTGCTCCATAAGCAGGAGAAGATGCTGGAGGGCTCAAACAGTTCTCGTTCCTTGAGGGACCTGCCCTCTAATGCGGCAGTGTGGGTCAAAGATTTTTCAGGGAAAGCCAAGTGGCTACCAGGTCAGGTGCTGGCGAAGACAGGACCTATGTCTTATCAAGTGGAGGTCGATGGGAAACTATGGCGTCGCCATGTGGATCACCTGCTTGCCAGGCAGGTCTCGCCGCCGGGAGAGGGCATTGACCAGCGCCAGCCATCCCAGACTCCTGACAACTACTCGGCAGGGCTGTCGTTGGATTGGGACTTCCCCAAGGATTCACCTAGGAATAGTTCCCCGGAAGGAGAGCCACCTACAAAAAGGGTTTCCCCTGCACCCCCAGGGGATGTGCCGGCAGGGGCCTCCCCAATGCTCTCAGAAAGGCAGACAGAAGCCGGGCCTCGCCATTCGACACGGCCTCACAAGGCCCCAGTTTGTCTGGATTTGTAATCCGAAGATCTACCCTCCTTGTCAAGCTATGTTTTCTGTTGGGGGTCTAATTGTGTTTTTGTTCGCTGACTAAGGGGGTTGGGATGTTGTATCCGGTGGTATTGTAAGCGTGCGTCATATGACGCTGTGGATGTTTGGGAAGTGGTATCACATAAAGAAAGGAAGTTAATAAAGTTCCGGTTCTGATGCAATGCACACGCTGCGATCCTGTCTCTCCTTTACAGTGTAGTAACACATATGTCATGCAGTCTAGCATTATTAACCCTCCACTTAGATATTTAATGCATAGCTTATATCATAATCAGCTCTGACAACATTTTTACAACTCTTGTAGGCTATGAAAGGACGTTTTACAAATAGGCTAGCTTTTCTGGGAAATTTGTAAATAAGGTGTTATGCAGATATTTCTCACATTTATAACACAAAATTAGTTCAGAATGAAACGAGTTATAGGCCAAGCATATTTATCAGGGGAAGTCTGCATTTGTCAATACACTAGCAAAATACGCGGATCTTGAGGTTATATGATTACAAAATGGGCATTTGAAGACTAAATAACCATAGCTTTTTTCTGTTATCCAGTGAACATTTTTGTGTTGAAAAGTCGGCGTGTAGCGTTCAGGTGAATGCTAATAAGGGTTAGCGTCCGTTTATGTCAAAACGTCTCTCAACCTAGATTTCTCCACTCTGACGTCTGGATCCCACCTAATTGAGGTTGGTTTCATGAGTTTGTTTTAGGATACGGAAGTCCTTTCCAATGCCAGTGCTAAGTCGTGCATACGACTTAACGTAGCCTACTACGGTGGAGTTTTTTTTCCACCTTGCCTTTCAGGGCTTCTGTAGGTTTTAGTTAAGGGCCAGAAATATAGTTTTAGCCAATTGAACACAATTAAACCCAATTCAAGTTAAAGCAAATAAATTCTCAAGATAAAAAAAAACCTAATTTTTAAATTTCCTATAAAAGGGACAGCTACAACATCCTTTAAAAAGTCACTTATAAGATAATTTCTTTATTTCTTTTGCACGGATAGATGTCATTATGATTTGAACATTTTCTACCCTATAAAATGACATCGTCACAAACGTTTGAGATTTCATTCCTCATTAGTTCTCCTATTTGGTAATGTAATATTTATGAATACAATTGAAAATACAAGTATTCTTTGGCACAGGTCTGGTACAACCAAAGTCCTACGTTATTGGTAGTGTGTTTTCGGAGTTGAGCTCTATCGTCACAAGACCGTGGTGTAATGGCCAGAGGCGCAAGCTCTTGACGAAAGGATCACAAGTTCGAGTCCCGGCATCGGTAAGTGTAAATGTTATAGGAAATTGTTATAGGAGTCCCCCTGGAGTGTCCTTACACCCTCATTGCATTGCACTGTGTACCATAACCTGAAAGCTGTGGACTTACGTTCAGCCTATGCCTATCTCTGCTGTGATTCGCAATGGTTTCCAACCTTGCTTTCCTATCAGTCATCACTAAATACTGTCTAATAAAGCCAAAATGCTAAAAATTACTGTTGGTGAGCCCTTGTGTTAGGCATTTAAACCTTTTAAATGAGCGTCCCCCTAATGTTATATATAATGTTCCTGGCATGTTCCTGGAACGTCATATTGAATGTTTGAAGAACACAAGAGGAAGGCTCCCAGAACATTCCCCCTCTGTTACATGGAATGCACCTAGAATGTTGCACTGATGTTATATACAATGTTTGTAGAGCGCAAGAGGAAGGTTCCCAGAACGTTACCCTCATGTTACGTAGAACGTTGCCCTTATGTTTTATGGAATGCCCAGAGAATGTTCCCCTCATATTACATAGAATACTCTTAGAACGCCAGAGGAAGGTTCCCAGAACGTTACCCTCATGTTACATAGAATGTCCCCCTGGTGTTTCATGGAATGCTCCTAGAATGCTCCCCTGATGTTACATAAACTGTTCGTAGAGTGCAAGAGGAAAGATCCCAGAATGATACGCTCCTGTTACATAGAATGTTCCTCTGATGTTTCATGAAATGCTCCTAGAATGTTCCTCTGATGTTATATAAACTGTTCGTAGAGCGCAAGAGGAAGGTTCCCAGAATGATACCCTCATGTTACATAGAACGTTGCCCTGATGTTTTATGGAATGCCCAGAGAATGTTCCCCTCTGATGTTACATGGAATGCTCTTAGAATGTTCCACTGATGTTATATAAACTGTTCATAGAACAAAAGAGGAAGGTTTCCAGAAAGATACCCTAATGCTACATAGAACATTACTCTGATGTTCCCTGGAATGCTCCTAGAATGTTCCACTGATGTTATATAAGCTGTTCGTAGAGAGCAAGAGGAAGGTTCCCAGAACGATACCCTCATGTAACATAGAACATTGGCCTGATGTTTTATGGAATGCCCAGAGAATGTTCCCCTTTGATGTTACATGGAATGCTCCTAGAATGTTCCCCTGATGTTATATAAACAGTTCGTGGAGCACAAGAGGAAGGTTCCCAGAACGATACCCTCATGTTACATAGAATGTGCCTAGAACCTAAGAGGAATGCTCCTAGAATGCTTCTGGAATGTTAAAGGGACGTTCCTCAGAAACGTTGTGTGAAAGTTCTTAGAACCTGAAAAAAACTCAACATTGCATCAACCAGGGAACGTTTAGAGCAACCTTAATAACATACAGGGAACCTTCCTAGAACGCGATTCCATTAGCTGGGTATATACTACCAATACTACTACAACTAATAATAATAATAATAATAATAATAATAATAGTACTAAGAAAAAGATGAAATGCAAGAACCAATTTAAAACCACTTTTTAATTGCATTTTTCGGGACTATTTTAAATCGCTGCATTAGGGAGGCATGTTCTCATGGTATGGGGAATGTCATTATAATGTTCATGCTTTCACAACAGAATGCAGACGATGTCATGAAAAAAGGAGGGATTCTCTCACTATGAGAAAAAAGGTGGAAGAAAATGGCTGGAAAAGTAATAATAATTAATAAAGGAGACTTCACTAATGAAACCATATTTTAATCATTCTTTTTATTATTAAGCCAAGCTTCAGTCATGTATAGCCACCCTACTGGTTTAATGAAGGCACTTAGATTATGCTTGAACATAATTAGAATGTGGTTAGAGTACAACATAGTTAAATGTGAGCTTTGTGTTTAGAACATGATTATAATTTTATTAGAATGACGTAGAATGCAGACTAGACTACAATTCCAATGTGTACATTTATTTTTGTCATGATTGATGAGACTGTGATTAGGGTAGAAATGTTGCAGTAATCTTATTATTTCACACTCACATTCACAATCATTAAAAGTTAGAAAAAACACCATAAAAAATAATATACAAGTAATAATGATAAGAAATATGGCTACAGGCAATACGAATGGTGATGTTGTCATAATTGGGAGTCATTAGAAAAACATTATAAAGCAAATAATGGCAAAATAATATAGAAGGCACATGCAACAAGGAGGGGCAAAAGATTTAAATTCTGAGGCATTCTAATAATATTATTTTATTCAGGGATAAGTTGGGGGTGGCACGCCATTCTTTTTGTGAATGTTTTGCTATGTGATGAGAGTGGGTAGAGTTGAGATAAGGATGTTTAGAGCCTAATTAGAATGTAATTAACGCAGAGATCAGATTGTGATTAGAAGGAGAGTTAGAACAGTTAGAGTGCTTACAATGTGACCAGAATGTCATGGTTTTTGACGATTTCTTCCCTTGCAGTCATTTCTCTTGGTAGCTACGTGAGGGCGCCGCCCTTTTAGTGGGTGTTTGCTCCGCCCCGTCTTTATCGCGGAGCTTCTCTCAGCATCCTCACCTGTGCGTGGTTACCTCGGAGCTATTTAAGCCCACGTTTACTTCGCTCGGGGCTTCTGTATTATTTCACACTGTTTTCCACTAGTTTGTACTGTTCGGGTACTCAGTATTTGTTGGGTGTGTGTTTTTCTTTTTGTACCATTTGTGCTACTCGCCTGTTCTTACGCTTCTCTTTACTGAGGCAGGCGTTTATTTTTTCTGGCTCTTCTTTAGTCACTTAGCTCGTAGAAGTATGGGACAGCAGTTCTCTGTGCTATTCGCCTTCTGATGGTTTCTCCGTACTGAGAGACCGGGCGTTCATGCTTCTACTTAGTTACTCAGCTCGTAGAAGTATAGGACAGCAGTTCTTTGTTCCATTCACCTTTTGTTTGGGTTTTTCTTACTGAGAAACCTGGCGTTCGTGCTTCTACTCATTTGCGTGTGACAGTGAGCCGGTTAGTAGCTTCGGTACGTTTGTTCCCTGTTTTGTCTCTCCTTCTCATGGACTACGTTTCCCCCTTGTTGAGAGTCAGGGCGTTTATTCAGTTTTTTCATGTGTTGCGTGTTGCTCTGCTGCCGGTATATGTAAGGACTCGGAGACTGCTGTATTTCCGGCTTGTAACGAGCAGTTCTCACTCCGTTTAGAGCGAGGGAGTTATTTTTGTGTATTGTCTCCTCTGTTTTACCCGCACTAATTTCTGTCCCTTCGTTATTTTACCGCCTAGGCATTCGTTCTCGCAAACTTCCTTCTCCTTCCCTTAATTACGGGGTTTCCCGTCTTAGTGGCTTTTCGGAGCATAATGAATCCCCTTGCTGCGATTGGTCCCTCAAACCTCACATATCACACCCCCATTACACAGAATGACATTTATAATGTGGTCAGACTGTTATTAGATCAGCGATATTGTGCAACAGCAATAATAACAACATATATTACTATTAATAATAATAATAATAATAATAATAATAATAATATTAATAGTAAATATAGCCGCGAGTGGCAATTAATGGGGTCCAAGCAGCATTGGGCAAATTTCCCACAACTGCAGAGTCTCAAGTGTTTGTCAAGCTGTAATGAATGATACAAAACACCTCACTGATGAATCTTGAAATGTAAAGTTTCTGAATCCACATCTATTTTTAATTTTTAATTATTCATCCGTCTTTTAAAATATGAAAAATCTATACAATTTCCTGATTGGCCTTTGTCTAAGGAGTCTGTATGCATAATTTAAGGTAAATCTGTCAAACTTTGTAGCAGAAGAAGCATTTTAAGTGTTTTTCACATGTAATGGGATAGAAAACTCATGACAGTAGTTCAAACAGAGTGAGAAATAAGCTTGTTGCAAAACTCACAGGTTTGATGAATTACTGTACTGCCCCCTATTGGCTGATCGTCACCAGATTTTGAAACTTTGTACACGGGTATGCCAAGTATATACCTGCCAAATTTTAAGAACATAGGACCAAAATAAGTTTTCCTAATGAGTCCCGCAATTTGATTGGCTGATGGCGGCTATCTTTTAGAATAATTCATAGAGTCTGTCTTACCTTGGGCCAGGACAAAGCATACAAAATCTCAAGTTATTTGGTCATTTGGTTCATGAGTATTTATTTTTTTTTTTTTGTGGTCAGCCGTGCCCAAATGGAATTTAATTGGCTCGTTATTCATCCATATTTTAAGGTATCACAATTCTGAAATGGTTTTCTATGGAGCATGATCAAAGGAGGCTATCCACCAAATTTTGTGCAAATTGATCAATATTTGTAGGAAAAGAAGCATTTTAAGTGTTTTTCAAAAAATGCTAATTATCAAAAAATCCAATACGGTGGACTTTATGGGTCTTTGAGGCGAATTAGTTTGGGAGGAGCCAGGGAATCTCGTTAAAAAATTATTTTGATGATAGGCCAAATGGTTCAAAAGTTATAAAAGATCAAAGATTTCACTTTTCCCATGAGAGGTACTCATGGGACTGGGTAAATATGTACCAAATGCTCTAGCATGTACAGTTTTTGCTGGGCAAACACTTTTAGGGCATAGAAATTATAAAAATAATAATCAGAACAAAACCAATAGGGTTCCAGCATCTGTGGTGCTTGGATCCTTAATAATAGCAACAGAACACAATTTGCTTGGCAGATAATTGATCAGCTGTGTAAATTATGTGACAGCCTTTTGTAACATTTTTAGGACATCTTAGAATAGTGAACATCAGCGCAAGCAATATTTAAATCATGTTTATTATTTTTGCTTTCTTTATTTCCTCTATTATCCTCTTTATTTCCTCTATGGTTGCTTCAGGTGTCCAGCCATGGGCTACCCCACAAACAACACTGTCAGAAAACAAAAGGGGGGGAAAATATTTCTGAAACTTCATAAATATTCTGTGAAAAATCGGCTCAGTTCTGTTCCCTTTTTTTTCTCCTATCCCTGCAAATTCCCCATAATTTTCAGTCTACTGGCTCCATTGAAGGGCCAGAGGACATCTAGGGCCAGGAAGCAAGACTGAGGCAGATGAACCGAGAGACAAATTGGTCTTAGTTGTTGTTGACGGTGTTCAGCAGGACAGCGGTGAGGCTGGTGATAAATAGAGGAGGTTATTAGTTCCCGAAGGACACTTGACTCTACACGCTGGCTTAACCCGCCACATTTAGGATTCACTTTGATTAAAACACAGCACTTGACAGATGTATGGGGGGAGGGGAAGAGATGAAAAGGCTGTTTTTATTGTTTTGACCAAGACATTAGAGGTTCAAGGCAAAACAAATCAGTACGACTGCAGAAACAGAAAAGGGGAGTATTTGTAAATATCTTTGAGATCTATAGGTCATTTTAAGAGTGCTCTGAGTGTGCATAATTCACAGGAATATTGAATGGGAATGGAATCTCATCTTTTCTACTTGCCACTTCAATGTTCTAAAAGATATGTGAATGGCATAAATGTTTAAGGTCCCTTCCTTTCCCTGTCAAAGTTAATTTGAAACGTCTTAAATGAGGTGAGGAAAAGCCCATAGAATGCATATGACCCACTTTTGTAATTGCCAAGCATATACATCGCTGCAAGTACACTAAACTGCAAAGCACTTGCAGGTATAATAACAGCAAAATTGTCTAGATGTAGCAAACAGTTCATAAGGCATCAGTATCCTGAAGACATATGACCGTTGCATTTTTTTTTTGCGCCATGCAAGATAATAGCGCTTTTATGGCATTTTCAGGGATTTATCACCAGACTGATTAGGCTACAGTACTCATTTTTCCTCCAGCTGGGACCTGGCCAGAACCTGTCAATCTTTCATCATTCTCCTGAACCTGACGACAGAAAGAAACATTTCTGTGATACCAGTTGTGAAGTGGCTGACAGGAGGTGGCTTATTTATAGATGGCTGTTTACGTAAGCGACTCGCCACATTCCTGAATAATGAAGACGTTCTCACAACGTCTGCCACAGAGATGCCGAGACGAAACTCTGAAAGAGCGAGATGGAGGAATGAGGGAGGCTAATGAGGAAAATGACGCGATGGAGAATGAGGGAGCAATAAAGGAGAGTGAAAACCAAAAGGAGAAAAAGTGAATGTCGGAGAAGGCGCAAACGGGAGAGACAAGGGGGGAAAATACGACAAGGATACAGGAATCAAGAGAAAAAGAGGAAGACAAGTGGAGCGAGGGAAAACAAAGAGCAATGTAGAGATGAAGCAAGATGGACGTGCATAGCCTAGGTGTTGCTCCAAATGGAGCCAATTACAAACAAACAGCTGGGCCATTCTCAACCGATTCACGGGCTAGACAATGGCCGATCAACCGGTGACGGTGACTGTACAGATGAGAATCCCATTAAAATGATTTACGAGCTCATTGTATATTAACAACTTACAGCGAAAGTGCTTAATCCCATTACTACTCACTGAAGGCTTTCTTTCACTGCTCAGCCTGGAGGAAAATACAGAAACGCCCAATCAGATTGGAGCCAGCCTCTCCAGTTCAATGGGCCTTCGCTCAGTATCCACGCCAAATTAACTAAGCTCTCCCCATTGGCTCTCAGTGTTAACCACGGCAGCAATCAGCAGCTAGTTAGAACCAGTCCTTTTGTGCTCAGTGATGAAAAGATGAAAAAGACAATTTAACTCTATTAAATATGGTAATTAATGCTTTGGCAGGATGTGAAAACAGACACTGCCAGTGCTAAATTCCTGGATTTTTAAATTTTTTTACAAAAAAGCTAAATTGGGGTGCAAGAGTGTGCAACTGATTTAAAATTTTTATTACAAGCTAATTGGCTAGTCTGTATATGAGTGTATGTCCTCTAAATGTTATATGAGATTAGAGTAAAGAGTTTGCATGAGCTTCATATCATACATTTTTATGATGGACCTTGAGTCCCCCCTCCATCTGCCTGTCCCCCTCACACATACATTTCCTTGTGTATTTTTTCTCACTCACTCACTCACTCACTCACTCACTCACTCACCCCCCCCCCCCCCCAATCCCCCCATCTCTCCATCTCCCCATCTTTCTCTCTCGCGTGCACCCTGGCAGGTACCTCTTGTCTGGCGGGTTTTCGTGGCTGGCTGGCACCTCCTGCAGGTCGGGGATATTGGCGAAGTCGTCCTGCTCTGCCAGCCCGATTGCCAGAGAGAGGACAACCATCTTCCCCTCACTGATCCACAAAGAACGAGACAAGAGTGGAACAGGAAGTAAACAGAAGGACACAACGAAAGCAAAAGACAGAGGAGGGGACAAGTATGCAGGGTGGCAAGAAGGTCAATTAGGGTTGGAAATGGTGGAAGCAAAAAGGGACAGAGTGTAAAAAAAGGATGAATAAGACAGGGGAAGGATTGGTATCACACAATACAGGAGGGGAAGAGAGAAAGGCAAGTGAAAAGTCACTCAGATGAGAAGACATAAAGGGTCAGGGTTAAAGGCCTTCTCACACACCCAATGTACAGTATGCAGACATTTACATACATTCTCTCTCTCTTGCATGCGCTCTCTCTCTCTCTTACACACATGCACACAGACGCACACTCATTCACACAAGCCTTAGACACACAGACATACAGACAGATATGTGCATGCACGCACATGCACATGAACGGAGTATCTTCAGCGGTGCCCTTTCATATCCCTCTCTCCCTCCCCCAAGATTCACCTTTCTCATTCTCCCTCCTCCAGAGTTAAGATTTAATTAAGCCTCATTAAGGAGATCTGGACTAATTGTTTCTATTTGAGTGTCACCGTATCCTGAGGAGCTTGGCGTGTCACTGCTTTCTGGGTCGCTGCTCTTTCTCTCTTTACATCATCTCCCCATTCCCATATGTCTTTTCCTTGTTAGAGGATTCCTCTCTTCCTCATACCTCCTCCTCATCTCCCCTTCCCCCTTCCTACATCCATCCCAGCACTTGAAATCTTCAACGAAAAGACATTGTTTTGGGACATTTCATTAAAATGTTTAAAAAAATATATACAAACACTTCAGACCCACCACATCTGATTGCTACTGTACTGTTTCAGTTCAAAAGAACAGCTCACTTCAGAACTGCAATTTTTTGTTGTTGAAATAACAGTATATGGAAAACAGTACTGCCCATATTTGCCCCTTTCATATACGTTTCTGGCTAGCTACATAGCTACACATAATTTCTTTAAACCAAATGGCTTATCTAGCTTGCAAGCTTCTGACAGTGCATTACAATTAATTAAACTACTGAGGTACTCACAGCTTTCTGTGAGGTTAAAAAATCACTAAAAATCTAAAAATCTGTCTAAAACTAAACATCTGTCTGCGATAAAATTATTGATATTAAAAATACTGGTTATATGATGCCAAAATACAACCAAGTGAACCAACCAAAATGGTCAAACAACCATGTCTCTTTCAATTAAACATTGAAATTCACCAGCATGTCTCTCAGTTAAATCACCTTTACCATCCCCTTGGCTCAATCTCTGCACCAGTCACCCATCCCTCTTGCTCAGTCATGCTGTCCCCGTCTTTCTAATCCTGCAATCCCAATCCTCCTCTACCTGTCCTTCTTCTCACATTCAACCACCTATCGTGTTAAAAAAGAACTCCTATTCCTCCTTTCAGCATCTTTTTCTCTTTACCATCTTAGCTCCATTCATTTTTCCCGACCATTCCACCCTCCCTCTCGAAAGGTTCATTTTTCTTTCTCTCATCCACCCCTTTCCTCTCCATTAATTTATCGATCACACAGAGCTCCACCACCCTCCCAGATGCACTCTACACACTTTTATTTGGGCTCAAATAGGTGGTGTTGGTAGAACAATATTGCAGAAACATCTATGACAAGGAGGTGCTTGACACACTAAGGCTCTTGGGTGTCATTAAGCCCAGGGTGTCCCATTTATCACACAAAAGAATCACTTCCACTTCGGCACCCCCCAACCCCCCCCCCCCCCCCCCCGCCACGATGATTCACTTAGATGAAAATTGTTCACAAGGCAAGGCCACATGTCCACATCTCACACCTGCTAGTTTTATTAAACAGCGATTTAGATTGGAGGGCAAACCGGTCAACACAACAAAGGGTTACGATAATGTGTTGCGTTTGTCTGCAATCTGCCACTATCTCATTACCATAATTTATTATCTTAGAAGACTATTACTAAGTATTTGTTTATGAATTTTTTCTATGTTACATATGCACTGTGATCAATGACTGGGCCTTTCTCCAAAGCAAGTGAAGCATTGATTTTCAGCTGTTTTTTCCTATTAAAATTTCCCAATAATTAGCTTTTTCCTTTTTCCATATTACCCTCCATGTCTCTCTCTCTCTCTCTCTCTCTCCCTCCCTCCCTCCTCACCCCTCCCTCTGGCCACCCGTGACAATTCATCGTGGGAGTAATGATGCTGCAGACAGAGGATCAATGCCGTGCCGAGTGTGGGGTTAAAGGGAATTCATGCACAGTAGCTTAACCCGTCTTACACTAATACACACTGATGCCCACACAGTGATATCAACACATTATACAGACTCTCACATGTGCACATGCACACACACACACACACATGCACACGCACACACACACACACACACACACAAATGCTTGCACACGCCACAAACACAGTTTTACATTCATCCTTCAACAATACTGACATGCATATTAGTTAGGTAGTAACTAGTAATATAGATACACATACACCCACACATGTACACACACACAGGCACACATTTTAACACCGGCACTAGGAGTGTCTTTGGGCAATGGGGGTGGTGGTCAAAGGTGAAAAAGATATCATGGATAAAGCAGCGAGAAATTAACAGGAAAAGGTTAGAGTGGAAAGGTTACGACTAATGAGAGATGGTAAAAGAATAAGGCCATTCTAAACAGACAGTCTAAATCAGTGGTTCTCAACCCTGGTCCTGGGGACCCCCCTGTGTATGCTGGTTTTCGTTCCAACCACAATTGCAATACCAGAATTTTAACAAGCTGTTATTTTTTCTTAATTAGGTGTTTTTATTGTATAGAGAGAACACTTTAAACTCTTTACTCTCTTAAGCCACGTTATGTTAGCAATACCTATGCATGCTTTGAAGAAAAAAAAATCCCATGTTCGTTATGCTTATTGTGTTATATTGCAAACAATTACAAAGAAGAGGTAAGAACTCAGGTGAATAGGCTCCTAATTAGGTAATTGAAAACAAGTTTAAGTTCCTTCATAATTTTTTCCTTAAACTTGTTAACACAATGCAGGTTTGGCTCGTTATCATTTGCTTTGTCTTTGAATTCTTCATTATTTACCAAACGGTTAGTTTTAGTGGCCATGTGTCCACAATTTCACCAATTATGAGCCAATTGATTCACCTCAGTCTTTAATTTTATCAGTTAAAACATATTTTACCTCCTTTTAATTGTTTACAATACAGCACAATGTGAATATTGGACTTTTATTCTTCATGGCATGCATAGCTATTACTAACATAATGTGGCTTAAGAATGTAAATAATCCCTCTAAACATTAAAAACACCTAATTAAGAAAAATTAACAGCTTGTTAAAATTCAAGTATTGCAATTGTGGTTGGAACGAAAACCAGCATACACAGGGGGCCCCCAGGACCAGGGTTGAGAACCACTGGTCTAAATAACTAAAACTATGCACAATTTCAATGGCCTTTTGAAGAAGTTGAAATTTTAGTAGATGACTTTTAGCAGTTCAGCCTGTTCAGTCTGTGTACATGCAACTAAAATGCAAAATAAATAAGTATACAGAGAAGGCAATGTTTAGAAGGCTGAAAGTACAAGATACTTGAGGAACAGTGTAGCAAATCAAGCAAAGAAGTATAAGTGAATTAACAAGGAAAAAATGGGATTTAAAATGCAAACTGAAGGCCAGTGAAAGTACAGTGTAGTGTATAAAGCAGGGATCTCAAACTCAAATCCTGGAGAGTGTTGGTTTTTTTATGTTTCTAATTCCTTAAGTGCTTAATTTAAGTCATTGATTGGATTGACTAAAGGGTCTGCACACCTTGTTTCCAAGGCCAAAATCAGCTGCTGATTGAAAGGCAATCACAAAAACCTCCCAGAGACAACAGCTCTCCAGGACTGGAGTTTGAGACCCTGATAAAAAAAGAGTATAGACAGATAATGAACTCTACAGACAGTGTAGTCAAGGAACAACACAGACAGGTAGAGACGGGCCTGAAGGATGAAAGCGTAAAAGTGAGAGACTCACAGGAAGGACTTGACATCCAAGCCCCTGTTACGGATCTGGCCCATCACGTGGTCCCAGCTGCCTGGGTTGGAGCGCGAGCGCCCCCCTCCGGCCCCCCCTATACCGGGAGGAGCCGGCCCCCGCCGGGCTCCCCCTAACCCCGCGGGGGACCCCTCGCAGGCCGCCTCCCCCCGGCTGGCCGGGCCCCGTGTGCAGCTGACCCAGGCTCTGGGAAGTGGGCGGCAGGTCATTGGGGCCCGGCTGCGGCGGGTGGGTGAGGGGCTGCTGGAGGCTCTGCTGCCCGCACCAGCGTGCGGGGCCGGGCCGCCGCCGAGGACGGGATGTGCTCCAGGGTCGCGGCTGAGGAGAGGGATGGGTCCCCGAAGCTGGGAGGTGGCAGCAGAAGGAGGGAGGAGTCGGGATGGGGGTGCAGGAGGCAGTATGGGAAGGCAGGAGTTAGAAGGAGGGGTCGTGAATAAGGAGGAAGAAGGGAGGGGGCCAGATGAGAAGAGTGAGAGGGAGGGAAGGAGTGAGAGAAGGGAATTGGCATGGGAGAGAGGAAGGAGGGAAGGAGAGACGGGGGAGAGCGAGAGAAAGAAAGAAACCAGGGTCAGGCCAGAGTGGTAACATAAATTTCAGCAGAAGTTTCACACCCATTCTTCACGGCTGCATGGCTATGCAGAGCTTGTCTGTCTCCCAAGCAAATGGCCAGTGTGTTACTGCATGGCATGCTGTTGTGTTATGTTTGCTTGTGTGGCCTGTGGCCAGGTGGCGTGAGTCATGGCTGAGGCGTCTGTGTGTGGGTATCTGTGCGACGCGTGCGGTCCTATCTCCTCCTCTTCTCACTTTGTGCTCCTTTCTTTCTATCAGTTCCCAAGCAGCCGTTTACTTTTTTCTTCTCAACCTATCCTTTCTCTTAACTTTGCATGATGCTCTCTCCTTTCCCACTCATAAATAGTCTCATCCCTCAGAGAGGATCAAAACTCTATCAACCAACCTCCACCTTCCTTTTCCTCTCTGCCCATTCCTTGAGCTCCACCCCCTTCCCACCCCGAACCCCATTTAATCACTATATTCCTTTCTTGTTTATCTGTCTGCTCTTCCCTCTACATTTCGTCTACATTTCATTCAGTCACCCTTTCTGGTATGACCTCCAGCCCCACCACTCTGTCTATAATTCTGTGAGTCTGTTTGCTTGCATTGCTCATTGCTTTAATGCCTAAATAGCATTAAAAAGCACTCTAAACTGCTGCTTTTGTGGAACAAATTAATAATGGCAATAACTCCTGCTTGCCTTTTCTCCCTCATTGTCTCCCTAAGTGCATGATTCACTTTAAATGCAACATGGCTTTTATTATATACTCTTGTGAATGGAGTTGTTACAAGGCTGTACCAGGAGTTAGGGTTGAATCGTATCCAAGAGGAGCTACGGGATGGCAGATTCATATTTAAATGAGATGCTCCGGCGAAAATACAAAAATTCACAGGAGTTTGGGAGTTTCCTGAGTGACGGCAGATTCTTTCAAACCGTGAGCGGGCAGTAAATTATAATTATTCTAATTGTTTTGTCATCGCAGTCCTCTGCTCTGTGTTCCCTTTTGATCTCTGGTCTTTTTAAAAAAAATAATAAAAACAACAAAGAACAGAGGGATAGTATAAGACATAGGAAGACATGAGACATGCAGAAGAAATGGAGGAATGAGAGAGCAAAGAGCAGCACGGATGTACAGAGATGATGGAGAAAGAACTGAGGGAGCATGATGGAGGGTAGAAAGGAAAGAAAGAGTGATTGGTGGTGACAGTGGAAGGGGGTGATCACAGCGCGAGACAAACACACACACACACACACACACACAGGAGACACAGACACTTATAGCAGTCTGAAAATAGAATCCAATTATAGACAGAGAAGGGAGGGGCAGAGAAATAGATGAGAGAACAGAAAGAGGAGGGGTGATGTAGCGAGAGAAGGGAGAGGAAAGTGGGGGTGTAGAAACACTGGGGAGGGCTCACAGACATGAGGTGTGAAGGGAATGTGTGAAATTAAGACAGAATAAACCACAGAGAATCTCACATTGGGTTTAACATTTCTGCTATCAGTGTGTTTGTGCCTGAAACGCAACATTGGCCAAACTTCTAAATATACTTTGAAATTGGTTTCTATTTTTGAATTGTTCAACTCAGGAGCTCAGCTTTCAATGGTTTATAACAATGCCCCTGAGAAGCAGGTTGTCATAGCTTGCACCTCTAACGTAGCCGAGAGGCTGCTGTGGGTTTGTCAGTAGCAAACAATATCCCACCACTGATGTAGCATCCAGTAAGGTTGAAGCATGTTTTTTCTTCAATTCGGTGTTGAATGGTGAGCTCCAGATATCACTGTTCTGTACTTGAATTAGTATTTTAGTTTCTGCAGCATTATATATCATGTATTTTAAATTGTGGAGGTTAAGAATATTAAAATAATTAGGCCTATTATTTATATACTTAGAGTCAAAATGATCCTGAGAATGAAACTATTTGAAGGTTTGAACATTTTTACTGCATACATTTCAGATTAGAATTCCTCATTTTTGGTAATTTAATTAGCAGTTTTTTTATCATGGCAATGAACTCTGGTAATGATTTGGAAAAATAAAAATACTCTTTTGAAATACTCTGTACCAACACATTGCTTTCAGGTCATTCCAGTGAGTTGATAAACGTGTCAAAGCTGACAAGAAGACATACTACTTCAGAGTTTGTGTTTAATTTACAGTAATTCAAAAACCTGTACTTTTGTGGCAAACCTTGGAAATATTAATCTGTTCTGGAAAATGCAAGGAGTTATGGGTGTACAGAGACGTATGTATCTTTATTTGTTCAACAAACAAAACAATCTGTATCTGTATCTGAATTTGGATATACAGCCAGAAGTAAGTGTGGCCTCAACTGAACGTTGTGTAAACAAAATAAATTTAAGTTTTATAGTCTAATGTACATGGGGATTGCACAACACAAACCTATATGTTCAAAATGATTAGCCATTATAGACAACTGTATTTTATAATAGTCTCTCTCAGCAACATGAGTGCTAGCTCTACACACTCCAAACACTGCAGGTGCTGTGGGAGCAGGCAGCTATAGCAAATCTATACCAACTATTTCATCTTCTGCGTCCATTGCTAAATGTCAGAAAAAAAAACTATATGGGCTGTTGATAGCTAGCAGGTCACTGTTGGCTAGCTACTCAAGCAAGAAAGCAAGCTAGTACTGCAAGCTAGTACTGCTAGTCAAGCAAGAAAGCAAGCTAGTACTGCTAGCCAAATAGTTTTTGTGCTGGATGTGGATGGTTCAAGATAAGGAGTACAGATATATAAAAGTAGATAGCAAAATACTACTGAAGTTGCTAACCCCTGCTGATTTTATTTTTGCTAGCTATCAAATAGTCAAAGACATATCAGTGTAACTAAGCTGGTAGATCCACACAGTATTTTGCTCCCACCAGTTTTGTGTATGTGTGTCTCCACAGGAGATCCGCACTTTAGCCCCCTACTACAGTAAAACCTCAGCGATATGAACCCAACGAGAATGGGCTGTTTGGAACTCTGAAAATGAAGTCAAATAACAGGTTCACATTTTCAAGACACGGCATCAGTGAGGGGACATTAACAGGTGTGCTGCAGTCTGAGGCTGTGAACAACCCAGCTCACCTTAAACTGCTTCTGTCACTGTTCATGAATAAATGCATCTGTCAATGTGTTGAGAAATGCATGTTTTATTGCGTGCACGAAATTACTGTTGTTTTCTTTTCCTTATGCCACTCCTGCAGAACTAGCTCATTTTAGACAGACCCAACACACAGTTAGAGCGAGACGTGTATTTCCCTTTATTTAATCAATGGAAAGAGTGACTTGTTTCTGTTTAATGCTCACTTTAAAATGCTCCTGAGATTTCCACGACTTACCAACAAATGAAAAAAAGTCTTTGAAATGTCATTGGTCAACTTCAGAAAGAAAAAAATGCATTATCTGTGCATTTCTGAATAGGGCATTTGGGTTCAGATCCATCTCCCATCTTGTGTATTCTTACTCATTGCATTGTTGGATGTTCTGAGCATGGGGCACTGTGTGTCAGCTCAATATGTGAGTCAGTATTGGCTCTGCTACTGTTATTAGTCCTCAATGCACACTGTATCCAAAGTGTATCAGCACCTAAGTTAGCAATTACAGTCATCCCATAAACCCCCTCTCCCACCACCCTGCCCTCCCAACTGACAGCTTACTCACTCACCTGAGAATCCTTTTCCCTTTTGCCTTCTCCCCACCACACAGTATTCCCCCATACATGCCCCAGCAATGTTCTCCACACCCCAACACTCACTTTTTGGGCCTCAGGGCGCCGGACTGCATGTGACCCTGGACAGTCTGCCACCTCCCAGCCTTGCTGCCCCCCGACACCATACTCCTCACGCTGTCACTGCGACATGGACCCCCCCCATCCCCACCCCCACCAGATGCCCCCCTCTGACCCCCAGGTACCGCCCCACTAAGGAGGAGGTGAATAGATGGATTCGGAGGTGTGGGGTGGGGGGGGAGAGAGAAAAATAGGGAGAGAAAGGGAGAGAAGTGGACAGTGACAGGGTAATCAGTGCAGGCAAAAAAAAATCCATGGTTAAGCCACACAGCAAAGCAGAGGGTGAAGGGTGGGGGTGGGAGGGTAGTCTCTCGTGCCATAGCGTTTCAGTTTACAGGGACATCTATGTGGATCGGGTCCGGTCACGGCGCCAGGTTAGCTGGGAGGGATTCACTGGGTGCATCTGCGAACCCTTTGGACATGGTGGGGTGGATGTGACTGCGGTACTGTACATGCCATGGAAAAAGCAGATGCTTTTCAAGCTGGGTCTGTGTGAACCTCTGCTCATGAGCTTTGCAGCTGGCTCTGCTACTACACCACCTGCAAGGCACTTCACCTATATTTCTGTGGTAAAAAAAAATCTCTCTGTTTGAATGGGTTATCCAGAAACTGTATGCAGCAAATCCCGGCTTCAAATGTAATATCTGCCAGGAACTAAATAATGTAAGACAAGCACAGCTATTAGAGCGCATGGGTAAACCAGTGACTGGCTTCAGCCTGCTTTGCCTTTTGCAGAATCATACAGGGAAGCTCTGAGGAAAGAGCCAGGGAGTCCAACCTCTCATCAATGTATGTTTTAGGCAGTGGTTACAAAACTCGGTCCTGGGGGACCATGTATGCTGGTTATTGTTCCAACCACAATTGCAATCCCAGAATTTTAACAAGCTGTTAATTTTTCTTAATTTTTTAACTTATCAAATTAAAGACTGAGGTGAATCAAATAGGTTCCTCATTAGGCTGCTGAACGCATGTGTTTAAGTTCTTTCATCATTTTTTCCTTTAACTTATTAACACAATGCAGGTTTGACTCATTTTCATTTGCTCTTTCTTTGAATTCTTCATTATTTACCAAATGGTTAGTTTTCATGTTCACTTTCATCAATTAGGAGCCTATTGATTCACCTCAGTCTTTAATTTGATCATTTAAAAAATGTTCTTACCTCTTTTTATGTAATTGTTTGCAATATAGCACCAATAAGTAGTGTGAACACGAGACTTTTATTCTTCATGGCATGCATAGCTATTTCTCACATAATGTCACTTAAGAGGGTAAATAATCCCTCTAAACACGAAAAGCAAATAATTTTAAAAAAATGAACAGCTTGTTAAAATTCTGGGATTGCAATTGTGGTTGGAACGAAAACCAGCATACACAGTGGTCCCAGAGGACCGAGTTTGGGAACCACTGTTTTTAGGGCATCTGACTATGGGGACAAGTAAACCCAAGAGTAAACCATAGATGGCAAATAGGGGGGCACTGTGACAAGCTTTCAGTACTCTGGAGATCCCCAAAGAATTTTTTATGCTGCCAATGACGACCTACATCATCGCAATACAATTACTTCTGGGCCGTAAGGGAATATAGACTGTATTTAAGACAACAGAAAGTTTCAAAAGTAAGGCATAGTGGCACCCCCTGGTGATTTGCATCTATGCCAGGCATAAAACTGTATGCATCATCCTTTACCTGACCATTAGGGAGGCATAGGGTGTTAGAGCATTAAGTTTGTAGTCCATGTGTTGAGGGGAAATAGGTCCACAGTTCTTCACCCCAGTGAATGCATGCAACAGAAGGTGGAAATACTTCTCCCATGTAACCAAGACCAACTGACCAGCCTCGGCCTGAACATTAACACTGACGACATCAGCCACCACCACAAGACTGAGAACAACAAAATCACAGCCATGGTCAGAATAGACACTCTGAGCTGCAGATTACCCAACAAAATTCCAGAGGTCACTAATTTCAGAGGCACTATTGTACTGGTCACAGTGGTGAAAGAGGATTAAGAGTGGGGTTAACGTAAGGGTGGCAGTGACAGAGGGCTGAAGCTAGCAGTATCCTTGTGGTCAAATTGGTCTCTAGAGTAGTAATGGTGTTTCTGAAGGCCATGCTTGGCATCAGTGCAAGACCACCTGATGCGCATGTTCTGCTGATATATATAATTCAATCTGGTATGAATGCTGGTCATGGTCTTACCAACTGCACCACAAAATTCTGTTGCAGTAGCAAGTAAATTTGGAAGCTTGGATGGAAAAAAGATATGAGAGATGTTGTTTAACTATACAGATCAGTCATGAAGCCATAGTAGACATTTGCAGTGGTACTCCAGATGGATTTTGGTAAAGTTCTGCAGCCATCACCTCAAACTAGAACTCTCAAACTCTGCATCTTTCCTCTATTAATCCAACAGTGTTCCTATTTCCCCAGTCACACTTCTAAAAACATGGAGGTCCATGATGGTCAGGCTAATCGATGCAGCACCATCTGATCTATAGAGTGTCCAGGAGAGGTGGAGAGGGTCAGGTGGAAGATGCATTTTGAAGTCTTCACAAGCAAGAGCAAAAGTGTTTGGATGCCAGAGATGGTTTATGACTGTCTGGACTAGGCCTCTCATGACCACACGATGACACACTAAGTCAATGCATGGGTCACCCAATGTTTAGAGTGTGCTGGGTTAAGGCAAAAAACACTGGATTAAGTAGGCAAGGGTTTAGGAGACAGTTAGTGTTGGTGTTAAAACAGACAAACAGCCAGAGCCTAAAGCTGGGGGAGATGGGGAGGGGAGTGAGAGGTACAATAATAATAATAATAATAATAATAATATAATATAATAATAATGATCTAACACAGGGTATATTGTATAACACACAGCCAAGAAAGAGGAGCCACACCATGCCCAAGTCCAACGGTCAACCCTCCAAAAAAAAAAAAATTAAAAACTGGGGGGACAGTCCAAGCAAAGATTGGAGCTTGTGTGCATGTGCTTTCTGTACGATGAGTGGGTTTGAGGGTTGTCCGTCTCCATGGTAACAGCCCATGGGCTGGAGGTGAAGGGTTAGAGGCTAGGAGTCAGTTAGACTGGCAGGGCTGTAGGGAATAGGGGGGTTTTAATGTATGTGTGTCTTTATCTGTAAGGGTTGTGGAGCACGTAAACTGGGCTAAGAGAGAGACAGGACAAATGTTGCTGGTTCCTGCAGTTCGCGTGAGCATGTGCCATGATTGAGAGTATGAGGAGTCTCACAAGGAAAACCCAAGCAAAGGAATTTGTGTGCGTGAGTGGCAATTTGAAGCTCGCATCAGGATCAACCCTGTGGGGGTAATGTTTGTTGCTCTTGTATGAAATGGGACAAAATTCCCCCACAGAGGTAGTAATTCCACAAACAATGCAATGTGCATGCTGTGTATTTTCTCTCATACTTGATGGCTTTTGATGGGCCTACAATAATTACAACTTGTGCTGAATTTAATTTTAAATTTCCTTGCACAGGGAGACCAATACATAATGATAGACAAAGATAATTTCTTCATAAGACAGCAATAGAAATACATGGAAGTCTATTGCAGTATTGTGGCTTTCCTCCAAACTTTTAAATGGGCTGTTGCCATGAAGGCTGCTTGAAACTTTAAATGCTTTTTGGTTATAAGCCACTGAACTGAAGGTGATTGATGATAACATTAATGTTTCATTGGAACACACACTTATATGTTAGTAACAGCAAACCCGTGGAGGGTGTATGGATAAATACAGTCAAGCACAGAATACAATAGTCATTTAATCACTGCACTATAATGGTAACTGACTACAATGTTAAGGAACTAATGTGGAAAAAATGTTTCATTTACAAATGTGCATATGTAAATGATCTGATAGGGCTGTCCTGGAGCTGCGAAGGCATGTTATGATGCATACATATATACTGGATGTATGCTCTCCCATTTTTCAGTGTAATGTAATGGGGCTGTGGGTGTAATTTAGAAAATGGATGTTAATGGGTTGGAAGGGGCTACAGTACATACAGAGGGAGGGGGTGCCCCCTCTTCATTACAGCCCTGCACAGAGAGAGGTCTCTTACCAGCCGCGACTGAGACTCACTTGAGTGTAAGGCGAGGATCTCCGTAAGGGGCATAGGGAGAAATGTTTAGTACAAACTCCTTGGTGGATAGGAGCTCCATTTTCTGCTGCACTGTGCTGCTGTCATTGTTATTCCAAAAGTCTCTGTCTAGATCACTGTGGCCAGAGAGAGAGATAGGTCAGAGCAACACAACCAATCACAGCTGAAAGGGGAGGGGTGAGAGGCGTTTTCATACCTGGGAGAGGGACAATTGCTTGTTTATTTTTTTTCTTAAAGAGTAGGAGTGGTCGGACTGAAACAGAGTGGGTATGGTCTTGCATTTATTAAGGGGAGGGACTATTCGCGTGTGGGACAGCATTAAAACATAAAGGAGAGTCTTGGATAAAAAGGGTGTGCCTTGGACAGGATATGTCAGATGCAGCTTTTCCACTTTTGGATTAAATATGGGAGGAGCCACGGGAAATGGGCATGGCCATTTAACCAAAATCCCTCCCACTAGGTAGTATTAATACATTTCCCAGTAACACACAGCACATGGACAGAGAAAAGTAAAATTCAGGAGCAGTTCCCAGAAGTCTCTCTGTTAAGAGGAAAAAGAAAAAAGGTGAAGGATGTATAACATAGGGAATATAGAGAACACTGTCACGAAGCGAAGAAGAGTCAAAGTCAAAGTGATAACAACAGAATAGCACTTGGCACTCAACAGGTTCAGCACAAGACACATCGCAACAAGCCGTTATAGAGAAAGAGAGTGAGAGAGACAGAAAACGAGGAGGTCAGAGAAGGAAAAGGCTGTTAGCTGAAATGTATAGTTAAAGAGGGAGAAGAGGCCGCCGCAGCTTGTCGCAGGGAAGGGAAGGAAATGAACAGCGGAAACCGTCCAGACACTTATATTTACAATCACAACAGAAGCCACGCCAACACATCAACCATCTTCACCGCAGATCATAATTTCATTATGTCACAATGGAAATTATAACAGGCAGGTCTTGCATGCTCATTGATGTGACAAACCTTTCCATAGAGAATGTTGTTTTTTTGAAGGTTCATGCTGACCCTTTTTTAAAGAGAGTACTAATTTACTCTAGGAAATAATGTGCTACAGAGACTGTTCACATTTATAATTAGCTTTCTTCCACTGATTCATTGCTGGTGTATACAAGCAGAAAAAAGGGGTTTATAGTTACAATGCTAATATACCATACAGGAAAACTGACTGACCCCTATTTGAATAAAAAATGTTCCATTTTGATTTAATGTTTGGCTCTGTTTTAATTACTAAATCCATAGATGAACTTTGCACTGAATATGGAATTTCCTATTTTTATTGACTTTAAATGGTTCTGAAGTATAATATTTTACCTTACACTTAGGCTCAAATCTATGGAGGACCACATCTGCCAAAATAAGAAATAAATAACTGAATGAATGAATAAATAAATGTCCTTGTAAATACATAAATCAATAAGTACGTACAAATACATTTTAAAGTGAATAAATGTACACAGAAATAAATAAATAACATAGATATACATATATATGAATAAATAATTAAATGACCAAGGACAAAGAAAAACTTGTCTTTACGTATATATTTTTTCTCTTTTGAATATATTCTGTATTGCTTGCTTTATTGCTTTGCTTCCCCACTGGTTGCTAGGCTACGGAAATATGTAGCACACAATACACACTTGGCTGCAGACAGGCAATTGGTAGCTAGAGATTTGAGTCTCTTCGCTAACTTAGCTGAAAATGCAGATTATTTCATGTTTTGTGTGGAGGCACTGGCTGACAATTTTGTGGAGGCAGCAGCAACTACAGACACAGATGTTGATCCCGTAGCGCTCCGCAATTTGGGTGAAGTGGCTCATCGCCTGAATCAGTCACAAATTCCAGGTTATGCCAGGGTTGGATGCCCATCTCATTCCGTGCCTGTGGAGGCCTTGGAGAATTATTTATTGGCAGGGTTGTAAGTCCGGGAGATTGCCAATCGGTTTGGGGTGGGCGAAAGGACAGTTTGCCGCTGAACGGCAGAATATAGAATCAGGTGAGTTTGTAATGTGGATCTGAGAATCGCTGATGATTTGTCCAAATTTGAGCATCAGAACTGCTAAATTTGTGCTGGGTCATGCTGGAGCAGGATACAGGAGCTCTCAGTTTTGGAAGGCCTGGGTTCTGAAACCTATTTGCGTGGATCCAGCACCTCTTGCCCCGTATTAATAAACATGCTTGCCTGGGCTCAAGCCCTGGAGCCCAAGCTGTCAGGGGGCCTACGTCGGAGAAAATCACAATTATCACAATTTATTAAAAAATTTAATTCCTGGCTGGGCCGATGCCTGCGCTGTGTTCCACTGGTGAGAGCACAGAGAGGGCTGTCACTACCCAATTTGCCTGGGGTTTGTGTTGCCTACGTCCGGTTCCAGCGCAAACTTACCAACATGATAACAGAGCTGATGCACAGAACTGTATCTTTGGGCCGATGTAAGCAAACTCTGTTACTGTCAGTGCCATTAATATTCAGATCTGGAGTGGTGAGGCAGTGCATATACTGATTGTATGATGCAGACCCTTTTGTGTACAAGAAAGCAATTTAAAAAATTTTTAGCCGGTGGAATGTTTTGTAGTACATGTGGGTAAAAACAACAAAAAAAAACGATTCATAAAAGGTTAAGCAAATGTTTGCATGCTTGATCAAACAGTCTAATAACCCTGCTAGCTAGGCACTGTGAGTGGGATGGCTAGCAGAATTAGCCCAACTATCTAGCTAGCAAGCAATAGGTTCTTATGATGTGTTCCTTATGAACTTGGCAGCTTGTAGCTCCGACATGGAAGCCAGTGGTCACTTGATAGCAACCATGGGTGCAGGCAACAAACTCTCGCTAGCTCTAATACTTTCTGAGCGGCAAAAGCTTCAAAGCTACTTTGCCACATAGAGGAAGAGCAAAAACCCATAATGCAAGCCAGTGTTGGACCTACATATATTTCTATATAATTGGCCAAGTAGCTCTGTAGCTTCTGGTGTTCAGAAAGTATTAGAGCTAGCGAGAGCTAGCCATGGTTGTTACGAAGTGACCACGGAGCTACAAGCTGCCGAGTTCATAACAAAAGCAGTTAGGCATAACAATCAAACCCAGAGGAAGAGAGGTGCTGGTCGTATGTGGGTTAGTTAGTAATAAAGGACAAACAGATGAAAGGAGTATACACTGAAAGGGAAATGGCACTCCCTACAGTCAATCAATGGAATACAACGAAAATCGTTGAAAACACCGACATATTGTTGAATTGTGATTGATTCAGGAGCAGTGACATTACCCACGTTAGCACGCTAACTACCTAACGTTAGATAGTTAAGAAAAACGCTGATTAATGCCAATGCCACACCCCTTCACATAGAAAAAACCATAAACACAGGGGAAAAAGTAAAAGATAAATGAACAGATATAGAAATAAATACAGAACATATTAAAAGGGAAAAGTACGTATAAACGTTTTCTTATTCATTTATTTACTTATGATTTTATGCATTATATTTTTATTTCTGTGTACAATTATGTAAATATTCATTTGCACATACTTGTATTTATTTATATATTTATTGAGACATTTATTCATTTTTCATTTGATTTATTTGGGAAGATCTGGTCCTCCATACAAATCAAGGTTATGTACTTGGGCCTAAAATGAAAACGTTTCTGGTTGGATATACCTACTGAACGCAAAATAAGCATCCCTAAACAGTATTTAGCCCAATTACTAAATACTGAGATTAACCTTAGCTTTCCTTTATTTTTACACGTACAGTAGAGTTCCCAAGTAACAGACTGTAAAATGCAGACTACCATTTATAAATAATTTCTGCTGCCAGTGCACTGTGTCAAACACCTTTCCCTGGTGGTTAATAAGTTAGGCTCTCTATTATCACTGAGTATTACTCTAGACATGGAACACATTAGGCACTGACTCATGTCACGAGTTTCCATAAATATGTGAAAACATGACAGCTGTGATTGTCGCACCCCGCTAACCCACACATTTGAACGTCTCTTAATTTTGGAACAACTGCACATGCTTTGCTCACATCCTTCTCTTTCTGTACTTCCTGTAACATGGGCTGTTTTTCTGACAGGATCGGCTATAAAATACGTAATTTCCTCTCTCTGACCCGACCTGCATCTCACCATCGACTTGAGGAGCATCATCTACGCCTCTGAACTCAGGCGCTGTGGAAACACTCAGGTAAAGTGTCTGGTAAAGGATTAATAATAAAAAAACAAGAAACAGACCTATTAACAACCACAGATCGCTTCCGAAGGGCCCAAACACATCCTCAATTGGGAAATCATTGTTGGTATTTTTCTATTTTAATGATTTTATTTCAGCTGTATATGATACTAAAAGAAGAATCTTTGCGCTGTATGAAAAACTGCCACCCCTCAAGTAGCAATCATATGTAGCTACATAAATACAGTGCATTGAAGGGCATATATTTATAGAGTAGATGAGAATAGTGATACATTAGGGACCATCTGTACTCCACAAGCACTCTAGTCCTTCTACTGGATACACCCTGAATGGTGTCCGGTTTGAGATCCATCTGAACTTCCTGTCGCTTTCACTGTTCTAATTTATCGACCAAGCTGTTTAAAAGACCAATGTGTTTTCCAGGGTTTTGCTCTCAAGAAGCATTCTCAGTTTTCGGCTGTACATTTTCGGTTTATTTATTTTTTTGGAAAGATGACTGGAGCTAATGAATTATTCTGGCAAGCCCAGGAACTCAGCTGGAACATTAGGCTTGTGGTCCAAAACAGGGAAAGCCTGGGCCAGGAAGAACATGTTTCTCAGGGGGTGGGGGGGGGGGGGGGGGGGGGCGTTAAGAGTTGGACTGGATTGAAAGGTGTATCATTGGGGAATTTGACTCCGCCCCTAGCACCCGGGCACCTACTTGATTGCTTTTTTCTCCCCCCGGCCACGTGTAGAGTCTGGAGTGCCTGCTGTCTCCACTCCGGGCTTATTTCTCTTCCCCTGGGTAGGACAGAGGGAGGGGACAGAGAGAAGCAGAGTGTGGTAAGGGATGTGTTAGTTAAAAACAAAACCATCGCCTGGGACATCCCATTCACTGCAACAGAGGTTCTACTTCATAGGTTCTGGAATGGGTGGTTCGACTGGAGCTTCAGGACAACATGCAAAAAATAGGTGCCGCTATCATAGCCTAAGAGACCATCAACACCGTCACCTTTCCTAGAACAGTGGAAATGAAACATATCATTACAAATAGGTGAATGTCGGGCTCAAAGCTAAAATGTAATTAGCTACATATCTGAAATAATATTTAGCTAGCTATAACAAATATATCCTATATTGCTAGCGCCATGCCTTGTAAGTTTTCTGTTAGCTTTTGTTGCAGTCCAATGACTGATCAGAAATCCTTTTGGTTACTGTTGCTATCTTGTGTATTCTCCTCAGGCTTCAAGTAGTTCCCATCCCACAAAAAAGTCAATTGAATATCAAAGCTGTATCCATCAAATGCTCTTCACTAACAAGTTTACCGTAACACTGTGCACAATTAGATAAAATAATGAAGTGAGACTGCTTTGGCTCATCATATTTGTATATTAGCTTTCAGTTGTTGTTTGCATTGTTAGTTAAAAACACACTAGTTATGGAGCTAGTAGTGAGCTAGCTCCAATCACTCTCTGTTTATTGTTATAAAATATATTTGTGAACAGGTTTAATCCAACTTCTCCTCAATTATCAATGCCAAATATTGTTTCTTGTAATTTATGGCAAATGGAGAAGGAGATTATTTAATTAAGAATCAAATAAGGCATGCAATAACAAACGCTACTTTAATTGATTCATGCTATGCATTTCACCATGTATAAAGAACAGGAAAAATCCCTAGACCATTTTGTATGTCAAATGGAGTGAATTTTTCCACAACATTTTTTTTTGTTGTTGTTGCTTTTGTTTTGTTTGTTTTGGACAGAAACCAGCACAATGTGCAAAATACCCAAAATGGAACCATACACTTTTTATTTGCAATGCTAATCTCCACTTGTCATCCTGATAGTGATACACATTAGGGAAGTTTATTTAGATCCTAAGTAAAAAGGGGGTGATCCCAAACGCGCTACAAGCCGGCTATATAAACAAGGAACTATAGGTGCTCAACAGAAGGACCAGTGAATAGAAAGAATACCAAAGAATACCACCTCCGCGAGTGTGCTTTAGAAGGCCACATAACTTAAAAGATAAGGTGGTTCACAGCATGGTGAGTAGTCCGCAGACAAAACCCTTCTGGCTACCTACGCCCCCTAGAGGGTTCTATAGATGTGGACACTGTGTCCATTGCTCTAACTCCAATGACATTAAAGTCTTCTGTCATCCACGTTCGGGGCAAGGAATTTAAAATAACCACTTTTATTAACTGCAACACTACCCATGTAATCTACATGTTGAAATGTATATGCTCCAAAATCTATATCGGACAGACCAAGAGAGCCCTCAAACTTAGAATTGCTGAACATAAGACCGCGATCCGGTCCAAGAATATGGACTATGCAATTGCGCGACATTATGCTGAAGCCAATCATGGTTCTGTCTCTTCTTTAAAATTTTGGGGTATTGAGAGAGTCACTTTATCATCCAGAGGCGGAGATATTATTAAGCAACTGCTCCGCAGAGAGGCGTACTGGATACATACACTCAATAGTGTGGAACCTAATGGGTTAAATGAGTCGTTGAATCTTTCATGTTTTTTGTAACTTGTGTACAGGCTTTTTGATTTTCATTGTATATTGTTTTAGGCCATGTTCACAATAGACAATTGTGGTAGGGGGGCGTGGTTTTAGGCGCTGCCGGCAAGAGAGAGAGTGAACGCGTGTGGTTTGTGGAGCCGACACAGCTCTCGGGAATCATGCAATTGGTAACGATTGATTGTATTATTGTTTGTATCAATTAACCAATTGCCTTGATTGTTCGACAGTGAGCCTGAGTGCATAAAGCCGGCCGGAACATCTGCGGAGGGAGAGCGGAGGCCGGAAACCAATGTGTGTGTGTTTGTGTGTGTAAAACGCAGAGAAAGCCACGAATAAAACTGTGTTCTCTGGAAATCCTGCCTGGTTACTGTCTCTGCACGGGAGCGGTGGTGCTCACCTCGCCACAGTGGTGGCCCGTACGGGGAACAAACAAGAAAGGCGAAAACGGGGCAGAGGACAGAAAAGCAGGATTTCTTTTGAAAAAAAAAAAAGCAATGGATAACAGCCAGGAGCAGCCGGAGCAGCCAACCTCCGTAGCAGCGCTGGGAAAATTGCTGGAGGGGCTAGCTGCTATGCAGGTACAGCAGTCGGCTGCTCACGCCGAGCAGATGCAAGCCCTGCGAGAGCAGTCTAGCCTCCAGACGCAGGCGCTGCTACAACTGGCTGCTGCCGGGGGTTCCAGGGGAAGGCAGAGCGTCTCGTCCCCGAAATTTCACCTCCCAAAGATGACAGCGGACGATGACGCTCAGGCCTTCCTCGAGGCGTTTGAGGTGGCAGCGGAGACGTGCAGGTGGCCACTGGAAGAGTGGTCGGTACGTCTCCTGCCCCTCTTATCAGGGGAGGCGCAACAGGCGGCGCATGGACTGCCGGCAGCCGCTAGGAAGGATTTTCGGAATATAAAAAAGGCGGTCCTCGACCGAATGGGGTTCAGCCCGGAGGATCACCGACGTCGCTTCCGGGAGACCACCCTGACGGGAGAGGACCGGCCATTTGCATACGCCCAGCGGCTGACCGACATGGCGAGGCGCTGGCTGCAGCCGGAGATAAGATCCGCAGCTGGAGTCGTGGAGCAGGTGGTCCTCGAGCGCTTCACCGCAGGGTTGCCGGCGGATACGGCCAGCTGGGTCCAGTGCCACCGGCCCACCAACCTGGATGTCGCCGTCACCCTGGCGGAGGACCACCTGGCACAACACCCCATCACCCAGCAGCAGAAAACCGGAGCCAGCGCCCCGGAAAAAGTTCACCACCCGGGCTCTTCCCCTTCCCGTTTCCCGTCCCCAAAACCCCTCCTTCCCTCGTGTTAATCCCTTTATTTTGTCTCCTCCTTCTCCCCACTCAGGCTCAGTGGCGGTGCAGTCCGGCCCACAGGGAGCTCCTCAGACGCCTGGACCGGGGGTGTTGGCGGTGCGGACAGCCGGGCCACCTGCGCCGCGATTGTCCGCTCATGGAGGTGGGGCAGGTGGTCCGTGTCGTCGGCCCGCCCACCTCCGCTCCCGATCTAGACGGGGCGTACTGCATTCCGGTAAGGGTGCAAGGGAGTGAACACCGGGCACTGTTGGACTCAGGGGCGATGCAGTCCATGATCCTACAGAACCTGGTTCGGCCAGAGGCGTTGGTGACGGCACGTTGGGTATCTATTAGGTGTGTGCATGGGGATATACACAAGTACCCTATAGTGCCAGTGGAAATTTGGTTCAAAGAGAAAAAGCATATTCTAGAGGCTGCGGTTAGCTCCCGCCTCTCGCACCCTCTGATTCTGGGCACAGATTGGGCGGGGTTTAAACAGGTAGCTGAGAAGCTGATGGGGGTGCGATCACGACCGCTAGGGAAGTGTGACGTGTGTGCAGTTGACAGTGGTGACGCGGGGTCGCCCGACACTGCCGGGGGGGGGGACGGCTCCGGGAGAGCCTCCGGTGGAGACTCCCCAGGTGCCGGTGTTTCACCCCGTGGAGGATTTCCCACTCGCGCAGTCTCGCGACGACACCCTACGCTTTGCCTTTGATCAGGTCGTATATGTGGATGGTCAGCTGGTGCGCCCTGACGCTGCACGCTCTCACCCATATTTTATAATCATTAAGGACAGATTGTACAGAGTGAGTCGTGACACTCAGACAGGTGAGGAGATGACCCAGTTGTTGGTACCTAAAAGCCGCCGGGAAATGATTTTCCAGGCGGCTCATTACAACCCCATGGCTGGTCATTTAGGGTATGAGAAAACACTAAACCGGATAATGGCCCGATTCTATTGGCCGGGCATTTGGGCGGACGTACGTCGGTGGTGTGCGTCCTGCCCAGACTGTCAGCTAGTGAATTCCCCGGCCATCCCAAAAGCGCCGTTGCGCCCTCTACCGTTAATTGAGGTCCCTTTTGATAGAGTGGGCATGGATCTCATCGGGCCATTTGACAGAAGCACGCAGGGATACCGATTTGTGTTAGTTCTGGTGGATTATGCAACTAGGTATCCCGAAGCAGTGCCGTTGCGCAATATCTCGGCTAAGAGTGTTGCGCAGGCTTTGTTTCAGATAATCTCCCGCGTCGGAATCCCGAAAGAGATTCTGACGGATCAAGGCACTTCCTTTATGTCACGCACATTACGCGAATTATATGAATTATTGGGGATTCAGTCTATTAAAACCAGCGTATACCATCCGCAAACAGATGGGCTCGTGGAACGTTTTAATAGGACTTTGAAGTCTATGATTCGGAAGTTCGTACACGATGATAGCCGAAATTGGGATAAGTGGTTAGTTCCTCTCTTGTTTGCAGTGCGAGAGGTTCCCCAGGCCTCCACGGGATTTTCTCCCTTTGAATTGCTGTTCGGTAGACGACCACGGGGTGTCTTGGATCTAGTTAAGGAAAGCTGGGAGGAGGGTCCAAGTCCCAGTAAAAACGAAATTCAGTACGTCATGGACCTGCGAGCAAAACTCCATACACTGGGTAGATTGTCACGGGAGAATTTGCTCGAGGCTCAGGAACGTCAGCAGAAGCACTACGATAGAGGAACTAAGCTACGTCAATTTTCACCGGGAGATAAAGTCCTGGTATTACTCCCGACGTCCAGCACAAAATTACTCGCCAAGTGGCAAGGACCCTTCGTGGTTACACGACGAGTGGGGGAAGTCGATTATGAGGTGGTGCGATCTGATAGAGAGGGGGCGAAACAGATTTATCACCTCAATCTACTAAAAGCATGGAAAGAGGTGGTACCGGTCTCTCTGGTCACGGTGGATCAGGAGAGAGATGAGCTGGGGCCTGAGGTACCAAATTCTACCGATCAAACCTCACCCCTTTCGGATAGCCATCTCCTACCGAATCAGAGAGCGGATCTTGCCTTGTTGCAAAAGCGGTTTGTGGATGTGTTTTCCCCTCTACCAGGTCGCACTAACCTCATAAGCCACCACATTGAGACAACCCCGGGCGTGACGGCGCGTTCACGGCCCTATAGACTACCGGAACATAAAAAGAAATTGGTTCAGGCAGAAATAAAGGCAATGCTGGAATTGGGGGTAATAGAGGAGTCTAACAGTGCCTGGAATAGTCCCATCGTGCTAGTGGGTAAGCCGGATGGGTCTATTCGGTTCTGTGTAGACTATCGTAAGGTGAACGAAGTGTCACGTTTTGATGCCTATCCAATGCCTCGGGTCGACGAACTCTTGGATCGGCTGGGCACAGCTCGTTTTTTTTCGACACTGGATTTAACCAAGGGCTACTGGCAGATTCCCTTGTCTCCAGAGTCCAAGGAAAAAACGGCTTTCTCCGCTCCGGACGGGTTGTACCAATTTCGGACACTTCCGTTTGGGTTATTCGGGGCCCCTGCCACTTTTCAACGTCTCATGGACAGGGTACTGCGTCCGCATGCTGCTTTCGCTGCAGCCTATTTGGATGACATTATCATCCACAGCAACAGCTGGGCTCAGCATGTGCGGCATGTGGGGGCGGTGTTAGAGTCCCTGAGACAGGCGGGGCTCACGGCTAACCCAAAGAAGTGTGCAATTGGCCGGGCGGAGGTACGGTATTTGGGGTACCACTTGGGAAGTGGACAGGTGCGGCCTCTAGTGGACAAAACCGCAGCGATTGCGACCTGCCTCCGACCCAAGACAAAAAAAGAGGTGAGGAGGTTTTTGGGGCTGGCTGGCTACTACAGAAGGTTTATTCCTGCCTTCTCGGAGCTGACCAGTCCCCTAACCGACTTGACTCGGAAAGGTGCCTCAGATCCGGTCCAGTGGACGGAATTGTGCCGGCAGGCGTTTGAGCGGGTGAAGGAAGCTCTTTGTGGGAAACCGCTCCTGTTCACCCCTAACTTCTCTCTCCCTTTTAATGTGCAGACAGACGCATCGGACAGAGGGCTGGGGGCCGTTTTGACGCAGCAGGTGGAGGGGGGTCGACCGACCAGTGCTGTACATTAGCAGGAAACTTTCACAACGCGAAGCTAAGTACAGCACGGTCGAGAAAGAGTGTCTGGCCATTCGGTGGGCGGTCGGGGTCCCTCCGTTATTACCTACTGGGTCGCCCATTCACCCTCTGTTCGGACCATGCTCCCCTCCAATGGCTTCACCGCATGAAGGATACTAACGCCCGAATCACTCGTTGGTATCTGGCTTTACAGCCTTTTAATTTCAAGGTGATTCATAGGCCGGGAGCGCAGATGGTGGTGGCGGACTTTCTCTCTCGCCCGGTGGGGGAGGAGGAGGGGGGGGGTCGGTCATCGGCCGGATGGCTTCCCGGCCTAAGTCGGGCGGTGGGGGTATGTGGTAGGGGGGTGTGGTTTTAGGCGCTGCCGGCAAGAGAGAGAGTGAACGCGTGTGGTTTGTGGAGCCGACACAGCTCTCGGGAATCATGCAATTGGTAACGATTGATTGTATTATTGTTTGTATCAATTAACCAATTGCCTTGATTGTTCGACAGTGAGCCTGAGTGCATAAAGCCGGCCGGAACATCTGCGGAGGGAGAGCGGAGGCCGGAAACCAATGTGTGTGTGTTTGTGTGTGTAAAACGCAGAGAAAGCCACGAATAAAACTGTGTTCTCTGGAAATCCTGCCTGGTTACTGTCTCTGCACGGGAGCGGTGGTGCTCACCTCGCCACAACAATTATTCAGTTTATTTTACCTATGACATTTGTCGGTCTTCTCTTTACCCTGTTAAAGAAGATAACATTATGTATGTGGTATTGATGACGAGATATATTAGTCCTACACATGCGCACCTTACTTTGTGTAATTGATGGGAGGTTATTTATATACCTCCCGGTGCATTGTCTGTATTTTCATTTGACTCTGAAGAAGACGTCGTTGACGTCGAAACGTCAGTCTCATTAAAATATTTTGTTTTGCTCTGAGCTCTGTGTGCTCCAGTCCTCCTTATCTCGGGTTAGTCCTAGCGAAGTAGTCCGGGTTTGGTATTCTTTTTATTTAGATCCTTTCAGTATTTCAATATCAACAACTGTCATCATGATGTATTAAAAGACCCCTCCCCCCACCAAGATACAAACTTATCAAACTATAGTTCTTCCAATATAAATAATGAATTCATCCAAAAGGTCTGGATTCATTCATGTATTTAGATTTTGTGTGATGCTCTCACTCCCGTCCCTTTGTGTCCCGTGTTTTACCTGTTTCCTCTTGTAACGTGTTGGTTTGTATTCCTGTTTGTTTCCCCTCATGCTCCAGGCTGAGCGTGGTTTTCCCTTTCGTGTCACTCTGTTCCATTGCTCCGTGTTCCGCCTATCCCTTTCCTTCTCTCCGCATGCATTCTGCACACTCTCTGCTCCGCTAATCACTCACACATACATTCGCACGCTGCACTTAATTGATACCCATTAACTCTTGTATTTAGTCACCCGGTGTTCTTTGTCCTGTGCCAATTCGTTAAGTCTCGTTGTAGGAATACTCTGGTCTTGTCTCGTCTGATACTTGGTATCTACTTCTGTCTTGCCTTGCTTAAATTAACTCTCGCTAGAAACTGTGTTAACACGCTGTTTATCCAGTCTTGCCTTGCTGTCAACTAACTCTTTCTGCCAACCTGCAGCTGTTCGTGCCCACTCCACGCTGCCGTCTCCCGCTCCTCCTCTGCTCAACCTGCCCGGATCCCTGCCACCATCCAGTCCCTGGCCTCTCCCGCTCCCGCTCCTCTTCCCCTGCTGATCCATTACTGGCTTCTGTTTGTCTGTCTAACCATCTCCCTATGCTTCAGAAGTATTGGTCGAAGCAATAAATTATTGGAATATTGGAATTCCTTGTGTGTGAGTCGTGCATTTGAGTCCGGTCCCTGCTTGGAACCGTAACAGAACGAACTGGCCCATATGGACTCAGCCGACTCAGTACAGTTTCATCACGCACTCGCCTGCCAGAACGCTGTCATCGATCAACATGGCCTCTGCCTGGAAGACGTCCAGGAGACTCTGAAGAAACTTTCGGACCAAGTGAGTCAGATGGGTTCGATGATTGGCCAGCTGACGGTTCATCTACCTCTCCCGAGGATTCCTGCTAGTGCTGCTCCGCCAACCCCAGAACCGCAGTCCGCAGTTTCACCACCTCTCTCAGACAGAGAACCATGTGTGCCGCATCCAGAGCGCTACCTGGGGAACCTGGGAGAGTGCCGAAGTTTCCTCCTCCAGTGTGACATAGTGTTCCGCCTGCAATCTGCCTCTTACGCCTCGGATACAAGCAAAATTGCCATTGTGATGGCCTGTTTGGGAGGGAGTGCACTGGAGTGGGCTACAGCTCTGTGGGACAGCCAGTTACCCGCCTGCTTCCATTTCGCCTCCTTCACTGCTGAGATGCGTCAGGTGTTCGACCATCCGGTCTGTGGGCGTGATGCTACCCAGCTCTTACTCCAACTGCGTCAGGGCAACCGCAGCATGGCAGAAATGGCGGTCCAATTCCGTACCTTGGCAGCTGAAGCGGGGTGGAATGACTCCGCCCTCCAAGGATCCTTCATTTAAGCCCTTAGTGAGGAACTTAAGAATGAGCTGGCGACCCGCGAAGAGTCCAGTTCGCTGAACAGCCTCATCACCCTCGCCATTTCCATTGACAACCAGCTCCGGGCCCGAGCCCGGGAGAGGAGGGGCCAACGGATTGCATCTCCTTACCCACCACGTTTACGAGTCTTGTCACCTCCAAATAACCGTTCTCCTTCGATGCTGGGCCCACCGGAGGAGAAACCAATGCAGTTGAACCGCCCCACTATCGATGTCGGCGAACGTAGCCGAGGAGTGGTCTGCGGTTTCTGCATCAATTGTGGCCGTCCGGACCATCGTGTGGCCTCCTGTCCCACCCGGCCAGGAAGGGATGGTTCGCCGGTAAGACGGGGCGTACTGGCGAGCCCTATCTCCACCACTCACTCCGCTCAGAACCGGGTTGAACTGAAAGCAACCTTTTTGTGGAACACCCAAGCCTCGTCACTGTTGGTGCCGACTCAGGAGCCGACGCCAATTTCATTGATTCAAGTTTTGTCAAGAAAGCCGGAATTCCGGTAGAACCGCTGTCTAACCGTATCACTGCACTCGCCTTGGACGGAAAAGTTCTGGGTCGAGTCACTCACTCTACCATTCCTCTCCAACTCGTGTTGTCTGGAAATCACGAGAGGCGATTCAATTCTACCTAATCCATTCTGTTCAGTCTCCGCTGGTGCTCGGCCAAACCTGGCTTCATACTCATAATCCACACATCAACTGGCGTACTGCTCAAGTGCAGGAGCTCACACTGCCTGGCTAATTGCCTTCGCTCTGCCCTACCTCCATCTAGGGCCACCAGGGCCTCCTGTAACGCTCCTAAACCTGACTTATCCTGTATACCTCAACAGTATCACAATTTATCACAAGTATACTGTAAATCCTGTGCTGTGTCTTTGCCTCCCCATAGACCCTACGACTGCTGCATTGATCTACTGGCCGGTGCGAAACTGCCATCGGGTCGTCTCTACAGCCTGTCCGGTCCCGAAAAAGCTTCCATGGAAGCTTACATCCATGACTCCCTGGCGGGGTTTTTCTTTGTGGCATAGAAAGTTGGTTCGCTCCGACCGTGCATCGACTACCGAGGCCTTAATGAAATAACAGTACGTAACAAGTATTCTCTGCCGCTAATAAATTCTGCCCTACATGATTCCTTCACTAAACTGGACCTTCGCAACGCCTCGTCCGTATCCGGGAGGGAGATGAGTGGAAGATGGCGTTTAACACCCCCCTCGGACACTTAAAATACCTGGTGGTCCCGTTCGGTTTGACTAACACTCCAGCGGTGTTCCAGTCCATGGTTAATGATGTGCTGCAGGATTTCCTGGGTCGGTCAGTATTCGTGTATATTGACGACATATTAATATTCTCTAAAAATCCCCAGGAGCACGTTATCCATGTCCGCCAGAACCTGAACCACCAAAGGCTCCTGGAAAGTAAGCTATTCGTCAAGGATGAGTTTTCACGCCTCATCAGTTCCATTCCTTGGTTTTATTGTGGAGGAGGGGAGGATCCGGGCAGACCCTGCAAAGATCCAAGCCGTTACCGACTGGCCCCAACTGGCCACATGTAAGCACCTGCAGCAGTTCTTGGGCTTTGAAAATTTCTATCGCCGCTTCATTCGTAATTACAGCTTGATTGCCGCTCCACTAACCAAACTCACCTCTACTTCCATCCCATTCCGTTGGAGCTCCGAGGCTCACCAGGCTTTCAACATCCTCAAAACTCGGTTCTCCACGGCCCCCATCCTCTGTCACCCGGACCCCGATCGCCAGTTTGTCGTCGAGGTGGACGCCTCCAACACTGGTGTAGGGACGGTCCTGTCTCAGCGCTCAGCCCAGGACAATAAGTTACATCCCTATGGCTACTTCTCTCAGAGACAGAGGCGGAACATAATTATGACGTCGGGGACCGGGAGTTGTTAGCGATCAAGCTCGCATTGGAGGAGTGGCGGCACTGGCTTGAGGGGGCAGGTAAACCATTCCTTGTCCTGACTGACCACTGCAACCTCCTCTATATAAAGTCCGCTAAGAGACTCAATGCTCGACAGGCTCGTTGGTCCCTATTTTTTGCCCGGTTAAATTTTTATGTCACGTTCCGCCCCGGTTTCCGCAACATTAACACCTTTGCGCAGAAGTCCTGCCTGCGGGACCCTTTTTGCTCAACTGAGACATTCGTTGCTACTGCAGCCGAACTATTATTGGAAATCACAAACTCTGTGTTTTAAATTTATTGGTAGACGGTTCGTGACGATTTCTGCCGAATAAATAGTTTCTAAGTGCCACTATTTCCCTGTAGCAAGTCCATTTATCAAGCAACCCCCCACCTAGTCTATACCTACCTATGCGTGACATAGTGAACAATAGCGTCTATGTTTGAGTTCATAAATATATTTATTCATCATATAAAATTAGAATAACGTCATAGCAACGAGATAAACCCAACAATAGCCTGATCGTATGCCAGAAAAGCCGTGAAAAGCCCTGCTCACTCAAATGCAAAATAAAGTGTGAAAGTACTCTCATTCTACCATGTATTCTACTAGCAATATATGCTACTAAATATGAAATAAATATACAATCCTACCATTGGTTTTACACATCAAGATGTTCCTTTCAAAATTCAGTTGTCATTTATTGTCTGGTACAATCGGTTTGAGAAATATACAACACTTTATACCGCTATTACACTATCTGAAACGTCGCCGCGTAATAGCCCCATGCCCTGTAAGCCTGTCTCATGCATTACAGTTCACTCTGGTTTAATTGTCGGCTTTTTTATCCAATAGAGTACATTATAACCTTCGCAACGGTATATGCCAAGTCTTTTTGGGTGCTTTGAGCAATTTACTACAGCCCAGCATAACGGCAGTTTTCGTTTTAACTGTCTAGTATTACGCAAGCACTATAGAATACGCATTATGCAGGGGAATTCCCATTTTGCGATATGTAAGTATTTTTGTGTCTAAAATACCGTTGGTCTCGCTGGCTACATACGTACGTTCGTGTTTCCACTCGAGCACTGTCTTTCCAATATGTTTCATAGCCCTATTGTTTTCGCATTTTGAGTGCATTTCACATACTGTAGTGGAATCGTTCAATGTATTTTTGAAGTAGGCTACCGATGTTCATTGAAGATAGAACATTTGGCAGCATTTTACAGATGGTGGAAAACTATTTTATGTTCATGTTATCATACATAATATAGGCTATGGCGTATACGTGTCTCTTAGGGCATGACAAATGCTCATTCCAATTTACTGTGCGCTGATATGTGGTAGATTAAGGTAAAAACTTCCTTGGAGTCATTATGAATAGGAAAACTTAAAAGATTAAAAGAATACAGAAAAATGCAATCCCAGGACAAAAGTATACATACTGTAGAGTACAGGGACAAGTGATGTTTTATTGAGGTACAAGAGTGAATGATTAGGCAACATAAACTCCTCAAAAAAAGTTTGGAAATGTTATTTCGGTCGATTATTCCTCCCCTTTAATAATACCAATTGGTATTGTATTTTATATCGCTGGAAAGCCTGATTAGTCACCTTTACAACGAGGTACAACATGTAAGGATCATGTATTTGTGGAATGAGCAACACAGCTAACCGTGTGGGTAGCGGCCCAAAAAAATGTGCCAAAATCCCCTGCAATATTCTTCTGTTGGTATTCACTCTCGTTTTGAGCTTCAAGTGCTGGCAGGTGTATGCCAGTCACAGGTGTGTGACTGGCACCTGATTGGCACCTAATTGACAGCACTTGTGTGCATGGGTCCTGCAACTTTGTTGAGTTTGTGTGTGCTCCAAGCATAAACATGCCACATTTGTCCCTTCAGGATAAGGCCCGTGCAATAGGGCAAGTGGAAGCTGGTGTTCCGGTACGCAGAGTGGCAGCATTATTTGGTGTCAGCCCTGGTACCATTTCCAAACTTAGGACCAAGTTCCGTGAGACTGGTGAAGTCAAAGACAGACCACGAAGTGGTCGTCCCAGGAAGACAACACCCCAAGAAGACCGGTTCCTCACCCTTGCTTCACTGAGGAATCGTAGGCTTTCTTCCAGAGATTTACAGGCAAGATTTGCACAACGGTACCACAGACAGATCTCTGATCAGACGGTGAGGAACAGACTGCACATGGCCAGTCTTCGTGCTTATAAGGCTGCCAGGAAGCCTGCAATGACTGCCCTTCACCGTCAGGCCCGTTTGCGCTGGTGTCGACAGCACCGACAGTGGAACCTAAGAATGTGGGGCAACGTCATGTTCAGTGATGAATCAAGGTTCTGTCTGCGGAAGCTGGATGGCAGGATCAAAGTATGAAGATGGCGTGGAGAACGCTATGCAGATTGCTGCACAGATTGCGTGACACCTTTCAATGGGGGCAGTGTCATGGTGTGGGGCGGTATCTCTCTCACAGGCAAAACAGAACTTGTCATCATTGAAGGCAATCTCAATGCAGTGAGATATCGGAATGAGATTCTGGAGCCAGTGGCGATCCCATATCTCCAGAATCTGAGACCTAACTCCATCCTCCAGGATGACAACGCTCGCCCCCACAGAGCCAGGATCATCACAGAGTACCTCCAGAATTTGGGAGTGGAGAGGATGGAATGGCCTGCCGTGAGTCCAGACCTCAACCCAATTGAACACCTGTGGGATCAGCTTGGGCGTGCTTTACGTGCCAGAGTGACCAACGCAACCATGTTGGCTGACTTGCGGCAAATCCTGGTTGAGGAATGGGATGCCATCCCACAGCAGTGTGTGACCAGGCTGTTGTCCAGCATGAGGAGGAGGTTCCAAGCTGTTGTGACTGTGTATGGATCTTCCACACGCTACTGAGGTCCCTGACAGTGTAAAATGAATAAAGTGTAAAAATGGCCAATATGTGTTTTCTTATTACTGTGGGAGAGTGCAATCATCCAATCCACCAAGCAACTCAAAACGAGAGTGAATACCAACAGAAGAATATTGCAGGGGATTTTGGCACATTTCTTTGGGCCGCTACCCACACGGTTAGCTGTGTTGCTCATTCCACGAATGCATGATCCTTACAAGTTGTACCTCGTTGTAAAGGTGACTAATCAGGCTTTCCAGCTATATAAAATACAATACCAATTGGTATTATTAAAGGGGAGGAATAATCGACCGAAATAACGTTTCCAAACTTTTTTTGAGGAGTTTATTTAGGTGTATATAACACTGTGATATCAATGTTTTTTATCTTAAGCCACCAGAGGGAGCAAATGGGTATGCGTTATAAAACTAATTTTATTCATTTTATGACATGTTTTGCATAGGGGTTTTGGACCCATAGATATCTACCCCCCTATACTGATGAAAATATATAATTCTCACTTGGAAATTATGCAAAAGTGAGTTTTATGAGCCCAAACTGTTGATTTGTAGTTAAATATATCTTTTTTTATTTGCAGTAGTGCACAATTTAGCTATTTGGATAGATTTGGAGACACTAATGGACCACAGGATACACTGCTATATTTTGCATCATAGACCTTTAGTAGTTCTGCATATCATCCTCAGATTTTGCTAAACTTGTGGACATGGAGTTTATGATCCAGGAAATGTATATATATTACCGATTTCACTTATGTAGCTCTCAGCAAAATAAAAAAAAACTATTTTTAAAATTTTTTTTCCAAAGTTTCTTTGCATTTGTGGCACTTTATTTTGACTTAAATTATGAAAATAAACAAATCTAAGTTTGTATTGTAAATACCTGTCTTCTTTCATTTAAGCCATTTACCAAGTTATAAAACCTTAAACAGAGCACCCCTAAATAGGTGAAATTTGCCATCTGTGCCAAGGGGTTAAACCTGATGCCATGTCCCGTATTTTTCCCCCCCCATGCCAGATCTGCTGATCTGGAGCCCATCATCCCGTCATCGTGCGTTGTGGCTGCGGTCCCCTGGGAGATCGAGGGTGTTGTGAAGGTCGCCCAGGCTACCCACCCAGACCCCCGCAATAACCCTGACTCATGTTTATTTGTTCCCGATTCCGTCCGCTCCCAGGTCCTCCAGTGGGCCCACGCCTCCCATCTGGCCTGTCACCCAGGGATTATGAGGACCACCGCCCTGGTCAGGAGAAGTTTCTGGTGGCTCACCCTGAAAGGGGATACCCGTGCCTTCATCCTTGCCTGCCCGGTGTGCGCCAGGAGTAAGGCCTCCCACCAGCCCCTCACTGGCCTCCTTCGCCCCCTCCCTGTCCCGGGCTGTCCTTGGAGCCACATTGGGGTGGATTTCATCACCGGTCTGCCCCCGTCGGATGGCAACACTGCCATCTTGACCATTGTGGACCGGTTCTCCAAGGCGGCCCACTTCGTCCCTCTGCCCAAGCTCCCGTCTGCGTTGGAGACAGCAGAGCTCCTGGTGTTGCACGTGGTGAGGCTGCACGGGATCCCCTGTGACATCATCTCAGACCGTGGGCCCCAGTTCTCCTCCTGGGTCTGGAGGCCTCAGCCAGCCTGTCCTCTGGGTACCACCCCCAGTCAAACGGCCAGACGGAGCGGACGAACCAGGACCTGGGAGCTGCCCTGCAGTGCGTGTCAGCTCGCAACCCCTCCTCCTGGAGTAGGTTCCTGCCATGGGTGGAGTACACCCACAACTCCCTGAGGAGCACCGCCACTGGGATGTCCCCGTTTGAGTGCTCCTTGGGGTACCAGCCACCCCTGTTTCCGGTCCAGGAGGAGGAGGTTGCCGTTCCATCTGTACGATCCCACCTCCTCAGATGCAAGCGTGTGTGAAGGCTGACAGGCACCACACTCCTCCGCACCACTTCCCGTACCCGACGCCTGGCGGACCTTCATCGGACCGCAGCCCCGCAGTACACTCCCGGACAGCAGGTCTGGCTGTCCACCTCCACCATCCCACTCCAATCCACATCAAAAAAACTCCAGCCCCGGTTCATTGGACCCTTCCCCATCCTCACCGTCATCAATCCCGTCACCGTTAAGCTCCAGCTTCCCGCTTCACTAAAGATTCACCCCACCTTCCATGTCAGTCAGGTCAAGCCTGTCCCCTCCAGCCCCCTCAGTGCTCCCGTTGACGCCCCCCCCACGCCCCCGGATGATTGACGACACCCCGGCCTACACGGTAAGACGTGTCTTGGACATCCGCCGTAAGGGCCGGAGTTTCCAGTATCTAGTGGACTGGGAGGGGTACGGTCCTGAAGAGCGGTCCTGGCTGCACAAGCGTCTCATTCTCAATCCCTCTCTCATCCGCCAGTTTCACAGACGCCACCCCTAGAAGTTCGATCCAGGGTGAACGCCAGGAGGCGTTCCTTGGGGGGGGGGGGGGGTACTGTGATGCTCTCACTCTCGTCCCTTTGTGTCCCGTGTTTTACCTGTTTCCTCTCGTATCATGTTGGTTTGTATTCCTGTTTGTTTCCCCTTGTGCTGCAGGCTGGGTGTGGTTTTTGGGGGTATTGACAAGCATTGCACTGTGGAAGTACGGCGACAGAGCGAACGTGGGCATTGCAATTGCGTTGCTCTTCTTTGTTGTTGTAGTCGACCAGTGCCGACACTACATTTGTAGGTAACGTAAAGTATCGCTCCGCTGCCGTACTTCCACAGAATATAGGTCAGCACAAAGTAAAGGATTTAACGATAGTTTGACTTCAAAAATGATGGTATAAACACTCAAAATAACCAAGATAGACTGTCGTCGTATTTTATTTGCTTTGGGTGCACTGTGGAGTGTTTAAGTGTGTTTGGTAGTGGATGCTACCGAGTTGCGCTAGCATTAGTAACGTGTGTATGTCCAAAAGAAGGAACAGCATGGAATTAGCTGAAAATGGTTTTCATCAATCAACTACATCATGGGTAAGTCGTAATTGAGACATTATGTCCAAAATTCCGAACTATCCCTTTAATACAAAGAAAGCAATATGAGTGCATCGTAGTTTCATAACGCTATAGGTTCCAAGCGTAAGTGCATAGTGGGCAAACGATATAGGTCAAGTGCATAGGTTAGGATGGACCTTGCCAGGCTGGAGCTGTGAGTGGGGTGTTGCTTGAAGACATGTGTTTTCAGTTTGCAAAAAAAAACTGGAGTGCGCCCGCAGTCCTGACTGAAGGGGAGTGGTCGTTCCACCACCTGGGAGCCAAGCAGGAGAAGAGACTGGAACTAGCTAAGCCGTGATCAGGCTGTCGCAGGGAGGGCACGGCCAGCCAACCAATGTATCTAGTTTTATTTTTATAATACACGTTTCTCTCATGTTTATAGTATATACACACTATTACCTTACTATTTGAGGTCTATTTTTTGCCCACTCATTTAACCAGGCATCTAACTCCACAAAAGCATATCTAGCAGATAATTGCTGTCATATATTCTAGAGACTGTACTACTGTTAGAGATAATGTTACAGGCAGAATTTTGTAACTTAACCTGTTAACTAGCACTGGCCCATATTGGTTTAGTTTATTTGCGTTCATTGCTTTTTTCTGGTGAAATTTTCAATCAGTCTGTTTACACAATATACCATTTGAAGTGTTAAAACTCACAATTCTATCTCTATAAACTATTCCCAATGTTATAGCGACAACTGTTCCTTATTTTGTTGGTTCCTAACGTGACCAAAACAGGCTCAATCAAAACAATCAAAAAAGTTATCCCGGCCAATAAAATTATAAATCTTTTAGGCGAGAAAAAAACTTCCACTTCCACTGTCTTTGAGCTTGTTACTTTCATTAATACTTCTTAAAGTAGTTCTGACTCTTGGAAAACAAACTCCTAAGGTTTACCTTACAGAAAAGACCAGGGCTGCGGTCCAATCCGTTAAATGTTCTGCCCTCTGCACTTCCACTCACCACTTCCAGGATGGGAGGATGTGATGCAGCACCGAAACAACAATAGACACCGAGTAGACACTCGAACTAACGGGGAGGAGCAAGGGAGTTATTTTTTGGACCGCACTTGCACTCTGAAATTCGCCAGAGCCAGTGACGCCAGCAGACCATTGACAAATGAGTTTGTGCAAAACTTTCCAATACATTGCATAAGACAGCAAGCTCAATTTTTATTCTGGCAAAAGAGCAAACTAGAAAATGATTGACAATCAGTTTATTGATAGACAGCACTTTAAAATACCTCATAAGGGAATGGGGAATAATAATAATTTCTGAAATAACAATTTCACTGCCCGAAGTGTGCAGTCTTGCAGACTCATTCCCTTGAGCCAAATCGAGGGTTGAGGGACTAATTTCACATACTTCACTTGCATTTCTAACGGATTGGACCACACTTGCCCTTGGCAATGCCAAACTTCCGGTTTCTAAAGGGATTCCAGAGACCCTCCTCCTATATAAGAAAATCTCTGGGGATTCCCCCAAGTGGAAGTGGTGAGGGGAAGTGCAGCAGGGCAGAACATTTAATGGATTGAACCGCAGACCAGGATTATGCTTGTAGTCAAAGGGGTTAAAAACAGTAAGCATTTTATTTTCGGGCTTGTGTTCAAAAAGGTGGTGCTTGACAAGGGGTTAAAAATTACTTGTAAAAGTCTGTGATTGCCATGAAATTCCATTATCACTACATCAGTTGCACTCGGCAGAATCACAGTCACAGTTTCATGCTGCTAAGTAAAAGGGACATGTACTGGGAGTAAATCCATGCTTTTTTGACAAACCCATAGTTTAATTTCTGTCCATTGTATAGTTAACCTTAACCTAGAAGATTACCCACCTTACATAGCCAAAAGGAAAGCTATTAGCAAACAGCATTTGATTTATTTTTTAAATGAATACAGGAGCCTATAAATTGAATGCAGGTCAAAGGCAGACCAATAATTTCATCCAAACCTATTATGCAATAAATTTGAAATGGACACTTAGTAAAACATGGTTTTTCACAGCTTATGAAAAAGCATTATTGTATTTGCATTCCATTTTCCAATAAAGGCCAGCAAACCAGTTTCACAGCACAGCTTTTTTATTGTTTTATGTCAGAATTTCTGCACTAGTTTCATGACCACACCACACATGAAATTGAATGTTTTATGCCAAAGATGATGGAAGAATGAGAAATCCTGCCACCCTTGTTGTCAATTATCTGTGGAAGGCCTGTGCTAACAGATTGGAGCAAAATTAGCAGCTATAAGTACATGGGGCCACAAAATATCAAAACACCACACACACGCACACGCACACACACACACACACACACACACACACACACACACACACACACACACACACACACACACACACACACACACACACACACATACACCACCAACTCCTAGGACAGCAGAAGAGACTTGACTGCTGACAGGCAAGAACAAGTTATCAAGTGCAACTCATTTATCATTTAATGCCATCATAAAATGTTTAGGAAGATGGGGACAGAGTGAGAGAATAACAGAGCAGGAGGGAGGGATGATTAAAATAGAACCCAAAATAGAAACAGCAAGCGAGAGAGAGAGAGTAAAGAGCAGGAGGAAACAGAGGCGACGAATTAGAAAGCGAGAAACAGTACAGGCAAGAAAACGACAGTCTGCTAGGCTGGGAGGAGTTGGGAAAGGAAAGGAGAGGAACAGAGAGATCCACATGCCTTGCTGAGGGAAGAGCAGTTTTTTGTTGTTGTTGGAGATGTGGCAAGCCCAAGATGAGCCTTCAGCTCCGTAAACGTCACCGCTGCAAAAGGCTGCACGCAGACGCATGCTAGGCCTCAATCACAGATTGCTTCTCTCCCTTGTGCTCTCTACCCAAGAGGCACTGCTGGCACTCTTAATATCTTCATTTTTATTTAGAACCGCATGGCTCTTAAATACCATCTCAGTTCCATAAAACATCAAAGTAATTTTTACAACCCCCCTTCTCTCTTTGCGAATCAATTCAGACTGAAAAAAAACATTAATTAATAATAAAGGCAGTATAAATATTCTTTTGTAAAATAGGCCTAAATTATTGACCTAAATAAGAATTGATAACCTATAAAATGTTTGGATTTGGATTGCCTAGTTATGTAATGCAATATTAAACTTGTAAATATAGGATATACAAGAGTATAAAGCATTGTAAATATATCAGTATTTATTTTATAGCTAGTTTAACAGTAGTTTTTGAAGATTGGTTGAATTGAAAGCACTGTGTGAAGCATCCCCCCACCGAATAACAACACAATGTGTCCAAATGTTAAATAGCTCAGGCAGTGCAGTAAAGGCAGCTGTTTTGGCTCCTTTAGGTTAGGTCTCACAGAGGACCATCCTCTCCTGCATCGAATCCCGTCACTGACCCAGGAAGGGTGTGAAGTTGCCAGGTCTCCAAGCAAAACACAATACCCATGCAAGCAATGGGTAACGTCACAGTTTACAGGAAATTATTTATATTAATGATTTCATATTCACATTTTCAATATATATGTAGATATACATATCAAATGCAACACTTTTTTTATACAACAACAGAATATTACTTGGAATATTGTTTTTTATAACTTGGAGTGATCAAATATTATCAACCACCTGGTCAAGTGAAAGAATATGCAATTCATAACTCTTTATCTAGAAAACTTGGACTCAGTCATTAAAAAGGCCGCATGTGGACTTTTGTTTCTGAGGGCAAGTGTGATTATAGAAGCAGAAGGATTATATTGATAACCTGTGGAGAATATTGATTTTATCAGGAGTGTGTACGAGAGCGTGTGTTGGGGGGTGTGGGGGTGGATGTGATGAATGATTTTGTAGTGTATATTGGCGATTTAGTTAAGTGTTAAGGAAACACTTTCAAATAGATATTATTCTTGGGGGCTTTTGGAGAAACACAGATTCTTGGAGGTGCTGCCTGGATGAACAATTTCAGAATTGGAGAGAGGGGAAAGGACAAAATGAAAAAGGGAGAAGAGAGGATAGATGGGATGGAGACAGATACAAGAGGGAGGGAGATAAAGAGACAGGGAGACAAGGACAATATAGACCAAAAAAGGGACAGGGGTAAATGCAGAGAGAGAAGGGAAATGAAAGGATGCGCACGCAGACAAGGACACGGAGAGATAAGCAGAGACAAAGAGATGGAGGGCAAGCCCAGAGAGGAAGGGAGGAAGATAAATGGCAACAAACGAGGGAAGAGGGGGTTAACAGAAGAGAGGGATGAGGGCAGCACATCCTCCACACAGGAGGATGGAGAGATACAGAGAAAAATGGAGACTCAAAAGATGCAACAAAGAGCAAGACAGATAAGGGACAAGGACGAAAAAAGCAACAGACCTGGGTCAAATAATCATTTCACTTTCAAGATTTTTTATTGTCTTTTCTCAATCCAATCTTACTTTAGCATCCACAACAATTTCACACAAACAAATATCGAAACAGAAACACCTTATAATATCCACATCATATTTGAGGGGCGAAACAAATAAATAAAAATAAATAAATAAATAAATAATATATATATATATATATATGTATAAAATAAAATAAATAATGATAAATGGGTAAATAAAAATAATACTAATAAATAAGATAATACATGCACAAATTACAAAATTATATTGACTAATATTATAACCTTTCAATATTATAACTATTAGTAGTAGGTGGCCCAGGATTTCAATAAGTAACCATTAGTTAATTCATTAGTCCCATCAATTTAATGTATAATTAATAAATGCCATCCCTTGGTACAACATTGAGGACGACACACCACCAGTCCATTTAAAGGGATTGTAAAGGGGCTGAAAAGTAGTTACAATAACTACAAATTATCACAGAGGGATGTATCCACTACATATTCATCAAATATCTATTCAAAGTAATGTCAATAACTATAATAAACACACATCTCAAGTCAGACATAAAATCTGTATTGAAAAAAACCTCAGGATTGTGTGGGCGTGGTCGGGACCATCACCCCGCTTCCCCCTTACAGGCACATGGATTGGATCACACTGGCATTCTGCATCCTTGGTTGATCGAATTTGGTAAGCTACTGTGAAATGCTCAGGAAGCGTATCAGATAACTAAAAATAGCTAGCTAGTATAGTTTGCGTAGAATCTGCACTAAATATGTAACATGATGGGCTGAAGGATGATGTAAGCTTTCTAATATACCAAAATGATCTCTCTAATCCAAATATCAAGCGAGTTATGTCCCATTATATTTTTAATGCAATCAAACCATGTTTTTGAGAAAAACCCCTTCAAGGTTCTACATGCACAAAGGCAAGTCCCGCATTACTCCAATAAAACCCATTGGAGCAAAGAGGTCTCCTACAGAGCCTAGACCTAACCATACCGGCTAAACAAACAAAGGCAAAAATAATATGAAACAATACAGAAGCCCCGAACGAAGGAAACGGGAGCTTAAGTAGCTCAGAGGTAACCACACACAGGTGTGGATGCTGAGAGAAGCTCCGCAAAAAAGAGACGGGGTGGAGCAAACACCCACTAAAAGGGCAGCGCCCTCGTGTGGCTACCTAGGAAAACGACCGCAAGGGAAGAAATTGTCAAAAACCATGACAGGAAGGTTGACAAATTGAAGCAGAATATGTGCTGCACAGATACCAACACGTTCAAGCTCATAAGTAATTAAATAATGAATGGGAAAAGCTGTACATTTGAATTCAAATGTGTTGAAGCTAGAGAGGTCATCAGGAGTCCCTTCCTGATTATCGCCTATGACCAGAAAAAGAAGGACTGGACAATGACCTCACTGTCTACCCATGGTTCTTTGCGATTTGAGGAAGTAAATAATTGAATGAATGGGAGCGGATGCTGGTGACCGCTCCACATAGGTTTCAAATCTTTTTAAGCTAACCTTAGCTATCCTAATTGTGCTAACTTTTGTGAATAGCTACCTAGCTAACGTTGTCATTAAATTTTTTTACCATGAAAAATCCCCGACCTGTTTACATTCTCGGACAGATGTTCGGGAAATCTGTTACACGTAGCCAATGGCGATGATAACTTTGGGACTAAACCGGCCACTTTTTAGTTAATAAAACTCAAAAGTAACGTTAAGCTAACTTAGATATCAAGTGAGCACAAGTGGCTTACACTAGGCCTACTAGTTCACTATTTTTCCTTCTTCTGTAAGGGGCTGCTCCACCGAAACGCACTTCAAGAAGGCATACTTCAGCTTATACTAAAATAAATAAACAATAATAATAATAAATACTTGTTTATAGCCTACTTGCAGAAAAAAATAGGTCACTATTTTTAGGCTAGCTAACGTTAACAGTAGTCCTAGTAAGTTACTTATGCTCACTGGATATCTTAGTTAGCTTAGCTACTTTTGAGTTTTATTAGCCAACAGTTGCCTGTTTACCATAGCCATACGTGTAGCCTAAAGTTTTTTTTAAATGTTATTTTATTTTATTAGATTTTCCGCGTTGTTGGTTTTGAAAGCTCCGCGCTATGATGCAGCTTTGGAAAAACACTGCAGCAACAGCATAGCATTTTTCTAGCACTTTTCTTTCTTTTTTGTTTTCAAAGAGGGTGGGCTATTTCACGATATAATTGCTGATTTGTGTTGAAAGTGCCGCCGTGGTAACAGACTTCCCTAACATCCGTCCGACAATGTAAACAAGAATCTAACGTTAGGGGATTTTCCATGCTAAGAAGAAATTGTATGACAACATTAGCTAACACGTTAGTCGCTACTATAACGTTAAACTAAGTTAAATGTCCAGCACCTTTGTGGTCTAATAGCGGGGATGCTAGGGCGTTTTGATTTCAAAAATCCTAAAAGAGGGCCCAAGAATGGGCAATTCGACAAGTCTCATGTCGGCGCTGCTGTACGGTCAGACGCGCTGCTAATAATACTCTTGTCGTAGGCTCACTAGGCCGCTGGTCCCATTGTTAGAAAGAACACTGAACTTCCGCATTGTGATGTCGTCATTGTCCAGTCCTTCTTTTTCTGGTCATAGATTATCGCTTGGCAGGTACAGAGAACCTTGAGAGTAAGACCTAAAGCTAGCTGCTGATCACATTTCAGGGCCTATGTGTCATATATTGAATAGATGTTTGCTATGTGGGGTGTGTCCTAGAATGTGGAAAGAGGGTAAAATCATACCATTGCTTAAGGATGCTAAATCAACATTCAGTGGAGCTAACAGTAGACCTATAAGTATTCTTCCTGTGATCAGCAAAGTTATGGAAAGGATTCTTTATGTTCAGAGTCAAGACTACTTTACCTCTAATGGACTAACTACCAAATAGCAACATGCATACAGACAGGGCTATTCTACCAGCACTGCACTCACACAAATGACAGATGACTGGCTAAAAGAAATTGATAATGTCATGGTTTTTAACTCTTTTTTCCCTATGCGGTCGTTTTCCTCAGTGGCCACGCGAGGGCGCTGCCCTTTTGGTAGATGCTTGCTCCGCCTTGCTTAGATTGCAGAGCTTCTGTTAGCATCCACACCTGCGTGTGGTCACCTTGAGAGCTATTTGAGCCTTCCGTTTCCTTCTATCGGGGGTTCGATATTGATTGTTTGTTGTGGTGTATTGTGCTGTTTTGTGTGTGGTGTTATTCTGCCCTTTGTATGTTTAAGTCAGTATTATTTTGATCTAGGTTTTTAAGGAGACCGTTTTGCTCCGTTGTGCTTCATTGGAGTTATGCAGGACTCGCCTATGTGTAAGTAGCTATTAGGACTCGTCCCCCCTGGCGTACCTTCCTATGTGGATGTAGTTATTCGGACTCTTCCCCCCTGGCTTTTTTCTGTCCTCGCTTCCTGGTTTCTCCTTTTTAGTCCGTTTGCCTAGATTTTGCCTTTCGATGTCTCTTTCTCCTCTCTTCCGTGAAAGCAAGAGGAGTCTTTGTATGTTTGCGTGTATCTGCATAGTAGGTTCTTACTAAGAGACAGGGCATTTTTATCATACTGACTTTAGGGCTTTATTTATTTGGTGTGTGCTATTTGTACCTTTCATGCTACTCGCCTGTGTTAACGTCTCGTTGCTGAGGCAGGGCTTTATTCTTGCCGGCTCTTTGGTTACTTATCTCGTAGAAGTATGGGACCACAGTCTGCATGTGACTGCGAGCCTATGAAACTAGCCATGGAACGTTAAATCTCTGTTCCTGTACGCCTCGTTACATTCCTCTTTATGGAGAGGTAGGGCGTTTATTTTCAACTAATCTCGCTTTGGTCATTAGCCGGTAAATGTCCGGTGCAGCCTGTCCTGTTCGTTCCTTTCGGTACCTTTCTCCTTACATGGAGTTTTGACGATTTTGTTCGGAACTGCTGTTCTGTTTCGTCTTTCGGTGCATGTCTTCCTATAGGGAAGATTGGGCGATGTTGTGGACATGTTTGTGTGTGACCGCGAGTCTGAGAGTAGCCTTGGAACATTGGATCTGTTCCTTTCGCCTCCTCATTCTATCATTATTTTTGCAGTGTTTGTTATCAGTTTATTTTTGCCATTACGCTACTCGCCCATTCTTATGCGTCTCGTTTCCGAGACAGGGCGCATATTATTTCTGGCTATTCAGAGACCTGTCCTTGCGCTCTACTTATTGGCGTGTGACAGTGAGCCGGTTAGTAGCGTCTGTAGTCGTGTTCGTTGTCTTGTCTCCTCCCTTAATTGCGGGGTATCCCGCCTTAGTGGCCTTAGGGCTTAAAGAATCCCCTTGCTGCGTTTGGCTCCTCCTACCTCACACGTCACGCCCCATTACAGATAACTCAAAGGTAGTGGCTGCAGTTATGCTAGACTTTAGTGCTGCATTTGATGTCATTGATCATGATGTTTTAATTGGAAAGCTCAAATGTTATGGTTTCACACCACCGGCTATTACCTTGATGAAGAGTTATCTTTTCTCTAGAACACAGAGGGTTTACTACAATGGTAGCTCATCCAATAGTACAATAGTAGCAGCCTAGCTTGTGGTGTGCCGTGTGCCACAAGGAAGTTGTCTTGGACCACTCCTCTTTTCTATTTTTACCAATGATTTACCTTCTGCTATAAATAATGCTTGTATTGCGATGTATGCGGATGATTCTACAATATATTATGCAGCAACTACGTGCAACGAACTCAATCAAGTTTTATCAAAAGAGTTGGAAATAGTGCATGAATGGATCAAGTTGAATAAGCTAGTTCTAAATATATCCAAGACTAAAAGTATTGTTTTCGGGTCAAGGCACAAACTGGCTTCCAAGCCAAAATTGGATCTATATCTAGTGAACCCATACAACAAGTTGAGAATGTAAAATTACTTGGCTTAGTCCTCGATAACCGTCTGTCATGGTTGGAGCATATTGATAGAATTGTTAAAAAAATGGGTGTAGGTATTTATATCACAAGAAAATATTCTCCTTGCAAACCATCCCATATCCTGGATCAAGTTTCCCGATCATTAATTTTATGCCACCTGGATTCAGGGCCGTTTCTAGACTGCTTTGATTGGAGGGGCATGAAGAGAAGTTGGTGGGGCACAAGGGGGGGACGAAATAGTGGGGGGTCTGGGCGTCCTCCCCCAGAAAAATTTGAGCCTTTTAAAACTAATTTCCTGCATTTCTACACAACTTCACACGGGGCATTTTCTAAAATAAAATGATTAATTTATGAACATTTTGAAGATTCTTTTTTTCAAAACCCTAGATGAGATTTGAGATGCTTTCATATAAAGCTAAAGTATAGGCTAATCAGTATATTAATGGATAAGATAATTTTATTACACCCCCCTCATCTTATAGGAGGACAACTTTATTTATGCCCAATAATACCAAATCATTATTTAATCTTATATGGAAACAAGTATATTAAAGATGAGCTATATTCCTTCATCATTTCAGTCTCTTTGTGCTATTTTCTATTTACATGTAAAACTAAGTTACTGTAACTGGCTCATCATTTTCATTTATATTTTAGTCCCCCCCCCCCCCCCCCTCCCCCCCAGGGACGTCGTTAGGCCTATTTTAGGGTGGCTGAAGCCACCCTAAAATGTTCTTAAGCCCCCCCAAATAATTTGGCATTATTGGCTTAAAATTATCGTTCTGGTTTGTATGTTGTTGTCTCCCCATCCAATACTAGCCTGTCGTAGCCTACTTCACAATGTAAATCGCGGGTACGAGGACCTTGGGGGAGGCTGCATTCCATTGCTTCTCGCTCTGCCAAGTAACGATCAACGGCTTGTGACAGGATAACGTTAGTGGCTAAGGAGTTTAGCCGTGATGTGAAGATTCAAAGTGAATGATGCACAGAGTGAAATTGTAAGTAGTTGTTAACGATTGTTACCTGCTTAACTTTAGCTAGGTTTACTTGAGGTAAAGGAAAGGGGATATTGTAGTAGGCTATGATGTTAACACTAAATTAAGCTATTGTTGACTGTCAAGTTGGCTAACGTAGCTAAAATCCCACAATCAACGTCAGCAAACAGCTTCAAATTGATGCATAAGCTTTTGTTTTGTTAATGTTTAACTTGGTCCAGTCATAATTCAAATTAAAAGCAGTTACCTCCGTATGTGCAGCTAACACACACGCAGTTTTTCAATGGAACATTAGGCGCTTTTCCATAACCATAGCTATGCTATAACGCTAGCTACACACACAAGTGGATTACGCTATCGTGAACGAGAAAAATACAAGAAATAGCTAGCTAGCTAACTCTATCGACAGCTCTCTATTCTTTGCCATGAATATATCTCTCTAGTATTTCGAAACAATAATATCAGTCCCCATAGAATGTTATTGTTTAGAGTCAGTTAATGTCAGTGAAAACTGTCCCTCATAACGCTATTGTACAACAAAAGAGAAATGGACAGTAGTGCCTGGCTCCCAAAACCGACGTCGACGGCCGGAAGTGACTAGGCGCCTATTGGAAGTGACTAGGCGCCTATTGGAAGTGACTAGGCGCCTATATCGACGTTCGCCGTTTTGCCAAGGCATAGTATCGACGTTCGTCGGTTGACAATTCCCCCCTTCGGGCTATGAATTAACATATTAAAATAGGGCGAGCTTTGTTTTGCCGTATGTGTTTTTACGACATAAAGACGAATTAAAGGTAACTTTTAACTTTGAAATGAGACACAGAGACAGCTAACTTAGGTGTTTGAGCTTATTTTATTCGTGTAGTTTAGCGAACGTATGTGCGAACGGTAACTTTTAACTTTGAAATGAGACACCCATATGTGAAAGGTCTGTAAAAATCATATATTATCATACTTGCGAGGTTTTATAAAAAAGCATGTTGATTAGCGTTAGTCTATTATGCTATAGTCTATTTGTATACAATTATTATAAGCTACCATGTAGGGAACTATAGAATATAATTTAGTAACGCTAGTTTAATAACGCTAGTTCTCTACCACATATTTATTTTGTAAGTAAGCTATTGTATGTGGAATATCTGGGTTTTATAGGATTTTTACAGACCTTTTGCATATGGACAGAGACAGATAACCTCGTTGTTTGGCCTTATTTTATTAGTCTCACTCCTCACAAATTCCACAGGTTAGCTAACGTTGGCTATATCTTTTTCCGAGAGAGCTTAATACACAAACAGTGATGGTTTTGTGCTACGTTTGGTCGCTTCTCCACAATGGCTAGTCGCTCTCACACCGACGAGGCGCTTCTCCGATTACTTTCACTATATGTAGGTGTAACATGATTAGTTATGCTTCTACTTGCCACTAAAACTGTTTTTTATTTTATTGTAATGGTTTTATTATTCTAATATCCTGTAGGCCTGTTATTCTGTAGCCTATCTTTCTGTATATTGTATATGTTAAAGGTATGCTATGTAGCCTACAGTTATGAAGCGGTAGGCTTTGTAGCTACAGTTATTAAGCAGATTTGATATATTTTACAATAATTATATAAGCTTCATAAATCGGCCATGAACATTACTGTAATGTTAAAGGATCATTCAGGAGTATAGGCTATAATGAATATGGCGGTGTTAAATGTTTTTGTTTGTTTTTTTAATAAATGTAGCTACATTATGTAGGCTATCTTGCTAACTTAGCTATAGCCCAGCTAACGCGTTCGCTAGCTAACGTTAATGGAATTTAGTCTCTAACTTGAAGCTAATTGGTAGCCTAGTTTCTTTTCTGTAGTTCAACTGCTGCTGCCATTGAGAGATCCCTGAGAGTGTTTTCTATGTGTTTGAATTCAGCAACAATAAACGGTATCATTTGTCAGACTTGGGCGTCTTCATTACCCACACACCAAGAAATGTATGCTAGTTCTCTACCACATATTTATTTTGTAAGTAAGCTATTGTATATGGGATATCTGGGTTTTTATAGGATTTTTACAGACCTTTTGCATATGGACAGAGACACATAACCTCGTTGTTTGGCCTTATTTTATTAGTGTCACTCCTCACAAATTCCACAGGTTAGCTAACGTAGGCTATATCTTTTTCCGAGAGAGCTTAATTCAAACAGTGATGGTTTTGTGCTACGTTTGGTCGCTTCTCCGGAATGACTAGTCGCTCTCAAACCGACGAGTTGCCGCTCCACAGCGACGATCGTCGCTTCTCCAGAACGGCAAGTCGGTCTCAAACCGACTAGACGCTTCTCCACACCGACGAAGCGCTTCACAAAGGCAAGTTGGAATAAAAGACACGTCTCGCTACCAAAACAACATTAGTCGGTCCCAAACTGATTACTTTCACTAGGCTATATGTAGGTGTAACATGATTAGTTATGCTTCCACTTGCCACTAAAACTTTTTTTTAAAAATTGTAATGGTTTTATTATTCTAATGTCCTGTAGGCCTATTATTCTGTAGTAGCCTAGCCTATCTTTCTGTATATAGTATGTTAGCTAAAGGTAGGCTATGTAGCCTACAGTTATGAAGTGGTAGGCTATGTACAGTTATGAAGCAGATTTGATATATTTTACAAATAATACTTATATAAGCTTCATAAATTGGCCATGAACATTAATGTAATGTTAAAGGGTTATTCAGGAATATAGGCTATACTGAATATAGCGATGTTGAATATTTATTTTTTTAAATAAATGTACATTATTTGTTGTATCTTGCTAACTTAGCTATAAGCCCAGCTAACGCGTTCGCTACCAAAACGACACTAGTCGGTCCCAAACTGATTATTTTCACTCTACCAAGTGCCTCATTGTGATAAAATGGATGTTAAGTGTTAATGCCTAGCATCAACATTGACACATTCGGGTCAGTGTTTGATATAAGTGTTTCAGCTGAATCAATTGTGCAATGATGGCTTCCAATTGTAATTACAGGACTAGGGAGGCACTGAACAACCTGGGGTTGGGTGGTCTCCTTACTTCTGTAGAGATAGAGGTAAGTTTTAATATGAAAGCTCGCGCTTACAATATTACAAACATGACACATTATAGATTTCAATAATTATAATAAAAACATAAGCTAAACATCACTAAAGATGGTTAGTTTTCTGTAGGCATGATATCACTTATAAGACTTGTATGCATTACGTGTTATTCATACACACTTGGCCAGACGGCAACGCTATAACAAGCAATGATTAATGCAAATGCTTTCCCAATTCAGAACCTCAACAGTGATCTGCTACATGGCCGAAAGCTGTCACACCGCATTCATCTGCAAGGGTCCAGAGGAAGACCCAGCTACCAAAAGATTATCAGCAGTAATGTGAGGTTTTGGACCATCTTCGCCGAGAATGAAGTAAGTATTGCTATTGGCTTATTGTTGTTTTTATTTCTATAAAAATAATGGCCTACATCAGAATATTCATATCAATTTCAATGCTTACTCCAATTAGGAGTCAATGTCAAAGAAGAAAGTGCATGTAGGCTATATCTATGCAATGGGCTAAATGTCCCTTACACGTCTACATCCCCGATCTATGACTTGCTGGAAAATCTGCATTTCTGAATTTGTAATGGAATGAATAACATCTCTTACCCTGTTTTATTTCTATCACCAGATGGACGAATTCCTCACCATAATTACAGAGAAGGCAAACATTGATAGGAAGGACCTTGACATGGTAGACTACACATTGAATGTACTGTACCCTGAGGTAAATGGTTCATTATATCTAGACAAATTTAGAGACAGAAAAACAGTAGCTTCTAAACCCCAGAGGGCACTCACATTTGGGACATCCTAAAAGGCTTAATGTAGCTTAACAAGGCAAGGTAAGAACACCTTTAACTTTGATCAAAATCCTTGTCATTTTGCCCAGTTGCAGGGCACAATGAGTATCATCATTGATGAAAAGAAAAAAAATTCACCTCTAATAGATTTATAATTAATTTATGCGGAAAATGACAAGCTTAACGTGACCTATAATGAGCCAATATTGCACAAAAACCACAAAATTATACCAGAAACTGGAGGTCATTTGATTTAGATATAACCCAAAGTAGAGGAGTGTAACATATTGGGAAATATGTCTTATTGGTTCACAAATTAATGTACATTTCCCCCCAGTTGACTGTTGACCTTTTTTGAATGGCCGCACCTCTGCAGTTTTGACCATCTCATGACCCAAAATGTCAGGTTCAATTTTCAGATTTTTCAATTAAATTTTTCATCTTCACACCACTGATGGTACATGTGTTGCCCTACAACTGATCCCATTTTCATTTTCCTCAGCAGCATTAACAATGTTTTTGCCTCGTTAACCGATTTCACATTAAACCCTATTGTATGTTCCTATAGGCCTATTTTGAGCAGGAAAGCTGTAGGTCTATTTTCTATATGCAATACAATAGAGGACATTGAAAATAGATTGTATTTCCATGTTTTATCCAGGATAAGACAAAGGATGGAAAGTATATCCACAAAGCCTTGCTAATATTTCCATATGCAACTTGTTTGTGTTCCTCAGGCCTGCATTCTTATCCTGCAGAAATGGGAAGGGTTCAGCAGGTTCCAGGCAGAGCCATACCTGGGAGGAGTCTCTTTATGTCTCGAGAGAAGGGACTGTGAAGGGAGTTTATGAAAGGGAAAATAGCACTTTAAATGCTCATTTCTCATGCCTTTTGAGAAAAGTATTTTTTCCTTTGCTGTTTAAGAAAAAAAAAAAGACAAATAAAAGCACGCCAAACTCATTTTTACTGCCTCTGTCACCATTACTGCAAACAGTGGGTTTCAACGCACTGGAGGGCAAGTTGTTTGGCTTCAAAAGCCAATATAATCCTTTTCGACACAAGATTTATACGTGAAAAGAATCGTAGTAATATAAGATTGTATTGACATAAGGAAACTGTAAACGGTAGCCTATATATAACTAATTATAATTGTTACCTTCAATCCCGATGTCCATGCAGTGTAATATTATAGCATATATATATATATATATATATAGATAATATATACATTCAGTGCCCTGCACTATTATTGACACCCCTGGTAAAGATGAGTAAAAAGGGTTATAAAAAATTCACCGTTTGGTGAATTAGCTTAATCTCACACTGAAAAAATGAGAATCCAACATTCAATTGAAGTAAATTTATTATGAGAAAAAAAAGAAAATAGAGAAAATATGCAAGCTATAATTAATGACCATTTGAGATTGAGATTCAAATTGATGAACAGAGTTTACTATACCACAGACAAAATTCATAAATTTGATAGCAATACATCAGACAAATGTTTAAAATGTGAAATACATATTCACCAAAGTATGCACCAAAGCAGTGGAAAAGCTTGATGAACTACAATTTAAATATTGAAAAAGCAGTGGAAAGAGGACAAGATAAAGAGGACATTTTTAACATTACTTGGGGGCAAATTTCTTATCAAATTACATAAGCCAATGTCATTCCCAACTTCTTTAGAATTGAATTCACATGGTGGAAGGCACTCATGCACTATGATACCTTTACTATTTAAAACCTGTTAGAGGATAGTGGTCCAGGCTCCAAACTCCAGGCCATAACACACAGGGCTGGCTAGGTAAAAAAAAAAACATACACAGAGATGGACGGCTAGGCCAGTGTTGTTGTGTGGTCGAGCTCTGTGATTCTGCTGCTTTACTCCATCTTCTTGCAAATAACTGCGATGAATAAGGTGAGACTGTGCCATCTCGCGGTCAACTTAATTAATTGCATGCAGTGCCGTCACTAGCTCTACCCATTATGATAGCACATCAGTGGTGGCAAACTGATGATAGTGGTGACTGTTCTGGGACGCGGCACTTGGTAGAGTGAAAATAATCAGTTTGGGACCGACTAGTGTCGTTTTGGTAGCGAACGCGTTAGCTGGGCTATAGCTAAGTTAGCAAGATACAACAAATAATTTAACATTTAAACATTTAACATCGCTATATTCAGTATAGCCTATATTCCTAAATAACCCTTTAACATTACGGTAATGTTCATGGCCGATTTATGAAGCTTATATAAGTATTATTTGTAAAATATATCAAATCTGCTTAATAACTGTACAAAGCCTACCGCTTCATAACTGTAGGCTACATAGCATACCTTTAACATATACAATATACAGAAAGATAGGCTACAGAATAATAGGCCTACAGGATATTAGAATAATAAAACCATTAGGCTACAATAAAATAAAATAAACAGTTTTAGTGGCAAGTGGAAGCATAACTAATCATGTTACACCTACATATAGTGAAAGTAATCAGTTTGGGACCGACTAATGTTGTTTTGGTAGCGAGACGTGTCTGTTTTATTCCAACTTGCCGTGAATAAGCGCCTCGTCGGTGTGGAGAAGTGTCTCGTCGGTTTGAGACTGACTCGCCATTCTGGAGAAGCGCCGATTGTCGCTGTGGAGCGGCGACTCGTCGGTTTGAGACCGACTCGCCGTTCTGGAGAAGCGACGACTCGTCGGTTTGAGACCGACTCGCCGTTCTGGAGAAGCGACGATCGTCGCTGTGGAGCGGCGACTCGTCGGTTTGAGAGCGACTAGTCATTCCGGAGAAGCGCCTCGTCGATGTGAGAGCGACTAGCCATTGTGGAGAAGCGACCAAACGTAGCACAAAACCATCACTGTTTGTGTATTAAGCTCTCTCGGAAAAAGATATAGCCTACGTTAGCTAACCTGTGGAATTTGTGAGGAGTGACACTAATAAAATAAGGCCAAACAACGAGGTTATCTGTCTCTGTCCATATGCAAAAGGTCTGTAAAAATCCTATAAAAACCCAGATATTCCATATACAATAGCTTACTTACAAAATAAATATGTGGTAGAGAACTAGCGTTATTAAACTAGCGTTACTAAATTATATTCTACAGTTCCCTACATGGTAGCCCACTCCTAAACATTGAGTGATTGTAGCCTATAATAATTGTATACAAATAGACTATGGCCTAATATACTAACGCTAACCAACATGCTTTTTATAAAACCTCGCAAGTATGATAGGCTAATATATGATTTCTACAGACCTTTCACATATTTCAAAGTTAAAAGTTACCGTTCGCACATACGTTCGCTAAACTACACTAATAAAAGAAACCCAAACACCTAAATTAGCTGTCTCTGACTGTGTCTCATTTCAAAGTTAGAAGTTACCTATAATTCGTCTTTATGTCGTAAAAACACATACGGCAAAACAAAGCCGCCCTATTTTAATATGTTAATTCATAGCCCAAAGGGGGAGGGAATTGTCAACCGACGAATGCCTAGCAAAACGACGAACGTCGATACTATGCCTTGGCAAAACGGCGAACGTCGATCCTACAGCGACGTCGTCGGTCAAATAGGCGCCTAGTCACTTCCGGCCGTCGACGTCGGTTTTGGGAGCCAGGTGTCACTCGAAATGGAAGAAGAGAATATGTCTGTTGCTTTTTACTTGTTGCCATCTTGGCTCCTTCACTGGTTGTTGACATATGTGTACTGTAGTTCTAATACAGTATATACCAAAACAATTTACGCTCGCATCTCTTGCCCTCCCCTTGGGGCTAAGCCCCCCATGTCTTTGTATCCTAGTGCCGTCCCTGCCCCCCCCCCCCCCCCCCACCCTCCCTTATGGAGGACAACTTTATCAATGCCCAATTAAATCAAATTATTATAGAATCTTACTTATTCTTTATTACTTCATCATTTCAGTCTCTTTGTGCTATTTTCAATATGCATGTGAAACTAAGGTACTGTAATTGGCTCATCATTTCATTTATATACAGTATGTATATATATATATATATATATATATATCATTTTAAAATATATTTTATGCCTGAGACGCCGGGGGGCTTGCCTCTGTTGACGGCTGCCGTTTCGCCGTGAGAGTGATAGAGTATGTAGGAGAGAGAGACAGATATGATAGTGTATTTTAATATATGTGAAGTATTCCAAAGTTTGAGGATAGTAGGGCTGAGTAGCCAACACGCAGCAGTAGCCTAGCTCACACACACACACACACACACACACACACACACACACACACACACACACACACACACACACACACACACAGCCAGCTAATGCAATGTTGCAGATGTTTTGCAGAATCGCAGCTATAACAACTAGGCTAGATGCAACATCGAATCTCCCAGATGGAGACTCGCCACTATCCTCACTGAGTAAGCTAGACTGGCGAATATTATATCCTAAGCAATGCGTGTAATGGGGCGTGACGTGTGAGGAAGGAGGAGCCAAACGCAGCAAGGGGGCTTCATAAAGCCCTTAGGCCACTAAGGCGGGATACCCCGCAGATAAGGGAAGGAGACAAGACAAGGAAGAACAAACACCCTACAGACGCTACTAACCGGCTAACTGTCTAACGCTAAGTAGAGCGCTAGGACAGGGATCTGAACAGCCAGACATAATACACACCCTGTCTCGGTAACGAGACACAATAAACGGGCGAGTAGCGAAAAGGCACAAATAAACAATCAACAAATGAAGAATGAAATAATTTAATAAGAGGAGGCGAAAGAACAGATATAAAGTTACGTGGCTAAATACATAAGCTGGAACTAACAGTCAAATGCGGAACCAAAAGGAGGGTAAACGCCCGATCTCCCAGGGGGAAGAAACATTTTACAGGCGAGCCGACGGAGAACTGCAGTCCCATAACCTTACCAGCAAAATGACCAAGCTTAAAACAGCCACGCCCTAACCTCTCAGACAGGAGGAATGTAATAAGGCAAAGGAACAGGTAATTAATGTTCCAAGGCATAGTTTGAGACTTGCAGTCATACGCAAACATGTCCACAAAATCGTCCGGTCTCACTAAGAGACAAATAGCACCGAAGGGCAAACAGAACTAAGTTCTGAACAGAATAGCCCAAAACTCCATACCCGGAGAACAAGCACAAAAGACGAAAAGACAGCTGCACAGAAACTATAGACTATCTGACTGACACAAGCACAAACACAAAAACAAGCCCTGCCTCTAAATAAGGGGGAATGTAACGAGGCGAAACAGGAACAGAGATTTAATGTTCCATGGCGATATAAAAAGGCTAGCAGTCCAATGCATAAAACCAAGAGGGTAAACACCCGATCTCCCAAGAGAGAGAAACATTTTACAGGTGAGCCGACGAAGAACCGTCGTCCCATAACTTTACTATCCACAGACTAACGCAAGCTAGATATAAAACAACCGCCCTAGCCTCTCACAAATGGAAAAATGTAACGAGGCGAAATGGAACAGAGAGCTAACGTTCCGAGGCTATTAAAAACACGCAGTCAAACACAAGCACGTCCACAGCATCGCCCAAGCTCCACATAAGGAGACAACACACCCGGAGAACGAAACAGAACAACAGTTCGCAACAAAATCGTCTCAAAGGCAAAAAAGGCGAACAGGACAGCTGCAACAAAAGACTTACGCAAACATAATAGCACGAAGCCTCAATATAAATAAAACCCTGAATCACAACAACGGGGAACGTAGTCCACGAGAAGGAGACTAAACAGGGAAAAACGTACCAAGGCTACTTACTGGCTCACAGTAACACGGAATTGAGTAGAAGCAAAACACCAGGTCTCTCAGAGAATAAATATGAAACGAGGCGAAATGGAACAGAGAGCTAACGTTCCGATGCTATAATTAGACAACACGCAGTCACACACAAACACGTCCACAACAACGCCCAAGCTCCATATAAAGAGACAAACACCCGGAGAACGAAACAGAACAACAGTTCACTACAATCGTCTCGCAGGTAAAAAGGGCGTACAGGACGGCTGCTACAAAAGACCTACGCAACATAGCACAACAGCCTCTCAGAAAACGAATGAAGGAGACGAGGCGAAATGGAACAGAGATTTACGGTCCCAAACTTCTACGAGATAATCTACCACTAAGCCAGTAAGAAATAAGCCCTGCCTCTACAAAGAGACGCTAAAAATGGGCGAATAGCCAAAAGGGTACGAGAAACTCACAGCAAACAATAACACCACAGTACAAACAATTAACAATCAATGTCGAAGCCCCGAACGAAGTAAACGGTAGGCTTATAAAACTCTCAGGGAACCACAAACAGGTGTAAAAGCTTAAACAGAAACTCCCCCAACTCAGCAGGGCGGAGCAAGCATCTACCAAAAAGGGCAGCGCCCTCGCGTGGCCACCGAGGAAAACGACCGCATGGGGAAACAGGGTTGAAAACCATGACAATGCGTAACACTTAGTTATCAAGAAGAGACAGCATGGATTGATCAAAGAAACTGACCTCTCTCTCGCTGTGTCTCCATGTTTTATATGGCCAAACCAACCAATCAGATATTAGAGAAATATATTATTTCGATGTGGCATTTTTATGATTGGCCGAATCGTCTGTAGCTCTAATAGTCTACTGACGGCGCTACAGGCACCGACTTCATATTGTCTGATTAAATTTTTTCTGGATTTGGCTTTGGGGGGGCATTACAAGATCAAATCGTTTTTTGTAACAATGTTCATAGCCACAAGACCAGAAATGCTGGCAATGGTCATATTATGCAAATCAGTAACTAACTCCCTAAAAAGGACAGTACTTTACAGAGCCATTACAATTTGGAATCATTTTCCCCTTTATATCCGCCAGGAAAAAAACTAAATATCCTTCAAAAAGAAACTTAAGATGCATTTATTGTGTTGCAGATGACAGGCTGTTGTTTATTTTGGTTGGAGAGATGTTTGCTTTCTTGTGATGCTTTTTGAAATAATTAAATTCTCTTTTGTTTAAATTTTATTGAAATGTCTAAATTGTTACTGTCTTAATGTGTTATTTGTTGTAATGTTTGTTGTGTGTGGACCCCAGGAAGACTAGCGAATTGCGTGGGCGTGGTTTCCCTGCTTGTTTTGCCTAATTCACCCGCGCTATTGCTCTGCCTATAATGCATGGCATTTATATAGCGCCTTTCTAGATACTCAAAGCGCTTTTACAATGATGAGGGGGAAACTCGCCTCTACCACCACCAATGTGTAGCACCCACCTGGGTGATGCAACGGCAGCCATTTTGCGCCAGTATGCTCACCACACATCAGCTGAGGTGGAGAGGGAGAGAATAATTTTTTTTAGCCAATTAAACTGGGGGATGATTAGGTGGCAGATTGAATGAGCCTGGGTTGGACGTTTAGCCAGGACACCGGGGAAACCCCTACTCTTTACGATAAGTGTCATGGGATCTTTAATGACCACAGTGAGTCAGGACCTCGGTTTAACGTCTCATCCGAAAGACGGCATCTCCTACAGCACAGTGTCCCCATCACTGCACTGGGGCATTGGGGTTTATTTGACCAGAGGGAAGACTGCCCCCTACTGGCCCACCAACACCACTTCCAGCAGCAACTTAGTTTTCCCCAGAGGTCTCCCATCCAAGTACTAACCAAGCCCACAACCTGCTTAGCTTCATCCATTCAGCAGGCGTAGATTGCATAGTGGTATGGCTGCTGGCTAAATCTGGCCTATCACATTCCTTTCCCCGTTTGCATTCCTCACACCTTTGTCTCCGCTCAGTCACTCTCGCATACATTCTCACACTGCAATCTCTCATTAGCTCATTGACTTCACTATATATTCTCCCATTGTTCTTTGTCTGGTGCCAGTTCGTTGTAACTCTGGTCTTGTCTAGTTTGGAATCTAAGTCATAGTCTTGCTTTGTCTTGCTAAACTAACGCTTCACAGTCTTGTTTTGTCTTGCTGAAATTAACACTTTGTCTGATATTCTCCTTACCCGCCAGCCTGCAGCCTCCTACCTGTTCTACGCCACGCATCCCTGTATCCTGCATCCCGCTATCCCTCTTCTACGCCAACCCAGGATTCAGCCACTGTCCAGCCCTTTTGCCTGCTCCCTGTACCCACTCTGCCCCCTGTTCTCGCCAACCCAGGATTCAGCCCCTCTCCCTTTTCTCCCTATACTTCTGGAGTCCAGTCCCTACCCGGATCCTTAACAGAACAAACTGGCCAAATTATGGACTCAGCCGACTTTGTAGCAAAGAAGGACGGCTCGCTTCGCCCTTGTATTGACTACCGTGGGCTCAATGCCATTACTGTTCGCAATAAGTATCCTTTGCCATTAATCAACTCTGCTTTTGAGCCCCTGCAGGGCGCAACCATCTTCACCAAACTGGACCTCCGCAATGCCTATCACCTCGTTCGTATCCGGGAGGGAGATGAGTGGAAGATGGCATTCAACACCCCCCTCGGACACTTTGAGTACCTGGTGGTCCCGTTCGGTCTTACTAATGCCCCAGCGGTCTTTCAGTCCCTTGTGAATGACGTTCTACGTGACCTCCTCGATTGGTCTGTGTTTGTTTACATTGATGATATATTAATATTCTCAAAAAAAACCCAGGATCATGACAAGCATGTCCGTCAGGTCCTTCAGAGACTGCTGGAAAACAAGCTGTTCGTGAAGGCGGAGAAGTGCAGCGTTCACATGTCCTCGGTTCCGTTCCTGGGGTTTATTGTTGAGGAGGGGAAGATCCGGGCTGACCCTGCCAAGATCGAAGCTGTCACTGAGTGGCCCCGTCCCGCCTCCCGCAAGCATTTGTTACTGTTTCTGGGTTTTGCCAATTTTTATAGGCGGTTTATTGGGGGTTATAGTCAGATTGCGGCCCCTCTCACCAACCTCACTTCCACCTCCGTTCCCTTCACCTGGTCCCCTGAAGCTACTCTCCACTCTCAAAGCCAGGTTCTCCACAGCCCCCATCCTCTGTCACCCTGACCCCAACCGCCAGTTTGTCATCAAGGTGGATGCCTCCAACACCGGAGTTGGGGCCATGCTCTCCCAACACTCCGCCCTGGATCAGAAGACCCACCCATGTGCCTTTTTCTCCCGCCGACTCAACGTAACTATGATGTTGGAGACCATGAGTTGTTGGCTGTAAAGCTTGCCTTGGTGGAGTGGCGGCACTGGCTGGAGGGGGCGGAGGAATGATTTAGTGTCCTGACTGACCACCGCAACCTGGAATATATTCAGTCTGCTAAACGGCTGAATTCACGTCAAGCCCGTTGGTCCCTGTTTTTTGCCCGGTTAAATTTTGTCATTACTTTCAGACCCGGTTCCCGAAATACAAAGCCCAGCGCCCTTTCCCGTGTCTGCTCCTCCGACGTCAGGCCTGTCGTCCCTGATCCCATCATCCCTCCCTCCTGTGTGGTGGCTGCGGTCTTGTGGAGAATCGAGAAGACCGTGAAGACCGCCCAGGTAACCCACCCAAACCCTCACAATAAACCCAACTCCTGTTTGTTTGTCCCCGACTCCGTCCGCTCCCAGGTCCTCCAATGGGCCCACACCTCCCGCCTGTCCTGCCACCCTGGTATCCGGAGGACCATCGCCCTGGTGAGGAGGAGCTTCTGGTGGCCCATGCTGAGGGGGAATACCCGTGCCTATGTGCCTATGTAGGGGCGGCAGTGTAGTATAATGGTTAAGGAACTGGCCTTGTAACCGAAAGGTTGCGGATTCGATTCCCAGGTAGGACACTGCCATTGTACCCTTGAGCAAGGTACTTAACCTGAATTGCTTCAGTATATATCCAGCTGTATAAATGGATAATATGTAAAACATGATAAAAAAAGTTGTGTAAGTCGCTCTGGATAAGAGCGTCTGCTAAATGCCTATAATGTAATGTAATGTAATGTCCTCGCCTGTCCCGTCTGCGCCAGGAGCAAGGCCTCCCATCAGCCCTCCGCTGGTCTCCTCCGCCCCCTCCCTGTCCCGGGCCATCCTTGGAGCCATGTGGGGGTCGACTTCATCACCGGTCTCCCCCCGTTGGATGGTAACATGGTCATCCTGATGATTGTCGACCGGTTCTCCAAGGCAGCCCACTTCGTTCCCCTGGCTAAGCTCCCCTCCGCCCCTGAGACAGCGGAGCTCCTGGTGCTACATGTGGTGAGGCTGCACGGGATCCCCACTGACATCGTCTCGGACCGTGGGCCCCAGTTCTCCTCCCAGGTGTGGAAGGCGTTCTGCGCGTCCCTGGGTGCATCCGCCAGCCTGTCGTCTGGCTACCACCCCCAGATGAATGGCCAGACCGAACGCACCAACCAGGACCTGGGAGCTGCCCTGCAGTGTGTGTCCTCCCGCAACTCCTCTTCCTGGAGCAAGCTTCTCCCGTGGGTGGAGTATGACCACAACACTCTGAAGAGCTCCACCACGGGCATGTCCCCCTTTGAGTGTTCCCTGGGATACCAACCCCCCCTGTTCCACACCCAGGAAGAGGAAGTCGCCATCCCGTCCGTGCAGGCCCACCTCCGCCGCTGCCGGCGGATCTGGAAGATGGCACGCACTGCCCTCCTCCGCACCACGACCCGTACCCGACGCCTGGCTGACCTTCACCGGACCCCAGCCCCGCAGTATGCCCCGGGACAACAGCTCTGGCTCTCCACATCATCCATCCCCCTCCAATCCACCTCCAAGAAATTACAGCCCCGTTTCATTGGCCCCTAACCCATCCTCACTGTTATCAATCCTGCCACAGTCAAGCTCAAGGTCCCCTCATCCCTCAGAATCCACCCGGTGTTCCATGTCAGTCAGGTCAAGCCGGTCTCCTCCAGTCCCCTCAGTGCCCCTGTCAAAGCCCCCCCACCTCCCCGGATCATTGATGACCCCCCAGCATACACGGTCCGCCATATTATTGACGTCCGCCGCAAGGGCTGTGGTTTCCAATACCTGGTGGACTGGGAGGGCTACGGTCCAGAAGAGCGGTCATGGATATCCCGCCAGTTAATTCTGGACCCCTCCCTCACCTGGGAGTTCCACCGGCACCACCCCCAGAAGATCAGGCCTGGTGGTACGCCCGGAGGCGTGCCTTGAGGGGGGGTACTGTTACACTCTCCGTTCCCTCTCAGTCCACATCCCTGTTTGTGCTCCGCCTTTTCCCCTTTTCCTCACATTTCTTCTCTTGTTTTTACGTTTCCCTGTCTGTCTTCCTTGTTGTGCAGGCTGGGCGTGCTTTCCCTGCTTGTTTCGCCTAACTATATATTCTCCCGTTGTTCTTTATCTGGTGCCAGTTCGTTAAGTTTTGTTCATTGTAACTCTGGTCTTGTCTAGTTTGGAGTCACAGTCTCGTTTTGTCTTGCTGAAATTAATGCTTTGTCTGATATTCTGCTTACTCGCCAGCCTGTAGCCTCCTGCCTGTTCTACGCCACGCATCCCTGTCTCCCTAATCCCGCTCTCCCTCTGCTACGCCAACCCAGGATTCAGCCCCTCTCCCTTTTCTCCCTATACTTCCGGAGTTTTTGGGCGAAGTAATAAATGCTCCCCGCGAGCATTATTGTATTTCTGTCGTGCATTTGAGTCCAGTCCCTACCCGGATCCTTAACAGCATTTGTTCATTATTTACTTATAATTTATAAATTATTATTCCTACATTCACAAACATCTATAAATTATTATAGTGTATTAATTAACACGAGTTAAGTAAACAGATCAGAAACCTGCCGGTCAACTGGGAGAGAACAAGTGAACAATTTTTCTTATATATCCTCCTGCTTCCAGTGGGTGGGGCTGCGGCTTGGCCCAAGGGCAGGGCCCAGGCTGAGGCTGGTACTAGCCCCTTAACTGTACTTGCTCTGGGCATTTATAAGACAGGTGATTTGCATCTGTCACTTCAAATGAATTATTCGAAGAGGAGCATGGTCAGGTGGAGTGATATGTGTGTGTGTGTGTGTGTGTGTGTGTGTGTGTGTGTGTGTGTGTGTGTGTGTGTGTGTGTGTGTGTGTGTGTGTGTGTGTGTGTGTGTGTCACACACAATCAATCAATCAAATTTTATTTAAAATGCATTATCACCAACATGGGCCTCAAAACACTTTTAACTTGTGTTAATTAATACATATATAGATGTTTGTGAATGTAGGAATAATGATTTAAAAATTGTAATTAAATAATGAACAAATGCCTTACTAATGATCTATTACTATATGTTCTATGACATTATTATAAAGTGTTACCGAAATATCTGTTATTTCATTTTGAGGTAATTTCAATACTTTCAGCAGTTAAATTCCAGTAGTTTAACACCTTTTTGTCCATGTGAGGCTTGTAAATGATACTGGACAATGAATTTCACTAAGATGGTATTTCAGATATTTTTGTCCCCAACCTTTGGGTGGGCGATGGGGACTGGAATTTTGAAATAGTTTAAGTATCAATCCATGTATGACTACAAATATTAGTCATTATGTCTAACTTGAACTGTTGTATTTTTAAAAATTCCTTGTGCATCTTTTACATTAAATACCCATGTTATGCTCTTTTATTAATGTTAACCAGCTTAGGTATATCCACAGAGTCATTGGTCTCTTCAGGCACTTAGCATCTAATTGTTGTATCATGGCATGCAAAATTAAGGCGGGCAAATACACATCACAAAATACATTTTTCCAATAACACCACACCAAACAAATCCACACTGGTGTACTCAAGTAGGCCCTTTATGTAGCTGTACTAATTGCCTGATTAATCTCAGGTGTGCAGCTATATCCTCCACTGACAGAGGGTGTGGAGCCCACAAATTTGCAGATTCTTAAGAGACAGGTTGGAGTCAGATTATCAATTAACATAGAAAAAGGGGGAGTTAATGGCTAATTTGGAGACACTCTTATTTCATGAAATATAATAAAGATTTCACTTGAAATATTATTTCTAAAGTATTTGAAGTAATTATTCAGATATTTATATCAATTTTGTGGTAATTTCTTTAAAATTGTATTTTAATCAATCATTTGAATTTTAAATGAACCTATTGGTTCTATTTGGCAATGATTTACAAATACCTCAAATAAGAGGAACTGGACTTCCATCAGTTTATTTGCAAATAACTAAAATACACAAAACCAATACTTTAAATGAAATGATATCTTTATCTGTATCTGTACTTTACGCAGATCTGAAAATTAATGAAGAGAATGAGAAAAGAAAAGATAATCATGTAATGCCCAAAGGCTCTGTACTTGGCCCCCTCCTCTTTTCCATTTACATGCAATCTCTTGGACCTGGCATCTCCTCTCATGGTTTCTCATACTATTTCAATGCTTTCTATGCAGGTGTGCAGAGTCTTTTTATGTAATATTTGAAAAACCCACCCCTTCCTCACCACCTACTCTGTGCAGCTCCTAGTCCAGACCCTGGCATTCTTACCCCTGGACTATTGCAATTTCTTCTCCCTGGCCTCTCTGCTTGAGCCACTAAACCCCTGAAGGTAATAAAGCATGTCTGCACATTTACAATCTTCCAGAGCTTGCACTTGTAGCACCGCTCCTTCTTTTATTTTCACTGGCTACCTGTAGCTTGCATCAAGTTTAAAACATTGGTAATAACCCACAGGGAAGTGAATGGAACAGCTCCACCATACCTCTAATCAATATCAAACCCTACACCCTGGCCAGATCTCTCTGTTCCGCAACATTGAGGCGACTGGCTATCCCCTCCCTGCATGGTCGCTTTGATCAGTCAAGATGCCTGTTTGTACTTGGCCCCCAGTGGTGGAACAAACTTCCTACAGCAGAATTGTTGACCATCTTCTGACACAAACTAAATACCCACCTCTACAGACTGAATATTAATTCCCCTCCTATCCCCACTTGCTCGCTGCCCCAACGTTTATACTAATTCAAGTTATAAGTTATGGTATTTGCTGGTTTTAGGTTATATTATTGTGGTTTTATGTTTCTCTTATCGTGGCTTGTTCTTGATGTAAACTGCATGTATTCAGAATTTATATTTCGGCTATTTTGGCTCTTGGTTAGCAAAGTTAATGTGATGTTGCATCTATGGTTGGTCTGGAAATGCTGTTAGCCAGGTCTGGCAGTATTGCTCATATTAATCAGATGAATACACTTAGGTTTCTCCAACATTTTAAGTTGCTCTGGATAAGAGCATCTGCTAAATTAATGTAATGTTCATAGATATTGATTTATTTTTGCTTTATTTTCCAAATTTTGGTAATGCATCAGAATATATTGTTCCAACAAAGCGTGTGTGAGAAAGAGAGCGAAAGAGGGGGGGGGGGGAGTGAGAGAGATAGAAAGTTGGCTCTCTCTCTATCCCAGCTGTGTTTGTTTGTACTGAACAAGTGGGCCTCAAGTCTCTTCATCCTCTCTCAACATTACCCCGCTCTCTGCCTAATTAGCTAAGTGCACTGCATTAAAATCATCAACCTGCTTAATGTTGAACATTGTGCTTTGTATGGGTTATAAAGCAAAGCTTTATGCACCTGAGCAATAATTTGAGTATTGCTTGAAAGATAACTTATATCATTTTGTGTGCACACTATGTGCTCACATTGGTGTATTAATCATTAATCATACCTAATGAAGGTTTAATATTAATAAGAAGTTTTCTTCAGTCTATTTTTGATTTTGCCAAAGGCAACGGCCAAGGTCTTTCCACTTGTGAAAAAAAGATTTTGTCATGGTTTATGACCTTTTTTCCCTTGCGGTCGTGTTCCTCGGTCGCCACACGTGGGCGCTGCTTTTTTAGTGGAGTTTTGGCTCCGCCGCGTTTCTTTCGTGGAGTTCTCTTCAGCGTTCACAGGTGTGCATGGTTGCCGGTGAGCTATATAAGCCTCCGTATTCCTTTGTTCGGGGCTTCGATATTGTTGATTTGTATTGTGGTGTATTGTCGGGCATTATTTGTGCTGTCTTGTGTGTGGTATTATTTTGCCCTTTGATTGCTTAGCCAGTATGATTTAGTCTAGGTTTTTTAGGAGACCATTTCTGCTCCAGAGTGTTTTATTGGAGTAATGCGGGACTTGCCTTCATGGATATATTAGGACTTTTCCCCCCTGGCTCCTTTCTGTCTCTGCTTTCTGGTTTTTCTTTTCTTTCGTTTGCCTAGATCCTTTTGCCTTCTCTGTCTCTTCCTCCTCTCTCTGTCTGCTTTCTTCCATGTAAGTGAGAGGAGTCTTTGTTTGTGGGTGTATTTGTATAGTCATTTCTTACTAAGAGACCGGGCATTTTTATCGTACTGACAAGCAGGGCTTTATTTATTTTGAGAGGCAGGGCGTGTATTTTCTATTAAACTCGCGTTAGTCTTTTAGCCGGTAAATGTCCGGTGCAGCTGTCCTGTTTCATCCTTTTTACCTGCGGGACGATTGTGTTCGGAACTGTAGTTCTGTTCGTTCTCCGGGTATGTCTCTCCTCATATGGAGCTTGGGCGATTTTGTTGACATGTTTGTGTTTGACTGCGAGTCTCTGAAAGTAGCCTTGGAACGTTAGCTCTCTGTTCCTTCGCCTCGTTACATTCTCCTTTATTCTGAGAGGCAGGGCGTGTATTTTCTATTAAACACACGTTAGTCTTTTAGCCGATAAATGTCCAGTGCACCTGTCCTGTTCGTCCTTCGGGTACCTGTCTCCGTACATGGAGCTTTTGGCGATTTTGGTTCGGAACTGTAGTTCTGTTTCGTCAGTCGGTACATGTCTTCCTATAGGGAGGACTGGGCGATGTTGTGGACATGTTTGTGTGTGTGACTGTGAGTCTCTGAAAGTAGCCTTGGAACGTTAGCTCTCTGTTCCTTTCGCCTCGTTACATTCTTCTTTACGGAGAGGTAGGGCGTTTATTTTCTACTAATCTTGCGTTAGTCTTTTAGCCGGTAAATGTCCGGTGCAGCCTGTCCTGTTCGTTCCTTTCGGTACCTGTCTCCATACATGGAGCTTTTTGGCAATTTTGTTTGGAACTGTAGTTCTGTTTCGTCCTTCGGTACATGTCTTCCTATAGGGAAGATTGGGCGATGTTGTGGACATGTTTGTGTGTGACTGCGATTCTGAGAGTAGCCTTGGAACGTTAGATCTCTGTTCTTTTCGCCTCCTCATATACTATCTCATATTATTTTGCAGGGTTTGTTGGCTGTGTGTTTTATTTGTACCATTTATGCTACTCGCCTGTTCTTATGCGTCTCGTTACCAAGGCAGGGCGTTTATTATTGCTGGTTCTTTAGTTACTTAGCTCGTAGAGGCATGGGACCGCAGATCTCTGCTCTATTCGCCTGTAAAATGTTTCTCTCTCCTGGGAGATCGGGCATTCATGCTTTTACTGAGTTACTTAGCTCGTAGAAGTATAGGGTAGCAGTTCTTTGTTCCATTAGCCTTATTTGGTTTTCTTACTGAGAAACCTGGTGTTTGCGCTTCTACTCATTGGTGTGCGACAGTGAGCCGGTTAGTAGTTTGGTACGTGTGTTCCCTGTCTTGTCTCCCTCCCTTAATTGCGGGGTTTCCCTCCTTAGTGGCCTTAGGGCTTAATGAATCCCCTTGCTGCGTTTGGCTCCTCCTACCTCACATGTCACGCCGCCTTTACAGATTTTCTAAAAACTCTTAGAATATTTAACAGAATACTGCAAAGATTCTTCCTGTATTGGTGAGAACCTCAGAAAACAAGTTAACTTTTTGGATGTCATCCAAAAGTAGTGGATTACATGAATGAGAAAATCTTTGAAAAATGGCGAAACATTGAATGGCTATCCATGCAACAATGTGAATCATTAAATCCTTATAAAAAGCCCTTTATACTGTAACCCTCCACCCAATGTGCAGGTTAAATTGATTTATCATATCTAAATGTATGTTATGTCAAGGTACAACTCTGCTATAGCACCTATTCACATCCTTGATAAAGATGAGCAAAGAGGGTTGTATAAAATAAAAAAATATAGGAAATAAGCCTTAGTGCATGTTCAAAGAAGGGAAAATTATATTCTTTATACTGATACAGTGAAAAAGATTTTGATTAACAAGTTTTTTTTTTCAAAAATATATATCACAATTATTCACACCTAATAATAATTTTAAACACAAAAAAAAAAACCTTAACATGCTACTTTTTAAGCACAGGGGTGGTCTTCCTTCGATTCTGCTCTGTGCGAGTTTGGCGATGGTGCGTAGGGAGAAACAGGTGGCTGAGCCATGTGTTTTGAAGGAAAGCCATGGGTCTGCACTGAGATCTGGTACCCGTGTGTCCTGTGCAGTGGGGTTGTTCCATGAATGCATTTGGGGGACAATTTGGCATTCTGAGAATTGGACATAGGCCTACATAGCCCCGTGTTGGGTGCCACATTTTTAAAAAGAAAAAGAAAAAAAGTTTTCAGAAGACTGTTGACCTTCTCCAGTCAAGAGATGGTTACACATAATTAAAAACTAAAGATATGTATTATATATATATTATAAGATATTCACTATTAAGTCAATAATCAAGAATATTAACTCCTTTGCACAGATGCCTAGTGACCACAGCGGCAAGATTTTGCTCAACTGAGACATTTGTTGCTCCTGCAGCCAAACTATTAGTGGAAATCACAAACTCTTTCTTTTAAGTTTATTGGTAGACGATTCGTGACAACTCTGCTGAATAAGGGGTTTCTAAGTGTCACTATTTTAACAAGCAACTCCCCACCTAGTCTATACCCACGCGTGACATTGTGGACAATGTGTGAGTTCATAAATATATTTATTCATCATATAAAAAAAAAATTCCGTCATAGCAAGAAGATAAACCCAACAATAGCCTGATCGTATGCCAAAATAGCTGTGAAAAGCCCTGCTCACTCAAATGCAAAATAAACACGTGAAATTATTGTCTCATTATACCACATATTCTACTATGAATATCTGCTACTAAATATGAAATAAATATACAATCCTTCCATTGGTTTTACACATAGAGATGTTTCTTTCAAAATTCAGTGGTAATTTATTGTCTGGTATATACAACATATACATCTATTACACTATCTGAAACGTCGACTCGTAATACCCCCCATGCCCTGCAAGCCTGTCTCATTCATTACATTTCATTCTGGTTTAATTGTCGGCTTTTATCCAATAGAGTACATTATAACCTTAGCAACGGTATATGCAATGTCTAATTGGATGCTTTTGAACAATTAATTACAGCCCAGTGTAACGGCAATTTTCGTTTGAACCGTCTAGTATTACGCAAGCTCTACAGAAAACGCATTGTCCGACTGGAGTTTTCCCTTCCCGATATGTAAGTAGTACTGCTTCTAAAATGCGGTTGGTCTCGCTGGCTACATATGTACGTTAGTTTTTCCACTCGAGCACTGTGTTGTCCAATATGATTAATAGACCTATTGTTATTTTCACATTTTGACTGCAATCGTTCATTTTATGTGTTATGTAGGCTACCGATTTTCATTGAAGATAGAATATTTGGCAGCATTTTGCAGATAGTGGAATACTATTTTATATTCATGTTATCGTACATAATATAGGCTATGGCGTATATACTTGTCACTTATGGCATAGAAAATGCTCTATTTTTTTTTGCATTTTTCCAAAGTTTCTTTGCATTTGTGTCACTTTATTTTGACTTAAATTATGAAAATAAACAAATCTATGTTTATCTCTTGTAAATGGTACACCTGTCTTGTTTCATTTAAGCCATTTACCAAGTTTCTGTGATGCTCACACCTGGAGTTATAAAATCCTAAACAGAGCACCTGCTAAATAGATGAGAATTGACCAAATTTTCCATCTGCAAAGGGGTTAAAACCACAGAAAAGTGGTAAACCTGCCTGGTTGACAACGGAAGTGCATCTTTCAGGCAGATGGTTTGGGAAGTAAATATACATCTGTGGGTCACGTTTGAAGGACTACAAAACTTGGTTGCATCATGGAGGCACAAATTCTCCAAATCACCTATAAGACGTTGCTTACATGCCTATAGGCTTTTTGGACAGATTTCCAGAAAAAATGCCTCAGTTGAAGGCAATCAACAAAAATAAGCATCTAGGGCTTCATTTATAAAATCCTAAATGTGATGTACGTGTAAGGGGGCGTGATGTGTGAGGTGGGAGGAGCCAATCGCAGCAAGGGGAATCATTAAGCCCTTAGGCCACTAAGGCGGGATACCCGCAGATAAGGGAGGAGACAAGACAAGGAACACAAACACCACGACAGACGCTACTAACCGGCTAACTGTCAAAACGCCAAGTAACTAGAGCGCTAGGACAGGGATCAGAACAGCCAGAAATAAATACGTGCCCTGTCTCGGTAACGAGACAAATCAGAACGGGCGAGTAGCGTAAAGGCACAAACAAATAAACAGTAGTCAACAAATAATGAATATGATTTAATGGAGGAGAAAGGACAGATATAATGTTACGTGGCTAAATACATAAGCTGGAACTAACAGTCAAATGCGGAACCAAAAGGAGGGTAAACGCCCGATCTCCCAGGGGGAAGAAACATTTTACAGGCGAGCCGACGGAGAACCGCAGTCCCATAACCTTACCAGCAAAAATGACCAAGCTTAAAACAGCCACGCCCTAACCTCTCAGACAGGAGGAATGTAATGAGGCAAAGGAACAGGTAATTAATGTTCCAAGGCATAGTTTGAGACTCGCAGTCATACGCAAACATGTCCACAACATCGTCCGGTCTTACTAAGAGACAAATAGCACCGAAGGGCAAACAGAACTAAGTTCTGAACAGAATAGCCCAAAACTCCATACCCGGAGAACAAGCACAAAAGACGAAAGGACAGCTGCACAGAAACTATAGGCTATCTGACTGACAAGCACAAACACAAAAACAAGCCCTGCCTCTAAATAAGGGGAAATGTAACGAGGCGAACAGGAACAGAGATTTAACGTTCCCTGGCGATATCGCAGTCCAATGAATAAAACCAAGAGGGTAAACACCCGATCTCCCAAGAGAGAGAAACATTTTACAGGTGAGCCGACGAAGCACCGTCGTCCCATAACTTACTATCCACAGACTAACGCAAGCTAGATATAAAACAACCGCCCTAGCCTCTCACTAATGAAAAAATGTAACGAGGCGAAATGGAACAGAGAGCTAACGTTCCGAGGCTATTATTAAAAACACGCAGTCAAACACAAGCACGTCCACAGCATCGCCCAAGCTCCACATAAGGAGACAACACACCTGGAGAACGAAACAGAACAACAGTTCGCAACAAAATCGTCTCGCAGGCAAAAAGGCAAACAGGACAGCTGCAACAAAAGACCTACGCAAACATAATAGCACGACAGCCTCAATATAAATGAAAAAACCCTGACTCACAACAAAGGGGAACGCAGTCCACGAGAAGGAGACCAAACAGGGAAAAACGTACCAAGGCTACTTACTGGCTCACAGTAACACGGAATTGAGTAGAAGCAAAACGCCAGGTCTCAGTAAGAAAACCAAATAACAGGCGAAGGGGGACAAAGAACAACTACTCTACACTTCCACAAGCTAAGCAGCCCAGCAGAAGCGCAAACGCCCAATCTCACATGAGACGACATGCACCTAGGGGCGAACTGGACTAAAGTTCCCAACAGAAACGCCCAAATCTCCAAACACGGAGAAAAAGCACACTATGGCGAAATAGAGCAGAGATTTTACGGTCCCAAACTTCTACGAGATAATCAACTACTAAGCCAGTAAGAAATAAGCCCTGCCTCAACAACGAGACGTTTAAAAATAGGCAAGAAGCCAAAATGGTACGAGAACTCACAGCCAACAATACACCACAGTACATAACAATTAACAATTAACAATTAATGTCGAAGCACCGAACGAAGGAGACGGAAGGCTTATATAACTCTCCGGTGACTATGAACAGGTGTAAATGCATTAACAGAAGCTCCGCCAACTCAGCAGGGCGGAGCAAGCATCTACCAAAAAGGGCAGCGCCCTCGCGTGGCCACCGAGGAAAACGACCGCATGGGGAAACAGGGTTGAAAACCATGACAGTACGATGTACGATCATTTCCTACAACGTTCCTAAGAATTAATTTTTATGAAAAGCAATGCGCAGAAATAAATGTTCATACACATGATGCGGTTATAAAACAGAAATGATCCTAATATTATGCGCACGTGAACAAGCTTATCAACTCCACCCAGTGATATCCAAATATCCATATATGGTCAGGTTTTCTGATATTATCCCTGCAAAACCATTGTCACGTGATATAAAATTGATAACTAACCATTTTACATTTCTATTTTTCCTTTATGTTTTGATAGTTTAATGTTATAGATTCAGTAATTCATAGCTTAATATGTTACAATTATTTTAGTTCAATGGAGTTGTCATTGACAGCCATCAATACAAGCCTTCTGTTGTTAGCTCTTAAAATAGCTCTCAACTATTTAGCATTTCTGTATATCAATCATTGACTGTAGCCTATTAAATTGTGCATTGATTTTAAGCTATTTCTATTTAAGATATTGATTATTATTATTAGGCTATTCTATATTTCATAAAGGTTTGCAGAGTTTGCACACTTGATAATGTTAGCAGCAATCACCTGTTAACATTATCTGCAATCATAGGCGTGGGTTTCATTTCAACTTTGGCGGAGACACACTGCTGGTCCAATGAGTCTTGTGTAGTCAAACGTCTTGTGTAGTCTGGGGGCCAATTCATATGAAAATATTAGGGTGACACATCTCCCTGTCTACCTCCGTCCAGATTAATTGGACCAAATTAATTAATTCTTTGCTGAAATCATTGAAGAAATTGCATCTCAGGAGATATGTGCAAATACCTACATTGCTGCCTAAAGTTTTGCCACAGGGTGGCAGAGAGTACTCTGCACTACCAGATAAGAGTTTATCTCAGTCAATATTCTCTGAGAATATCAATATGTTTTTGGGCGTGTCATCAATGTTAGTATTCTTTTATATTGTATATATTGCTCTTTGCTTGCACTTTCAAAGGGCATATGCACCACAGATTTACATTGTCTACAGTAGCAAGCATACTTTTATTTTCATATTTGCTCAAGTCAAAGAATAACTATTGCTCATTTATATTGTGTATATTGTTCTTTGCTATTTCAAAAGGCATATGCAGGGCATCTATATACCTAAATAGAACAATGATGATTATTTGTTACAATTGAGTCTCAGTCTGCTTTCAAATAGGCTTAAGTGCTGCTTTTGCAATGTGGGAGAATAGTGTCTCTATTTTAAGATTATCTCACTTCAGAGAGATAAAAAGCTGTTTTGGAAAATTCTCTCCAACAAGGGAGGGTACTATCCTCCACACCCCATTTGTGTCCCCAATCCTCACTAGTGTCCACTGATTCTAACTTTGATTGGAACAAGGAGCTTTTTGGGTTTGGTGTTGGAAGACGCTTTGTTGAAAAGAACTTCATGCCTACGGAGAAATATGGTGTGGTTCTGGGGTTGTTTTGCATCTACTTGTCCTGGGGCTTGTTAAGGTGAATGTAAGTACCAAGACATTTTGACCAAAACCTGGTTCTCTCTGCCAGGAAGCTCAACTTTGCATACCTCAAAATCAAACAAGAAATGGTTAACTAAGCACAAAAAGACTGCTTTGCAGTGGCCAGCTTAATCCCCAGACTTGAACCTGATTGAAAATTTGTGGTTTGAATTGAAAAGGGCAGTCCACAAGCAAAGACAGAAGGATCTGAATGATCTTGAAAGAATGGTAAGATGATAAAAATTGAGGGATACAAATAGGATTAAATAAAGCTAAATGTCCACAGAGTCTGTATGAACAACGTGAAGAACCAAATAAAAAAGTATAAGGCCTGGGGGTCAGTCTGAATGCATACGCAAATAAAAATATCACCGATTCAATCTTCACAGTAAATGTTTTCTTTGTACACTGCAAGCAGCAAAAACATTGAGCGCTTCTGTCCTGAGCTGAGTTTCAGTCACGCAACCGAATGTGAAGAATGGCATTTTAATGGGCGTTGACAAGAACTACGCAAACATGGCGGCGTGATGCGCAAACAGTGCCTCGGCGGAGACAGTGGGCAGCAGAGTGCAGCCCCGAATCTCAGGGCTGCATGGCTGGTACTGAGTACATGGCCCAGGCGGTGGGATCCCACAGGCTCTGACAGTGCACTTTGAATGGGGAATCAGTTCTGCAGCTTCTAGCGAGCACTAGTACTAAAAAACTGCCAATTTGACAACAAAAAGACAAACGGGCGACCCTCACACGCAAAACCCCACTTCACACTGATACAGCACTGCTGTCAACTAAGGGCGCCTACAGACAGGAAGAATAGATGCGGTAGAACAAACTTGCCACATAAGTTTGTTGGGGTACAATGACCAGGCAGCTCAGAGAGTGGCGTAAAGCTAGAGCGCTAGCTAGCATTTGTTATATTTCCTTCGCCGAATAGCCCACCAACCTCAGGGGATTTGTTGCACATGGAGAAAATTACAGTGGTGCTAAAAAAGCTGAAAAATTTCTGTTGGCAGCAGAGTGGCTCTTGCCGGACTGCCATGTGGTCAACTCTGATGTATGGCACCAGATAGCCTCCACTGAAAACCATTATGGTATTTCCACATTATGGTGCCATGTGAAAATCTGGCTATCAGGCCCCTGGGTAAAATCAAGGGGTGACAAGGAAGTGTAAGAGCGAAATGACTCTATGGGTAGAGGTAAAAAGAACAGACAGCTAGATCTGTTATAGTTAGCAGAACAATCAAAATGGTGGTGATGGAGGTTGCTTGACAATTGGCTCAGAGACATAATTCATACAAAGACGAGGAGAGCAGACTGTATTAGGTGAAACAAAGATGTCTAATTGAAACCATTGACAAAACAGTGGATTCTATTGTATTCCCTGTGCTACATATTAATTAACAAATGAAATAAATGTCTTTGTTTCACCTCATACAGGTTGCTTGTCTCACTTTTGTATAGGCACTGGTTACAGTGCCTATACACTGGTATTTTTCTTCCATGCTTTGAGGTGGGCTCTATTTTCCGGCTGGCGCATGGTGGGTGGCGAGCCAGCGCATTGGCAAAGTGACATTTTCGGAATGTATTTTCGCGCTCCTGAGCCTGTTTGACTCGCCGTGCACCGACGTGGGCGGAGAGTTGCTGGTGGAGGTGTGTCAGTCCAGATCAAGCAGCGAACGTGCAAATTTGGGGCTCTATTTTCTGGCCATTGGTGAGCCATCACTGGTGAAGTTCAAATTTCATCACGGATGTGCACGCATCTGAGCCCGTTTGGTAATTTTGTGACTCGCCATGCGCTGAAGTGGGAGGGAAGCCACTGTTTGGGGGTGTGTCCGTCAAAGGGAGCAGCCCAGTTAAATTTTAGTGCAGCGGAATGCAATTTTGGGGTAAGATTTGGCGGGAGAACTGCCCGCTAGGTGAGACCACGTTTACAGCGCATATGCGGTCCAATCTAACTTTGAAATAAATCCCTGAAGCAGGAAAAATTTATATTTAGCATTTATTGTTCATTGTCTTTTTTTATGTTAGGCTAATCCCTGTATTTATTTATTTTTTGTATTTTTTAATTGTTTATTGTTGTTATTTTATGCACTGTGGTCCCAGGGGCACTGTACTCTTTCAAATGGGTGTGTTCTGCTATTGTTTCTCATGAAACCACGTGATGCGGGATAGCCCGACATGGTCAAAACGATGCTGCCTTCAAGTGCTCCTCAGAAGCTCCTATTTCCCAGTTTCCAAATCGTAAATACGATGTTGACGAATTCACATGCTCCGAAATCGGAATTAGGCTACCAGCAAACATGGAGGTCTAGAAAGTAGGCTAAATGTTTCTTTTGATCTTTTACCGGAAAAAAACACAAGGAGAGCTGCTATCACTTTCTGCATGAGAAAGAAGAGGAAAGGAAACATATGAGGAGAGCAATTTATCATATATTAAAGTATATTTTAATAAATAGTTGCTGTGTGTGCATGACCATCAATATGATAATATGCTGCCTGGTTGCATTGTCATACATGAATCTATCACATTTTCTGGAATTTCGATTTTGCTACTGGGAAATAGGAGATTCCGAGGAGCACTTGAAGGATTAGGGTCCTGTGTTAATTGTGTATTATTTTCTGTTACTTTATTATTTTTCATATTCATTCCCATAGCCCTGGTTCCTGTACTATTTACATTTCCCTCTGATCCCCTCTGTCTGTGTGCTGTGTTCCGAGTTGTCACTCCCCTGTATCGTGCTGGCACTATTCGGGTGATTTCGGAAGTATTCGGGATTTCTGCCTTCCTTCGTGTCTCGTATTCTTTCTTCAGTCTTTTTATATTAAACTGTAGATAATACTAACAATTACTTATTGCACTTGTGGTTATCTAGTTTAGATTACACTTACTAAATCTACTAATGTATATGTGTTACTAAACTAAACCACCCCCACCCCTCCAGTTGGTGCTCCTGCTGCTCTATTACACTTCCCCTAACTGTTTTCTCTCTCTCTTTTTTTTACATTCTGCCGGCGGGGCTTATGCCCCGCATCTCGAGAGTTGCTGTCCGGCTTCCTGTCCGTTGCCGCTTGCCCCTCCCCTCCTTACCACCGCTGCCAGCTGCTCCCGCCGCCATCGGTGCCCGGTTCCCCACCATCACTGCCACCACATCTGGACTGTCATCTAGCTGCTGCAAATTATATTATCATGGACATTGGCTGTTTTGACCATGTTGGTCCTTAAGCCCTAGACCCTGAGCCGACCAGAGGAGGATGGGTTCCCCCATTGAGTCTGGTTCCTTCCAAGGTTTCTTCCTAGTTACACCAGGGAGTTTTTTCTTGCCACTGTTGCCTTTGGCTTGCTCTTGTGGGGAGTTTAGGCTGGGTTTTGCTGTTTTGCTGTGAAGTGCATTGTGACAACTTGTTGTGAAATGCGCTATATAAATAAATATTGATTGATTGATTGATTAACCCCCGTATTTGAGTTATTTACTAATTGATACTAACATATCTTCTACGCTTTAACATTCCATTCTCGTGTGCTCTACCTGACTCCTGCTGCCTTCGCATATTGACTGCACCTGTCTCTAACCTGTAACTCCGCCTACCGATCTGAGCACGAGTCTGCCTCTGATCCAGGCTGTGTTGTCTTCAATGTGTTTTCGTGAATCTGGTCCACGTCTTTGTTACTTCCCCATTATTGCATTATCTATTCCCATTGTTATCACCTTTGTCTTGTTTGTAACCCCGCCCTCTCTCACACCTGGACCTCCTTGTCTTATCCTTCCCCAGTGTTTATATACCCTCAGTGTGCAGTCATTTGTTGTCAGAATGTTGATCAATTTCATTGTGCCGATTATTTGTAAGCCTTTGTTATTTGAGATTCCTGAGACACCCTTTCGTACGACTTCGAGCCTGCCTTTTCCTTCTGTTTTGTTTGCCGTGTTTTTCTGGTTTTTTGACTATTCTTTTGGATTTTGATTTTGTACTGTCTCTATCTCTGATTACCTGGCTTCTGAACTCGGACTGAATAAACAACGTTTTTTGCCTGCTACTTGTGGTCTGCGTTTGGGTCCTTATCAGAACTTAACATAGAGAGGTAAAAGTTCAGTGGTGAAACGTCACAACTCGGGTAGCAAAATTATCTGTGACTTTCCCACTTGTAATTGACCTATCACTAAGTCCCGCCCCTCTTGGTTAATGTTCCAAAGTTGGACTAGCTTTACGTTTTGAACGTTCCATCCCATAGGGAACTATTCAATCTAAGCTGAAACTCAAACTCCTCTAGCTTTTATACCTATTGATCAACTAATAAACAAAATGGCCAAGACTAATCAGGAGATCCTCGGTTATGCCACCCTGGGTGCTTTCTTTGATCACTACATGAGAACTACGTAGAAACGACATTCAAGCATCTGGCTCTGAAAAGTGTCCTTCCTTGCTGCATCCTCCAGCTCAAGTGAGAGCGAGCCCTAACGTTCATAACACTATTAAACATCTGATTCTCCGGTAGTTTCTATTTTCTAAACTGATATAACATCAAGTTTAATGGAAAGACTTCACTGTAGGCTTCATTGACTGTCACTGCGAAGACTTGCAGAAGTAGCCGTAGCTGTTACTATAGTAGCTATATTGTAGGCTACAGTAGGTTAGGATTTCAAGTCAGAACTTGAAAACAATTGTAAACAATGACCACGGTGGCTCTTTCCGAGATACTCGGGTAACGTTAATTTTGGAAAAACGAGAGCAATTTCCTCAAAGCAGACATAAAGGTTTGAAATATGGAATTGAGCGGTATGTGCAAGAAATAAGTGTGTAAAAATGAAAACGTGATTAGACTCGAGGTCAATTAAAGTCTACCGCTGGAGAAACTGCACCAGCTAATTACCGATGTTGCTGATAAACAACACCATCGAGGAGTAGTGTTGTTTCTGCACTGCAGGTAAGATTAGGCTAATGAACTAACCTAGTTATCATTTACATTATGAATATAAACACCCCAAAGCCAGTGACCTGAAACTGTCATGTTAAGATGCCAGGATGAGCTAGTGTGCCAAGAAGGGTGAATGTGGACATATGCAGTGAAAGGAGAAGGATTCTTCTCACAGAGATTTTCATCAAAGAAATTTCCGGAGGTCAGGTGCCATGCAATAAAACAGGTCCATTTAACAAAAAGGTAGATTCCATTTCGCAAAATAATCTAATCGAATTGGCTAGATTTGCTAGAAACCAATGTGTAATGGTGGCGTGACATGTGAGGTAAGAGGGGCAAAACGCAGCAAGGGGATTCATTAAGCACAAGGCCACTAAGACGGGAAACCCCGTAATTAAGGGAAGGAGACAAGACAGGGAACACACGTAACAAAACTACTAACCGGCTCACTGTCACACGCCAATGAGTAGAAGCGCAAACGCCAGGTTTCTCAGTAAGAAAACCAAACAAGGCTAATGGAACAAAGCACTGGGCTCCCTTACTTCTACGAGCAAAGTGACTAAAGAAAGAGCCAGAAATAATAAATGCCCTGCCTCGGTAACGAGACGCATAAGAACAGGCGAGTAGCATAATGGCACAAATAACACACACCAAACGTACCGAAGCTACTAACCGGCTCACTGTCACACGCCAATGAGTAGAAGCGCAAACGTCAGGTTCCTCAGTAAGAAAACCAAACAAGGCTAATGGAACAAAGCACTGGGCTCCCTTACTTCTACGAGCTAATTGACTAAAGAAAAAGCCAGAAATACTAAACGCCCTGCCTTGGCAACGAGACGCATAAGAACAGGCGAGTAGCATAATGGCACAAATAAAACACACAGCCAACAAACACTGCAAAATAATATGAGATAGTATACGAGGAGGCGAAAGGAACAGAGATCTAACGTTCCAAGGCTACTCTCAGACTCGCACTCACACACAAACATGTCCACAACATCGCCCAGTCTCCCAATAGGAAGACATGTACCGAAGGACGAAACAGAACTACAGTTCCGAACAAAATCGCCAAAGCTCCATATACGGAGACAGGTACCGAATAGGATGAACAGGACAGCTGCACCAGACATTTACCGGTTAAATGACTAACGCGAGATTAGTAGAAAATAAACGCCCTGCCTCACAGTAAAGAGGAATGTAATGAGGCGACAGGAACAAAGATCCAACGTTCCACGGCTACTTCCATAAGCTTGTAGTCACATGCAGAAAACATAAAGGGGGGTAAACGCCCGATCTCCCAGGAGAGAGAAACATTTTACAGGCGAGCTGCCGGTAAACCGCTGTCCCATACCTTTACTAGCAAAATGACTAACACAAGCTTAGTAGAAAATACATGCCCTAGCCTCTCAGTAAAGGGGAATGTAATGAGGAGGTGAAAGGAACAGAGAGCTAACGTTCCAAGGCTACTTTCAGAGACTCGCAGTCATACGCTAACATGTCCACAACATCGCCCGGTCTCCCTATAGGAAGACATGTACAGAAGGACGAAACAGAACTACAGTTCCGAACAAAATCGCCAAAGCTCCATGTACGGAGACAGGTACCGAAGGACGAACAGGACAGCTGCACCGGACATTTACCGGCTAAATGACTAACGCAAGTTTAGTAGAAAATACACGCCCTGCCTCTCAGAATAAATAAAGCCCTACCTGTCAGTACAATAAAAATGCCCGGTCTCTTAGTAAGAAATGACTATACAAATACACCCACAAACAAACAGACTCCTCTCACTTTCATGGAAGAAAGCAGACAGAGAGAGGAGGAAGAGACAGAAAAGGCAAAAGGTCTAGGCAAGGAAAGAAAGGAAAGACCAGGAAGCGGAGACAGAAAAGAGCCAGGGGGGAAGAGTCCTAATATATCCACAAAGGCAAGTCCCGCATTACTCCAATATAACCCACTGGAGCAAAAGGGTCTCCTTAAAAAAAAACAAGACCTAATCGTATTGGCTAAGCAATGAAAGGGCAAAATAATACCACACACAAAACAGAGCAAATAATGCCAGACAATACAAATTAATATCAAAGCCCAGAACGGAGGAAAACATGGGCTTAAATTGCTCCAAGGTAACCACGCACAGGTGTGATGCTGAGAGAAGCTCCGCAATCAAGAAGGGGCGGAGCAAACATCCATTAAAGGGCAGCACCCTCGGGTGGCTACCAAGGAAACCGACCGCAAGGGGAAAAGGGTCAAAAACCATGACACAATGTGAATTAAATAGTTACCATTTTGACAGCGCTCAGCAGTTTAAATAGGAAGTGAATGCAAGTTCTATTTATTTTCAGTTCTTTCAGTCTAACTGTCATAATGGTGTATGTTAACGGGGCAGTTCCCCCAAACATTAAATTTTCATATCTTTCTACATATCCAGTGTGCTATCTATCCATCCAGGTAGTTTCGCTGAGAACTCACTAGTTTTGTAGATATCCATTGCAGCTCACTGTGATATCATCTTGATAGAACGGACCTCAACAGGTCTACAGTTGGTGGTGCTCAAAGCGCCAAAAATGTACATTCAATATATACTTCATGAGTATTGAAAGATATTGCAAACATATAGAAATGGGATCAAATGTGTCAAAGTCAGAAATTCCACAGGCAGAAATGTATGCCAGCATACTGTATGCGTCATGAAAATTTATTTCTTTATCCAAGATTAGGTGAAATTTGTTTTCAGCATAAAGTAGATGCAAGCATTATAAGTTATCTTAACCTGCTCTCTTAATATGCCCAAGTTACCAATACATTTTACTAGAATTTTTTTTATGTAAGTCATACATTGCTAGAAAGTTTTTACCTTTCTAGCAATTAAATATTACTTACATAACCCACAGTAGGCCCACACCTACAAAAAAAGCGTATTTGAGATCCTGCCAATTCCGAAATGTGTTATTGCACCAACGTTACTTGAGTGCATGTTGGGATTGCATTTGTGCACACAGTTACTCTGTTTTTGTTCATGTGAGTTTAACTGAGGTGGAAAAAATAGAGTGAAAGACAAAGAGAGAGGGTTTATGTTTATATCTGCATGTGCTTGCATATGTGTGTGTCTGTCTGCCTTTCTGTGTGTGCACGTGCATGTATGTCCTATGGATCTACAGTATGTATGTGGCTGTGTTGCAATTTGTGAGTGTACGTTTATGTATGTTTTACTGTCATGCTTTTCAAACCTCCCTCTTTAGTGGTGTGTTGGGGAATGGTGTTGCCATGGAGAACATGAGAGAAATATAGAGAAAAAAAGGAGGAGAGAGGAATGAGCTAATAAAGTTATGTACTGTTCACGACAGGTGCTGGAGAAGGAGATGGATGTTTCTCATTGCTATTCTCTTTGTTGTATCTCACTGTCACTATGTTCTCCTGACTGTCTGAACGGCATTGCTGTTCTGCCTTTTTACTAGTCCTAATAATCACTATGTTGTTAATTGCTGTTCCTCAACATCACTGTGCTGTTCCACATTGTAACTGTACTGTTCCTCATCACCGCTGTGTTGTGCCTCATCACTGTGCTATTCCTCAACATGTCTGTTAGGGGTGCAACGAATATTCGACGTCGTCAACGAAAATCGATGACCAAATTAGTTTAATCGATGACCAAATTTAATTGTCGATTAGTTGGTGACGTCATCGCGTGTGTTTTTCACGCTGTGGAGCTGAATTAAACCTGTTTTTTTTTCCGGAGCTGATGATGGAAGTAACTAAGGAGTGAGACATCTTGCTTCCTTCTCATCTTTGTTGAGAGGTGCACATGCGCATTTCACCCTTAACTCGGCCAAAAAGGCTGTGAACTGCAACATTTGCAAAGCTGACCTTGCCTGGCATGGGAGCACATCAGTTTTGCTGGAGCTTCTGAAGAGGAGGCACGTTCTGGATGATGAAGACTCGTCTCGGTAAGCTAGTTAGCTTGTTAGCTGGCTAGCTACAGTAGCTAATGTTAATGTTAAAAGCCATGTTACTTCACGTTATGAGCTGTAACGTTTTCTATTTTGAAACATTTTCTCATGATCAATGAATTGTTAATGGCGTTGAACATACAGTATCAAATAATAACCTATTATTCACAACAATCCAGTTCACATTCCAAATGTGCCCTTAACTTTACAATCTTAAACGTTGCATCATTGGCATCAAGGCAACGTTTACGGAGAATGTGTTGCTGTCGAGTGCACAAGTTTAGAGAACACCGGGAATTTGATACTTTCTAAATGGCAATCAATTCTACTGTCTATGCGTGCGTGCCCAATGTGCGTTGCATTCAAAATTATTTGAACGATTTATGGGTTTGTTTGATCTCTTTCGAACTTGACTTTTGGAAAAAGTGACAGCCCTAATAATAATCACATCTCCATTTATCGTGAAACTGGACATATAGAGGGGCGATATTTATTTAGAACGCATTTCAATATCTACACAGGATTCTAGAATCAAGAACATGATGCGGGAAGCCTCAAGTTCTTCCGCTCCTCCGATAGCCATGACTGTCACTGCGCTTTTTTTCTTTTTTCTTCTTCACTTTTTCAATATGCCCCGTTCACGTCACACAACTGCTTTTTTTGAATAATCAAATCACTGCAACTTTGCATCGAGATTTAGGGAATTATGACTTTAAAAAGTAACAGCGGCAGTAAAACTGTATCAGATCAAAAACGTCTACGACGTACAAAAAGCCAAGTTACTCACGCATACCCTACATAGCGCTGTCTATAAGTTCTTAATTCCAACTTGCAAAAACTAGGCCTGCCTTTAAAAGTCTTGATATCAAAATGTGGCCAAGTTACAACTAACAATATTGCCTATCGTAGCTCACACTAAATAAACTAGCTTGATTCCAAAGCAATGCTATCCAAACTTTGCTAAATTATTTAATGCAACTTGGCCCTGTGTTTCTTCATCTTTGCATGTGAAGAGATTGTGCCTCATGGAACACCATATGATTTCAATTAATGTTTTTAACAGTTGATGAATAATTACACTCCAGAAAGGATGGTTGTACTTTGTTGGCAAGTTTACTTTAGAAAAAGTACAGGTTTTAAAATGTTAACTGCTCCTACAGAATTCTTTACAATTCACAAACAGACATTTATATGAAGAAACATCATGTACAATAGAGAAAGAGGTGATGAATAAATAAATGCAGGTAAAAATGAGTAATATTTTTACCTAGAAAATAGCGTACACATAGCATTTTTACAAACGTATCCAGACATGTTTGTGGGTCAGATGGTGGCAAATAAGTAATAGTACCAATTTTCTTAACATAATAGTATTTATGATATTTGCAAACAGAATTTTGTGAACACAAGGATATCTATGCTCTGTAGGACCACACAGGTTTTGATAGAAATCCAAATAAATCATTAAATACATAATAATAATAATAATAATAATAATAAATTTTATTCATTCTGTGCTTTTCATAGACCCAAAGCAGTGGATGCAGACAATTGTTCAAACATGCCCTATAGTGTAGTAATTTTTCTGTTTAATTTCTAAGTGCAACACATCTGAATCAGAGTATTTCCACTATAAATTATTTTCATTTTGCAGTTTGATGTGGCACATACAGTTTCATTGACCACATTCTCTTCACATGCAAAGATGAAGAAACACAGGGCCAAGTTGCAATAAATAATTTAGCAAAGTTTGGATAGCATTGCTTTGGAATAGAGCTAGTTTATTTAGTGTGAGCTACGATAGGCAATATTGTTAGTTGTAACTTGGCCACATTCTGATATCAAAACTTTTAAAGGCAGGCCTAGTTTTTGCAAGTTGGAATTAAGGACTTATAGACAGCGCTATGTAGGGTATGCGTGAGTAACTTGGCTTTTTTTTTTCATCGTAGATGTTTTTGATCTGATATCACTTATTTTTTATAGCTAACTAATGATGAATAATGCATGAAGATAAACACGGAGAGAGACATGCATTCCAAAGAAATGTATGCAGACATTCGCGTAACCATAACGCCCTCTATTGACAAGAATGAGAACAGTTATCCTATTACAGACAGCACACAATTACATTAAATGAGTTTGTACATGAGCAGTATTAAATGTGTAATGAAATACAATGAACAGCACCACCTGAGCTATGGATCATGAAGAAGCATGTAAATTAATGAACCAAGTCTATATGGAGACATGCACGCACAATGGGCTAGACGCAAACACATTCTAGCTGAAAGACATGCAGCCAAAATAGCTAGTACAGCCTAAATAGTTTGCATCAGTAAAATATGGAAATACAGTTTTCAAATAGGGCTATTAGTATTCTATGAAATACATTTAACTTTAGGCTATTCAACACTGGATTGCCGGATGCGTAACTCCAACCTTCCATGTGTGGGCTACGAGCTAGTGAGCGAGCTAGTGAGTTCATAAACACAGCAGAGTTTTTTTTCCGGTAGTGTAGAACGTTACCTGTGGGAAATGTTTTGGTACTGGACAGCTAGGTTTAGTTTAGTTTTCTGTAGTGCAATGAATGTAGGCTATAATGCATGTTGATTCGCTTCGTAGTAGCTTGTATCTGCTTCCTGACGAGAAGCAGGAAGTAACATTGGCGAACAAGCTTAATTGGACAACGCATATTTCCCAGAAATCTTAGCCAGAAAGAAAACAATAGATACTACTAAGAAAGTACATACCAGAGATTATTCTTCTTCTTATTATTATAATAATTAAAAGTGTTTGCAGTAAGCTACATTATCAGCAAGGTAGCGTAGACTAGAGCCACATTCGGAGGCTATTGTTTATTTTTGTTGAAAAAGTGACTAACCATGAATAAGATATGTTTGGGGAATTGGCGGTTTATAAATCCGATCTCTTAAAGGCTTGCAGCCTAGGCTATCATTAAAAGAGGCTATCATCAATTCTTAATGTAGGCTATTATTGTAAATTCTTAATTTTCCTAGTAGTTAATTTTATGGTGACCTTGTGTTATGTGTGAAAAGGACAAAGTGAACAGAGCTGAAGTGAAGAAATTAATGAATAAAGAAATGTTGGCCTAGGCAAGGGTACGTTGAGGTTCGGTTTCCACAGTCAATCAGTCATGACCACAAGAGCAGAGCGTAACACCCTCCCCAAACCAGACAAGAGCGAGCGTCCGGTTTGGGGAGGGTGTGATATAGTACAAGTGAAATACAAGTGAAACATTGAACAGTTAATATTGGAAACCTCTTTTGCCTTTGCAATAAAAATATGTTAATGTGTTAATGTGAAAATAATAACGGTCTAAGAAATGAAAAGTACTTAACAGTTGCACATTGTTTTTGTGGAAAACAAGCATGTGCACTGCTGGGCTCAAACCCACAATCCACTGTGTGAGAGACTGCAGTTCTAACCACTAGGCCACAGAAGCTTCTTGGAAAGCATGAAGCCATTAGCTACATTAACATTAAAAAACATTAGTATGAAGTGTTTTTATTGGACAATAAGCTTGATGAGCAGGTATACAGACCATACCCTCAAAGAATAATTCTCCCCATTGGATAACATTGCGACGGAGGCAGGCAGTTTGGCAGGAAAAATGGGAAGAAGAAGAAGCGGAAGAGGAAGGAGAAAAACGGCAAAATAACCCATGTTTGGGGCTTTATTGTGTTGATATGTGAAGTTGTATCATCATCAGTGCTGTACCTTATAATCAATGTGCTGTTTCATATTATCACAGTGCTGTACCTCATTACCACTGTGCTGTTTCTTACTGTCCAACCCACTTTCATTGTGCTAAACCCCAGTGTCACTTGAGAAGGGCACCATTGCAATACATAGCAGTAAATCCCTGCTATACAAGCTTGCTGTCAGTAAAAGTCTACCGTCCTTCGACAAAAACAAATAATTCACTGGACTATTTACTTAAATGTTTCATTTAAAAAAAAATGAGGCAAGCATTCAGGGAGAATTTTGTGGCCTCATACTCCATCTGAACTCCAAATTGATTATTTTAACATGCCTTCCTTGATTTAAATGAACATGAGTGATCAAGTGTCTTCCAGAGCCCAGCTGCTGATTAATCACAGTGTCTGAATCTTATTTGAGTCCATGAATAGTGCAATGTGAAATGAATGAGCGAACATTTACAGCCATACAACTATGACCCACACATCCTTCTGTACAGAATATCTCATCATTACAGAACATATTTTAACAGGAAATTGTAGTGGATGGAATTCTCTCAAACAACTTCTGTGGTAAACAGGTATTCCACAGGTAAACAGGTGATGCCATCATGACTCTATATAAAAGGATATCAAAAGACTCCTGATATCTTATTTCCAGGTACTCTTAGAAGCGATACTATAACCTCTGCATTTGAATGTATCTCTATGGGAATTGGGGGGTGGGACTAGATTTAGCTTGAACTTCACCCCTAGTGGTTGAGACGCATGCGTCTCAATTACAGTATTCATGTTCATCTGAAAATATAAACTACAGCTTTAAGAAAACCCTGTAAATTTTGACGCAGTATTTTTAAAAAGGGTAGCCTCTTGCGAAAACCTCAGCTTCTCCAGTTACACTGCAGTGCAATAAATTAGGGGCATTATTAATAGCCCAAAGCACTTACGACCCTCCTCTGGCTACAGCCACAGACTGTAAAATGCATAAAATGCACCGTTTATACACGCTAAGAAAATCATGTTCACGTATAGAAACAATAATATTTTTTAAAAACGTTGTACAAATGAGCAATCGCCGTTTTCCCTTGCTTACTGTACTATATACAGTACCTGATGCACTTTCGGTTTAGAAGACACCTAATTTTTTTCTCCAAAATCTCTCGTATAAATATGTTTAAGAAACCAAGTACTTACCAGTATATTCAGCTACAGCTGTTTTGTGATGAACCCTGAAGAGTTTATCTTGTCATATTTCGCCAAAGTCCCGTACAGTCGACATTTCCACAGCAACCACCCCTCGCACTTAGGGCTGAAATACGTTGCTGTACTTGTGTGAATACACATGCGCTTTCGTACGTTCTTTTTAAAATGTATTTAAATACATTAGGCGGCGTATGTTATGGTTATTATATATATACTGTATGTGACTATTCTGAAATAAATGTATTCTGTAGCAAATTTCTGAATGATACAGCTTCTTCTTCAGTTCGAACTTAAAACCATGGATGTGCAGGGAATATTTTTTTAGATATTGACATTTAAATAAAACTAGTAGAAACCAGGAGGAAATTGCCTCTGAAGGGCCAAAGTAAATAGGGTTAAATTACACTGGAACAGTGTGGAACACATGGTTGGCTAAATGGCTCTAAGTCATCAAGGGTCTGACGTATCAAACAAGCCTTAAACCATCACTCTGCTGCCAGAAATACAGTAGATATGGATGGATAACTTGAAGGGTTTTTTCTCCTGACTTATTTTTCCATAGAGTTCAATAGGAAAATTTAAAGTGATCCATCCATATCTACTGCATATCTGGCAGCAGAGTGATGGTTTGAGGCTCGTTTGATACCTCAGACCCTTGATGACTTACAGCCATTTAGCCAACCATGAGTTACATACTATTCCCGTGTAATTTACAGCTTAATCTAGTCCCACCCCCCAATTCCCATAGAGATACATTCAAATGCAGAGGTTATAGTATCGCTTCTAAGAGTACCTGGAAATAAGATATCAGGAGTCTTTTGATATCCTTTTATATAGAGTCATGATGGCATCACCTGTTTACCTGTGGAATACCTGTTTACCACAGAAGATGTTTGAGAGAATGGCAAGAATGTGCAAGGCCATTATCAAGGGTGGCTACTTTGAAGAATCTAAAATATATGACTTTTTTTTATTTGTTTAACACTTTTTTGGTCTTTGCATAATTAAATTTGTGTTCTCATAGTTTTGATGTCTTTACTATTCCAAAATTTGGAAAACAGTAAAAAATAATGGAAAACAACCTTCTATGAGTAGGTGTGTCCAAACTTTTGACTGGTACTGTATCTTGGTGGGTGGTAGACTGAATTTTCTTACATTTCCTTCTAAATGGAAAAATCCTATCCAAATGACCTTCAAAGAATGGTGGCTAATGTAGTCATTCCAAACACCCACTGATTGCATCTGTCAAATAAAAGGTTGAGCTGAAGTTCCAGACCAACCTGCTCATGACAGCAGTATAGTTATTTGCGATATATGTATTGGTGCCCCACAACTGAACCTGAATCGTTCATCTGCCATCCTGAGTGTTTTGCAAGCGTAGGATGAATCAGTGTTCAATTAACTTGAAACACACGCGAAACTAAACAAATCAGCCAAACTCCATCGCCTCAATGAATGGCTACTTCCTTTTAATCAATCACATTTCATACTGCATAATGGGTGCAAACATGCTCCGTGATGGAAGGTCAGATAATTCTTCCTGTTCCCTGGCCGTTAAGAGAGTCATATCTGAGCTGGGATTACATTGGGAAACCTGTGCTCAGATGAAAAGATGGCAGCTTTTAAAGAGTCCTGTTCACTTGTACTCAAGAAATGAGTGCTCGAGTAGAGAGTTGGCCGGACATATTTTCTTTCTTTATATGGAAAACACTAAGTATAAGGCATGTGAAAAGAAACACAATGTAAAAGTAGTCTTTTTGCACTAATTCTGCACAGTTTTGCTAGGAGTGCCAAAGCTGAGGTGTATGCTAGCTCCAATCTCAGCAATGACCACTGATAGCCTGCTGGGGCCAGGATTGCTTTCAGGTGGAACTAATGCAGCGGTAAAGTGAGGAACCATGGCCGGCTTTAACCGACCCTACCCCTGGCAGTACCAACATGCCAACCTGCTGCACACCATTAGTCAGTCAGGCAATGGCACAGCTGACACTGTTCATTACACAGGCCATACTCACTTTTCTTGATGCTGTATCAGAAAGTTTTGATTTAATGAATCAATGCGTTGCCGCCACAAAAGAGATGCAAATTTGAATGGGTGATCAACTTTAGCCTTTTTTGAAGTAAGTTCAGAGAGCCTGAGTGCAAGGTCAAGGCACTCATGTGGTCTGTGCAGATGTCCCGATGATTTCAGCGATTCACTTCGATACGATAGCGTCAATGTTTAGTTTAATTTTACACAAGATCCATTCCCCGACTGCATTACAAGGTTTTTGCATTGTTGCAGTAAGTGAATGCATTGTGGGAAATTGTGCTTTCAGGACTTTGCAATAAAAAATATCAATTCTTTTTATCGGCAAACTAATTCTTATATCGGCAAACAAATGGATATACTGTTACATTATACTACAACATGGAACAGTGGATACTAACTATGTCAGAAAACTTCATCTCAGCCAGGATATTATCATAACGTACTGTACAAATTAATTTGATATTCAATTTTTTGATGTTCCAGCATTTTCCTTTCATTATAAAACCTAAAAAAAGCATTGATATCCATTTCTCAGTAAAAACAAATTTAATTACACGATGGAAATCCTGCAGGGAAAAGACTTGAGTTGAATGGTGCTGTACCTGTGTGGAAGGATTTTTTATGTAAAATTTCCTCTACTGCAATGTATGTGTGTGAGATTGCGCAGTGTGTGTTAATGTTATAATGTTGTAATGGAGCTATAAATAGTGTGAGGTGTATATAATGCATGGTGAAGTAGAATGCATGGTCTGACTCTATTGATTGTAATGCTTTACATATTTCACTTGTGTGGCTGAGTGCTGTGTGTATGGTCATGAGTTATCTCTGTAGGAAACCCTGAAAACTGCTCAACTGTCCATGCGGTATAGGTATGGGGGCATGCCTAATGCTAATTAGTGACTTGGTCTGTGCGGTCCTGACGGTCTGTGCGTTTATCTTTGTGCGACTGCATGTTTAGGGGTATCGCCTCCAGAGGAATGCAAGCCACTCACCAGTTTGCGCTGGCACCAGCCGCAGACGCCGCAGAGAGCCACCAGCCACACGGCACAAACTGTCACTGCCAGAGAGACCAGGAACACACTGAGAGACAATGAGCCTGGAGAAACAAAGAGGGGGGGGGGGGGGCAGTAAGCTGACATTCTGCCACTCCAGACTGGCTGTCACGCCTGTACCCTCCTGTCACTGTGCTATATCCCAGTTATGCTGTAACCCAGTTGTACAATGCCCTCCGGTTATTGTACCGTATCGTCCTGGATCCATGTGTCTCAACTTTCCGAAATCCAAATGGGCGGTCTGCGCATTTCTATTGAAAAATATCCCAATTTTCCCAACTGTCGGTTTTTAAAAAAATGGCAGCTTCACTGCCTAAGTCAGAGAAGAGCAAACAGAGTTGATTTTGCTGAAATCCTTGAGATTTTTGGAGCTGGGCATGTGAGCATGAGATTGATCCACACTGTGATGGGGCTTTCACTCAGAAAGTGAATGAGCGCCAAAGGCCATTCTACTTTCCACTAGGACAAGCTCAAATATTTTTTACTTTGGCATGTCGCTGTGCTACAACTCCTTCAGTATTTTCTCTACTGAAAACAAGTCGCAAGAGACTCATTTGTCTCAGACCTGATGCATGAGACTTCAGGTCTATGTTCTCACTATGCTGTGTAACCCAATTTAGCAATACCTCACAGTCACTGTTCTACACTGCCTGGCCAAAAAAAAAGTCGCACACTCTAATATTTTGTTGGACCGCCTTTAGCTTTGATTACGGTGCGCATTCGTCGTGGAATTGTTTCGACAACCTTATGCAACATCACAACATTTATTTCCTGTACAGTCCAGAGTTGCATTCATTTTTGGCAGAGATCTTGTATTGGCGATGAACCACTCTGTAAAGTCTTCTCCAGCACATCCCAAAGACTTCCAATGGGGTTAAAGGGGACATGAAGCACTCAGTAAAGTGGCTCTGGTTCATTAGCTTTTTACCTTAAATTAGATATGACCGTGCGTTCAAGTCTCAAACCGACCCGTATTTACTGGAAAAATACGTTGAAAATCGCTTTTTTTCACTAGGGCACAGCCATCTTGGACCAACTGCGGTCGTGACATCACTAGGTTGGTTGGTCCTGCTGCTCAATGTATTCCTATGGGAAAATAGCTGACTTTCAGTGAGCTCAACGATGTATCGTGAGGAAAAAATAAAACAAAAAACACACAGACGGTCTTTTTCTATTGCCCCAAGATGCTCAAATGAGTATTACCGAACAAAACTTAATTTAAAACTTAATTTTCACGAACTGCAGTTGGTCCAAGATGGCTGCGCCCTAGTGGAAAAAAAGCGAATTTCAACTTCTTTTTCCAGCAAATACGGGTCGGTTTGAGATTTGAACGCACGGTCATATCTAATTTATGGTAAAAAGGTAACGAACCAGAGCCACTTTACCGAGTGCTTCATGTCCCCTTTAAGGTCAGGACTCTGGTGGCCAATTCATGTGTGAAAATGATTCATCATGCTCCCTGAACCACTCTTTCACAATTTGAGCCCGATGAATCTTGGCATTGTCATCCTGGAATATGCCCATTGATGGGATAACCTGGTCATTCAGTACATTCAGGTACTCAGCTGACTTAATTTTATTGCTGCATAATGTTGCTGAGCCTGGACCTGACCAATTGAAGCAACCCCAGATCTTAACACTGCCTGCAGGGGCTTGTACAGTGGGCACTATGCATGACGGGTGCAACGGCGACTTTTTTTTTTGGACAGGCAGTGTATAACCCAATTGCTCAATACCTCACAGTCACTCAGTACCTCTACTGTACACTGATACAACCACCAAGAAGAAAGGATGGAACTAATTTTAATAGGAAAGAAAGGGGTTTTTAAAAAGTCACTTGCAAAATGTTTTCCATGAAACTTTGAGCCTATTCGTAGCAGGAACAGCTGCGTTTACCTGACTTCATGGCTTCCAAAAATGAACACACATTTCATCTCGCCATTTAACAGACATTTATTCAGAGACTTACAGAGACTGCAACATGATTCCTGTAGCTATCCCCTTTCTTTTTCCTTGGAATAATGTTATAGTTATAGCTGTTTAGAGAGTTTATGGGGTTTACTCGATTTACTAAAGTTTTGTGTGTACAAAAGCATGTGCAAAACTGTTACCACCCGCAAAAAATCATCCGAGGTGATCAACTACCCAGCTAATTAAATCGCATTCTAGGAAGGTTCCCTTTATGTTATTAAGGTTGCTCAAAACGTTCCCTGGTTGATGCAATGTTGAGTTTTTTTCAGGTTCTAAGAACTTTCACACAACATTTCTGAAGAACGTCCCTTTAACATTCCAGAAACATTCTAGGAGCATTCCTCTTAGGTTCTAGGCACATTCTATGCAACATAAGGGTATCATTCTGGGAACCTTCCTCTTGTGCTCCACGAACAGTTTATATAACATCAGAGGAACATTCTAGGAGCATTCCATGTAACATCAAAGGGGAATATTCTCTGGGCATTCCATAAAACATCAGGTCAACATTCTATGTAACATGAGGGCATCGGTCTGGGAACCTTCCTCTTGCTCTCCACAAACAGTTTATATAACATCAGGGGAACATTCTAGGAGCATACCATGTAACATTCCGAGGGGAACATTCTCTGGGCATTTCATAAAACATCAGGTCAACATTCTATGTAACATGAGGGCATCGGTCTGGGAACCTTCCTCTTGCGCTCTACGAACAGCTTATATAACATCAGAGGAACATTCTAGGAGCATTACATGAAACATCAGATGACTGTTCTATGTAACATTAGGGTATCTTTCTGGGAACCTTCCTCTTTCGCTCTATGAACAGCTTATATAACATCAGGGGAACATTCTAAGAGCATTCCATGTAACATCAGAGGGAAACATGCTCTGAGCATTCCATAAAACATCAGGGCAACCTTCTATGTAACATGAGGGTATCGTTCTGTGAACCTTCCTCGTGCTCTCTACGAACAGTTTATATAACATCATGGGAGTATTCTAGGAGCATTTCATGAAACATCAGGGCAACGTTCTACATAACATGAGAATAACATTCTGGGGAGCTTTCCTCTTGTGTTCTACGAACAGTTTATGTAACATCAGGGGAGCATTCTAGGAGCATTCCATGAAACACCAGGGGGACATTCTATGTAACATGAGGGTAACGTTCTGGGAACCTTCCTCTGGCGTTCTAAGAGTATTCTATATAATATGAGGGGAACATTCTCTGGGCATTCCATACAACATCAGGGCATCGTTCTACATAACATGAGGGTAACGTACTGGGAACCTTCCTCTTGCGCTCTACAAACATTGTATATAACATCAGTGCAACATTCTAGGTGCATTCCATGTAACGTAGGGGGAATGTTCTGGGAACCTTCCTCTTGTGTTCTTCAAACATTCAATATGACGTTCCAGGAACGTGCCAGGAACATTCTATATAACATTAGGGGGACGCTCATTTAAAAGGTTTAAATGCAGGGTCTAAGGGCCTAACACAAGGGATCACCATCAGTATTTTTTTGCATTTTGGCTTCATTAGACAGTATTTAGTGATGACTGATAGGAAAGCAAGGTTGGGAACCATTGAGAATCACAGCAGAGATAGGCATAGGCTGAATGTAAGTCCACAGCTTTCAGGTTATGGTACACAGTGCAATGCAATGAGGGTTTAAGGACACACCAGGGGGAGTTCTCCAACAATTTCCATTCAACATTTACACTTACGTCGGAGTGGGGAAATCTAGGTTGAGAGACGTTTTGACATAAACAGACGCTAACCCTTATTAGCATTCACCTGAACGCTACACGCCAACCTTTCAACACAAAAATGTTCACTGGGTAACAGAAAAAAGCTATGGTTATTTAGTCTTCAAATGCCCATTTTGTAATCATATAACCTCAAGATCCGCGTATTTTGCTAGTGTACCTATTGACAAATGCAGACTTCCCCTGATAAATGTGAGAAATATCTGCATAACACCTTATTTACACATTTCCCAGAAAAGCTAGCCTATTTGTAAAATGTACTTTCATAGCCTACAAGAGTTGTCAAAATGTTGTCAGAGCTGATTATGATATAAGCTATGCATTAAATATCTAAGTGGAGGGTTAATAATGCTAGACTGCATGACATATGATAGCCTGTACAAATGTATTTCATAGATAACTGTGAGCAGTTATTGATCCAAACTTTAATAATAATAAATATAGAACGTCGCAGTTCAATATAGCCTCGCTATATGACTTGGTGCACATCTAATTCTATAGCCTATATTCTCTATATATAGCCTAACACTATATTCTCAGTCAAGCTGATCTCCTGGATAACGAAGCTATTTTTCCCCTGCTACGAGTAGGTTAACCCCAGTAAAATTGCATAGCCTAGTTTGAAACGTAGGCAACCAGTTGGTAAGAAAAACGGAGGTATCTAAACGTGTAAAAAGCCACGTGGAATAGACTACTGCAACTTGCTCTAAGAATTCCAGCTCATTTTGTAGGCTAATTATAATGGTTATATTTCTGCTGAATGCGATGTCCTGGAGTAAGAAACTGTGGGGGCTCTATCTTGGCGATCTTGGCGCTTGGTCTAAGTGCATGGCGTAAAGTCCATTTAGGGCGTGTCCAAGTCCACTTTTGCTATTTTAACGGTGTGTTTTTTGGGCGCTGTAGTGAGGTTTGTTCACTTTTATTCAGAATGAATTAAGTTCAACACTCAATTAGAATTCTATACGTCACTAGAGCCCAACTTAGTGAAATAACATAGACACGACAATGGGTTGGAAAAATGACATATGTTTTATTGGCTACAACTATGAATATGTGAATAATAGAAACAATAATTGATATAACATTCTATGACTTAATCTTAATCAGAGGAAATTATAATTATGCGCTATATATAGAAGCTAAAAGTTCTACCATTAACAAAGGTTAGTTTGTGTTATGGGTTAATGACATGCTAAACTATATTTTGTGGTTCGCTCGTTTTATCAGTCTCATACATATACAGTTTTAATGGTGTAAAACTATAAGATCAGGGAAATTGTTTATTCCCGACCGAAACGCGCATAGCAAAACAAAATAGAAACAACAGTAGGAACCAGCAGTAAAATGACCTCAACAGGGTATTACAGGTTTTAGCCTATCAATTGATGTCAGTGCTAAATAAAATGTGTTTCAATACGTAACGGTAACAAAGGGAGGCCAGTCCCGATTCTGTAAGTGCTGTCAGCTGGTCCAAGGTCCCGGCAGGTTCGTGGACACCTGGAGACTTCTTCTCCGAAGTCGGGGCGCGACAGGTTTCCAGTCAGGTCGACGTGGACGTGCACAGGTCTCCACTTGGGTTTGGCCGCAAGGGAGACAGTAGAGGAACAGTTTGAAGAAACGTGTCCTCAAAACAGCTGTTGAGAATAAACCAGCTTGGGTTATTCTGTGGACGGTGGCAGGCCAAATCTGTCTCGGTGATCAGGCGAGATGCGGGTTGGGAAACGCAGAAGTCCGTCAGGGTTTCAGTGGTGCATCTGGTAAGGGTAAGACTGTGTCTTTCCCATCAGAGCGGTCCGGGTGCTTCTGGTCGGGGTAAGGCTGCGCCTTTCCCATCAGAGCCGTCCGGGTGCGTCTGGTCGGGGTAAGGCTACGCCTTTCCCATCAGAGCAAAGTTGGTAAAGTTTCATGGGTTTTTATGCTCAAAAGTCACTGACAAGTCCGAACCCGTTCCTTTGATCCCAATTGGTAGATGGCTTTAGGGCACCCATGCATTTGATTGACTCATTTCCTTGGAACCATCAATAAACACAGATGGATCAGCCATTTCCAATCACCTCAGGGTGTGCGTGCATGTGTTAAATTGGGATCTCCCCTCTCCTTCTCTAAAGAGGGGGGTGTTCCTGCCCAACCCGCTGCCTGATTGATCAAGCAGTCTGTGTTCAACTCAGTCACATGAAGAACGGTACAGACACTCCATTGTGCCTCAGTCTGATCAGGAGTGTTAATTGTGAACGACTCCGCAGGGGGCCCAGTCTCATGATCAGAAAGCCAGAGTCCCAAAATGTCCCTGTGTAACCATTACATTCCCCCCCTTTTTTGAGGGTGATGAGGTAAGTCATTAGTCCTTGGAAACAAAGAAAGACGTTATACACAGTTCATGAGGACAACTTCATTATCCAGGTTCTTCGGCCAAATTGAACCGCATTATTTAACACTTTTGACATCAAGGGTCTAAATTAAAATAAACCATTATAGGTTGCTATATGGTATAACCAAACAAAACACATCAAGAAAACATCTCTGAGGAATAGAAAAACAAAATGACCCCCCTTTTTATTGGGGTTATTCAGCTTCAATATTGTGTGTGTCTAAGGTAGGCAGAGACCTACAGTATGGTTAACTAGTTTTGGCTGAACAGCCTTGAGAGTGATATAGCATCATTGCATGCACCTACATCTCTCTGCAGCTCTCTGATGTGCATGCGTTGCATCCACTTCTGCCACAGTGGCTTTCACATCATCTGCCTGTTTGGTCACCTGGACCTTTGATTTATCTCTATCCACTAACACTTCTGCTAGCTGTTCATTTCGAGAGACAATCATTTTATTAGCAGCGGTTAATTCTGCGGCTAACAGGCCACTGTTCTCAGCTCGCTGAGCCTCCAACATCGCAGCCAGTTTTGCACGCTCCAGCTTAAACTTCCTGGCTTTCTCAGACAGCTTCTGAGCCTTTTTCAGCTCTTTCAGGGATAATTCTAACTGTCTAGCCCAATTCAATGCCAAGCTAGAAATTAATTTAACAGCATTCACGCTCTTTGAAGGCTGTGATAACGCCTCTTGAGCCAGTCTAGCTGTTAGCTTTTCTATTGCTACAAAGCCTAATTTCGCTATGTCTTCCGCATAACCAGGGTTAGACTCACTCGCAAATTTTGTAACCAAAGTTTCGGCTTCAGGTAATTGAGCAGCCATATTCAACAGTAAGTGGACTGCTACTTATGAAGCAACACTTTAAATAGCGTGCTAGTTGTTCACAGTGGAACCAAAATCATAAACCACACAGCCCTTTAATGCAATCAAAATGCACTCTGAAAGAATTTAGTCAAGTTGCTTTAAACTATACACTGCCAAATTTGAAATGCCGTTCAAATGTATTTCAAAAAGTTGGCTTGTTTCAATCTATGACGTTATAAGGACAGAGGAAGTAAACATGTATACACATATTTTAGTCAGGAGAACCTGGTTTATTACCAGGCCGTTTAAGTCTTGACTATCCTCACATGGGGCACAAATTATGTAGTGAGGTTTGGTCACTTTTATTCAGAATTAATTAAGTTCAACACTCAATTAGAATTCTATACGTCAGTAGAGCCCAACTTAGTGAAATAATGTAGACACGACAATGGGTTGGAAAAATGACATGTTTTATTGGCTACAACTATGAATATGTGAATAATAGAAACAATGATTGATATAACATTCTATGACTTAATCTTAATCAGAGGAAATCATAATTATGCGCTATATATAGAAGCTAAAAGTTCTACCATTAACAAAAGTTAGTTGGTGTTATGGGTTAATGACATGCTAAACTATATTTTGTGGTTCGCTCGTTTTATCAGTCTCATACATATACAGTTTTAATGGTGTAAAACTATAAGGTCAGGGAAATTGTTTATTCCCGACCGAAACGCGCATAGCAAAACAAAATACAAACAACAGTAGGAACCAGCAGTAAAATGACCTCAACAGGGTATTACAGGTTTTAGCCTATCAATTGATGTCAGTGCTAAATAAAATGCGTTTCAATACTTAACGGTAACAAAGGGAGGCCAGTCCCGATTCCGTAAGTGATGTCAGCTCGTCAGCTGGTCCAAGGTCCCGGCAGGTGCGTGGACTCCTGGAGACTTCTTCTCTGAAGTCGGGTTGCGACAGGTTTCCAGTCAGGTCGACGTGGACGTGCACAGGTCTCCACTTGGGTCCGGCCGCAAGGGAGACAGTAGAGGAACAGTTTGAAGAAACGTGTCCTCAAAACAGCTGTTGAGAATAAACCAGCTTAGGTTATTCTGTGGACGGTGGCAGGCCAACTCTGTCTCGTGATCAGGCGAGATGCGGGTTGGGAAACGCCCAGTCCGTCAGGGTTTCAGTGGTGCACCTGGTAAGGGTAAGACTGCGACATTTCCCATCAGAGCGGTCCAGGTGCTTCTGGTCGGGGTAAGGCTACGCCTTTCCCATCAGAGCCGTCCGGGTGGGTCTGGTCGGGGTAAGGCTGTGCCTTTCCCATCAGAGCAAAGTTGGTAAAGTTTCATTGGTTTTTATGCTCAAAAGTCACTGACAAGTCCAGACCCGTTCCTTTGATCCCAATTGGTAAATGGCTTTAGGGGACCCATGCATTTGATTGACTCATTTCCTAGGAATCATCAATAAACACAGATGGATCAGCCATTTCCAATCACCTCAGGGTGTGCGTGCATGTGTTAAATTGGGATCTCCCCTCTCCTTCTCTAAAGAGGGGGGTGTTCCTGCCCAACCCGCTGCCTGATTGATCAAGCAGTCTGTGTTCAACTCAGTCACATGAAGAATGGTACAGACACTCCATTGTGCCTCAGTCTGATCAGGAGTGTTAATTGTGAACGACTCCACAGGGGGCCCAGTCTCATGATCAGAAAGCCAGAGTCTCAAAATGTCCCTGTGTAACCATTACAGCGCTAAGCACGGCGCAGCGTGCAAGTAGGCTGAACCTAGCCTCTTCATTAATTATAGGTGTGTCTTGGGCGTGACATGCAATAAACCAATCAAAATGTCATATCCCATTCCCTTTAAAAGCCTGCTTTTCCACCTTGGCGGATTTCTTATATGATGGTGAAACAGACATGCTCGTGCATGTTTAGTGCGATCAAGGAATAGGCTATATGGATCAATAGTAGCCTATGATAAATATTATTTGGACAAACCATTATGAGTTCCCGGTAATTCCCGACAGTGCTGTTATTTTACAAAATATATGCAGTTAAATTTAGTTAAAGGCACCGGCAACAGCTGAGAATGAGCTGCCAATGGCTTCCGTCTCACTTTAGAAGACGTCCAAATTAGCCTGCCTGTTTAACGAATTTCGTTTGATTATGCAATGAAGCAATGAACTCATGTTCGAGCTTCATCCGAAGTTCATTACCTGCATTCTAAGTTTGATTAATAAAATAAATAACGTTATTTTGCCTTAATGATGACAACAAATACAATAAAGCTGTCAGGTTGGCAACCCATAGGTTCATGCATATTTTCTCTTGTTTTATAATGTCCTGCTTATGGAAATGTGACCAACCTGTTTTACTGGTAGCGTAATGCTTTAAAACAATCCACTTTCCCAGGAAGACCGTTAAAAGTGCGATTTATAGCAGGGGAAACAGACCCGCTCCTGTAAAGCGCACATGCAGATAATGGTATTAAAATTAATTGTGAATTAATTGTAACGTGCTGCAAATTTGTTTTCGTTTCTAATTAGACGCTTAGTTCTCTTTAAAATCTTTTGTTCAGGTATGGAATAACAGGTTAAAACAGCGGGGTTTTAATAAGCTGCGGGTATGGAAACCTTGTCACTGTAATTAAAATAGAATATAGCCTATATTAATAAATTAATATTTATTTTGACACACGCCAATAACAGCTTGTTTAGCCTGATCTTCCAAGAAAATCTTTTTGATTTTGAGGTTATATGATTACAAAATAGGCATTTGAAAACTAAATAACCATTGTTTTTTTCTGTTACCCAGTGAGCATTTTTGTCGGCAGAACTACAATGGTGTCATCTGCATATACCTACTGAGCACAAACCTATATAAATGTTAAAATGTTGGTGAAATATGGAATACCATCCAAGCTCTCATTTGGCCATTTTTAGACTGGCTAAAATCTACAATATAAATGTGCACATTTTATGTTATAATTTTCATATGTGATTCAGTTGTAAATTCAAAGACAAACAATATGGATTAATTGTGGATGCATTTCTCAAAATGTCGTTGCTTTGGCAAGTGAAATCCGGCCGACACGTAGATGCAATTTCACTGCATGAAATGTATCACTTAAAATGTCAAAACATTTAGCCAATTTGTTGCGACAAGAAGCTTGGGCAAACAACATGGCACAAGTTTCTATCCTAGGCAGACAGAGTTTTTACCCAAAAATTATGTTGCACGAATTTCTGGTATGCACATGTGTGTGGACTTGTACATGAGATTCAACAACTTGCCTGTCCATGCTCGTTTGTGATATAATTCAGTAAAGTCTACAACACACAGGTATACATATGGCCTTGATGGCTCAGTGGATAAGCACTTGTCTTCAGATTTGAAGATTGTGAGCTCGATTTCTGCTTGCTGTGGTGTTTTTTTACATGAAAAAAATGGAAAATGGTAGAAATGTGGTCTAAACAAGAACTCTTGACAGAGGTCGACAAATAGATGTAGAAAAAAATTAACTTTGGAACCATTTCAAGAGGTCTTTTCACTCCCTGCAAGAGATGTTTATTTTATGGCTTTTAGCCTGAAAATTGCTCCTGGGCAAGGACAACGTGCACTAGTAGCTCAGCCAGGTAAATCGCATGTCATCCGCGATTCCTGTTTTCCACAACATGGGTTCAAATCCGGCTCAAGATAAACCTCAAAGGCCATTCTCTCTGATTTTCTAGTCTCTCATTGATTACTGTCCAATAAAGCCAAAATGCCACAAAAATATATTTAAATGGGACTACAAAACACCATCTACTCGGCAGCTGAAGAACAGGCCTAAGATCTAATAATATTTACACAATCAAGTTGTAGGAATGAGGACTTGAGAGGAACTCAACATTATGACATCCAAGTAACACATTGCAACGTTTGTGACATTTATGGGATGTTCCTGGAATGTTCTTCTGTTATCTTGGAGTAACATTCCCCTATACACCCCAGAATGTTCCCAAAATAACATTTTGTAATGACGTGGCAAGAATGTATGGGGAATGTTAGCAATGTACTCTGGGGTGTATATATAGGGGAATTGTACTCCAATATAACAAAATAACATTCCAGGAACATCCCATAAATGTCACAAATGTTGCAATGCATTCCCTGGATGTCATAATGTTGTGTTCCTCTCAAGTCCTCAGAACATTCCTTCAACTTGTTTGTGGAACTTCCCCTTCACATTACAGGAACATTCTATGAAACATTGAGGGAATGTTCTCATAATGTTAGTAGAAACGTTCCCTTTGGGTTTATCTAACGCTTGGATTTAACGTTCCCTTACTGTGACACTGGACTACATTGCTAACATTCCCCATACATTCTTGCCACGTCATTATAAAACGTTATTTTGGGAATATTCTGGGGTGTATATATAGGGGAATGTTACTCCAAGATAACAAAAGAACATTCCAGGAACATCCCATAAATGTCACAAACGTTGCAATGCATTCCCTGTATGTCATAATGTTGTGTTCCCCTCAAGTCCTCAGAACATTCCTTCAACTTGTTTGTGGAACTTCCCCTTCACATTACAGGAACATTCTATGAAACATTGAGGGAATGTTCTCATAATGTTAGTAGAAACGTTCCCTTTGGGTTTATCTAATGCTTGGATTTAACGTTCCCTTACTGTGACACCGGAGTACATTGCTAACATTCCCCATACATTCTTGCCATGTCATTACAAAACGTTATTTTGCGAATATTCTGGGGTGTATATATAGGGGAATGTTACTCCAAGATAAGAAAAGGACATTCCAGGAACATCCCATAAAAGTCACAAACGTTGCAATGTGTTACTTGGATGCAATGTGTTACTTGGATGTCATAATGTCTTAGGCCTGTTCTTCTGCTGCCCAGTAGATGGTGATATGTAGTCCCATTTAAATATATTTTTGTGGCATTTTGGCTTTATTGGACAATAATCGATGAGAGACTAGAAAATCAGAGGGAAAGTAAGAATGGCCTTTGAGGTTTATCTCGAGCCGGACTTGAACCCATGTTGTGGAAATCTAGAATTGCTGATGACATGCAATTTACCCGGTTGAGCTACTAGAGGACCTTGTCCTTCCCGGCGAGCATTTTTCAGGCTAAAAGCCCTAAAATAAACGTCTATTGCAGTCAGTGAACAGAACTCTTAAAATTGTTCCAAAGTAAATTTTTTTCTACATCTATTTGTCGACCTCTTTCAAGAGTTCTTGTTTAGACAACGTTTCAACCAAATGTTTTCATGTAAATAAACACCACAGCAAGTAGAAATCGAACGTACAATGCTCAAATCTGAAGACAAGTGCTTTTCCACTGAGCCATCGAGGCCACGTGTTTACCCGTGTGTTTTAGTGTTTAATGAATAATATCACAAACGAGCATGGACAGGCAAGTTGTTGACTCATGTACAAGTCCACACACATGCGCATAGCAGAAATTCGTACATTCGTACATCGTATTATTTTTGGGTAAAAACTCTGTCTGCCTAGGATAGAAACTTGTGCCATGTTGTTTGCCCAAGCTTCTTATCACAACAAATTGGCTAAATGTTTTGCCATTTTAAGTGATACACTTCATGTGGTGAAATTGCATCTACGGTTCTGCCGGATTTCGCTTGCAAAAGCAATGACATTTTGAGAAATGCATCCACATTAATCTATATTGTTTGTCTTTGAATTTACAACTGAATCACACATGAAAATTATAACATAAAATGTGCACATTTATATTGTAGATTTTAGCCAGTTTAAAAATGGCCAAATGAGAGCTTGGATGGTATTCCATATTTCACCAACATTTTAAAGTTTATATAGGTTTGTGCTCATATGCAGATGACACCACCATTGTAGTTCCGCCAACTTTTCAACACAAAAATGCTCACTGGGTAACAGAAAAAAACAATGGTTATTTGGTCTTCAAATGCCTATTTTGTAATCATATAATCTCAAAATCACGCTTGGATTTTTTTCTCGGACGGTCAGGCTAAACAAGCTGTTATTGGCGTGTGTCAAAATAAATATTCATTATTTTACGTCTCTTTTATTTATTTCAATGGGTAGCCTATTTATATCCACTGGCATGTATTTCAAGGCGTAGACCTATACATTTCAAGTCGGCATGAAAGGGGTATGTTCAGCTATGATCATTGGTTGCTCAGTCCTTAAATATAAAAAACTAAATACCGCTCACTTATGCGTTGTTTCATAGGTTACATATAGGCTAATATAATACATATATTATATACCCGTCTTTCGGATGAGACGTTAAACCGAGGTCCTGACTCACTGTGGTCATTAAAGATCCCATGACACTTATCGTAAAGAGTAGGGGTTTCCCCGGTGTCCTGGCTAAACTCCCAACCCAGGCTCATTCAATCTGCCACCTAATCATCCCCCAGTTTAATTGGCTAAAAAAATTATTCTCTCCCTCTCCACCTCAGCTGATGTGTGGTGAGCATACTGGCGCAAAATGGCTGCCGTTGCATCACCCAGGTGGGTGCTACACATTGGTGGTGGTAGAGGCGAGTTTCCCCCTCATCATTGTAAAGCGCTTTGAGTATCTAGAAAGGCGCTATATAAATGCCATGCATTATTATTATTATATAAGTCACATAAAGATCAGCGTATTTTGGTTGTGTATTGACAAATGCAGACTTCCCCTGAGAAAATATGCTAGGTCTATAACTCCCTTAATGCTGAACTAATTTTCGTGTTATAAACATCAGAAATATCTGCATAACACAGGTACCTTATTGCCAAATTTCCCAGAGCAGCTAGCATATTTGCAAAAGGCCTTTTTTACGATAATAGCCTACAAGAGTTGTCAAAATGTCGAGGTTTTTTGTTGTAAATTCATTCATAATTTCAGAGAAATATGAATAGGTTGCTATAATTGGGACGTCAACAACTACCACTAGGGGAGCACCGTGCATAGGGTAAGCGTCATTAACAAGGGGTAGCCTAATAATGAACGCACACCCACAGTTTCTTACTCCAGGACATCGCATTCTGCAGAAATATAACCCAGTTATAATTAGCCTACAAAATGAGCTGGAATTCTTAGAGCAAGTTGCAGTAGTCTATTCCACGTGGCTTTTTCCATGTTTAGATACCTCCACTTTTCTTACCAACTGGTTGCCTACGTTTCAAACTAGGCCATGCAATTTTACTGGGGTTAACCTACTCAGCAGGGGAAAATAGCTTCCTTATCCAGGAGATCAGCTTGACTGAGAATATAGTGTTATAGAATTACCTAGATGTGCATATAGCGAGGTTATATTGAACTGCGGTGTGCTATAATGCAATAAAAATGAATATAATTATTAAAGTTTGGAGCAATAACTGCTCAGTTATCTATGAAATACATTTGTATAGACTATCATATGTCATGCAGTCTAGCATTATTAACCCTCCACTTATATTTAATGCATAGCTTATATCATAATCAGCTCTGACAACATTTTGACAACTCTTGTAGGCTATGAAAGGACATTTTACAAATAGGCTAGCTTTTCTGGGAAATTTGTAAATAAGGTGTTATGCAGATATTTCTCACATTTATAACACAAAATTAGTTCAGAATGAAACGAGTTATAGGCCATATTTTATCAGGGGAAGTCTGCATTTGTCAATACACTAGCAAAATACGCGGATCTTGAGGTTATATGATTACAAAATGGGCATTTGAAGACTAAATAACCATAGCTTTTTTCTGTTACCCAGTGAACATTTTTGTGTTGAAAAGTCGGCGGGTAGCGTTCAGGTGAATGCTAATAAGGGTTAGCGTCCGTTTATGTCAAAACGTCTCTCAACCTAGATTTCTCTACTCTGACGTCTGGATCCCACCTAATTGAGGTTGGTTTCATCAGTTTGTTTTAGGATACGGAAATCCTTCTCCAATGCCAGTGCTAAGTCGTGCATACGACTTAACGTAGCCTACTACGGTGGAGGCCCCGAAAGGCAAGGTAAAACATTTATTTTTTAAGTTTATCTCGTAGGTAGGCTACGTACAAATTATTTTTTTCACCTTGCCTTTCAGGGCTTCTGTAGGTTTTAGTTAAGGGCCAGAAATATAGTTTAAGCCAGTTGAACACAATTAAACCCAATTCAAGTTAAAGCAAATAAATTCTCAAGATTAAAAAAAAACAAATTTTTAAATTTCCTATAAAAGGGACAGCTACAACATCCTTTAAAAAGTCACTTATAAGATACTAGCAATATTTCTTTTGCACGGATAGATGTCATTATGATTTGAACATTTTCTACCCTATAAAATGACATCGTCAGAAACGTTTGAGATTTCATTCCTCATTAGTTCTCCTATTTGGTAATGTAATATTTATGAATACAATTGAAAATACAAGTATTCTTTGGCACAGGTCTGGTACAACCAAAGTCCTACGTTATTGGTAGTGTGTTTTCGGAGTTGAGCTCTATCGTCACAAGACCGTGGTGTAATGGGCAGAGGCGCAAGCTCTTGACGAAAGGATCACAAGTTCGACTCCCGGCATCAGTAAGTGTAAATGTTGTATGGAAATAGTTATAGGAAATTGTTATAGGACTCCCCCTGGAGTGTCCTTACACCCTCGTTGCATTGCACTGTGTACCATAACCTGAAAGCTGTGGACTTACGTTCAGCCTATGCCTATCTCTGCTGTGATTCGCAAGGTTTCCAACCTTGCTTTCCTATCAGTCATCACTAAATACTGTCTAATAAAGCCAAAATGCTAACAATTACTGTTGGTGAGCCCTTGTGTTAGGCATTTAAACCTTTTAAATGAGCGTCCCCCTAATGTTATATAGAATGTTCCTGGCACGTTCCTGGAACGTCATATTGAATGTTTGAAGAACACAAGAGGAAGGTTCCCAGAACATTCCCCCTATGTTACATGGAATGCACCTAGACTGTTGCACTGATGTTATATACAATGTTTGTAGAGCGCAAGAGGAAGGTTCCCAGAATGTTACCCTCATGTTACGTAGAATGATGCCCTAATGTTTTATGGAATGCCCAGAGAATGTTCCCCTCATATTACATAGAATACTCTTAGAACGCCAGAGGAAGGTTCCCAGAACGTTACCCTCATGTTACATAGAATGTCCCCCTGGTGTTTCATGGAATGCTCCTAGAATGCTCCCCTGATGTTACATAAACTGATCATGAGCGCAAGAGGAAAGATCCCAGAATGATACTCTCCTGTTACATAGAACGTTCCTCTGATGTTTCATGAAATGCTCCTAGAATGTTCCCCTGATGTTATAGAAAATGTTCGTAGAGCACAAGAGGATGGTTCCCAGAATGTTATCCTCATGTTACGTAGAACGTTGCCCTGATGTTTTATGGAATGCCCAGAGAATGTTCCCCTCATATTATATAGAATACTCTTAGAATGCCAGAGGAAGGTTCCCAGAACGTTACCCTCATGTTACATAGAATGTTCCCCTGATGTTTCATAGAATGCTCCTAGAATACTCCCCTGAAGTTATATAAACTGTTCGTAGAGCGCAAGAGGAAGGTTCCCAGAACGATACCCTCATGTTACATAGAACGTTGCCCTGATGTTTTATGGAATGCCCAGAGAATGTTCCCCTGTGATGTTACATGGAATGCTCTTAGAATGTTCCCCTGATGTTATATAAACTGTTCATAGAGCAAAAGAGGAAGGTTCCCAGAAAGATACCCTAATGTTACATAGAACATTCCTCTGATGTTCCATGGAATGCTCCTAGAATGTTCCACTGATGTTATATAAGCTGTTCGTAGAGCGCAAGAGGAAGGTTCCCAGAACGATACCCTCGTGTTACATAGAATGTTGACCTGATGTTTTATGAAATGCCCAGAGAATGTTCCCCTCTGATGTTACATGCTATGCTCCTAGAATGTTCCCCTGATGTTATATAAACTGTTCGTGGAGAGCAAGAGGAAGGTTCCCAGAACGATACCCTCATGTAACATAGAACATTGGCCTGATGTTTTATGGAATGCCCAGAGAATGTTCCCCTTTGATGTTACATGGAATGTTCCTAGAATGTTCCCCTGGTGTTATATAAACTGCTCGTGGAGCACAAGAGGAAGGTTCCCAGAACGATAACCTCATGTTACATAGAATGTGCCTAGAAGAGGAGGAATGCTCCTAGAATGTTTCTGGAATGTTAAAGGGACGTTCCTCAGAAACATTGTGTGAAAGTTCTTAGAACCTGAAAAAAAACTCAACATTGCTTCAACCAGGGAACGTTTAGAGCAACCTTAATAACATACAGGGAACCTTCCTAGAACGCAATTCCGTTAGCTGGGTAATGAATTCAGTAACTAATGTACATTTAGGAAATATTCTTACTCAGTGTTTTCAGTTAAAATTAGGCCAAAAAATATTAGAGCACAGCCCAGAACAATAGAATATTCACATTGATTCGCATCTTATGAACCAATTTGAAAACTCTTCTGAAAGATCAGCCCTTATCATACCATTTTGCACCCGCAGGGCAGGTATGGGGCTCTATCTTGGCGATCTTGGTGCTTGGTCTAAGCGCATGGCGTAAAGTCCATTTAGGGCGTGTCCAAGTCCACTTTTGCTATTTTAACGGCGTGTTTTTTGGGCGCTAAGCACGGGGCAATGTGCAAATGGGCTGAACCTAGTCGCTTCATTAATTATAGGTGTGTCTTGGATGTGACTTGCAATAAACTAATCAAAATGTCATGTCCCATTCCCTTTAAAAGCCTGCTTTTCCACCTTGGAGGATTGCTTCATGGCAAAACAGGTATGCTTGTGCGTGTTTAGTGAGATCAAGGAATAGGCTAAATGGATCAATAGTATGATCAATATTATTCGGACTAACCATTAGCCTATGAGTTCCCGGTAATTCCTGACAGGGATGTTATTTTACAAAATATATGCAGTTAAATTTCGTTAAAAAGACCTGCAACAGCTGAGAATAAGCAATCAATGGCTTCAGTCTCACCTTTGAAAACGCCAAATTAGCCTGCTTGTTCAACGAATTTCGTTTGATTATGCAATGAAAGTGTCAAACATCAATTCCATGAGGCTGTTCTCATGGAGTTCTCGAAGTTCAAGCTTCATCCGAAGTTCATTAGGCTACCTGCATAGTAATATTGATTAATAACATAAATATCATTATTTTGCCTTAATGATGACACTAAATACAATAAAGCTGTCAGGTTGGCAACCCATAGCTATGTTCACGCATATTTCCCCTTGCTTTATAATGTCCTGTTTATGGAAATGTGACCAACCTGTTTTACTCGTAGCATAAAAAACAATCCACTTTCCCAGGAAGACCGTGAAACGTGTGATTTACAGCAGGGGAAACAGAGAACATGCAGTGCACATGCAGAGAATGCCAAAAAAATGAATTGTGAATTAATTGTGTAATGTGCTGCAAATTTGTTTTTGTTTCTAATTAGACACTTAGTTCTCTTAAAAATCGTTTTGTTCAGTTATGGAATAACAGCTGGGTTTTAATAAGCTGAGAGTATGAAAACCTGGTCACTGTAATTTTAAAAATATGATGGACGAAGAGTACTAAGGTTCAAATTCAGTTAACATGGTGACATTTATCTCCGTTGTTTAACCGTAGGGTATGGAAAAAACCTTATGCACAGCGAATCCGCTGTAGCTTAGGCTATTTGAAAAACAATAAATGCAATATTCACTGGACGAGGTTTTGAACTTTTTTCAATCAAAACTATTCTATTTACTTACAGGCTGTAGGCCTAGAGAGCTGTATTGTAATGACATCTGAAGCACATTTTCAGAACTCAAATGTCCGTCTATTGCAGTGTGCGAGTTTTCCATTGAATGACAATTCACGCATTATGTGTAAATGACAATTCACGCATTAGGCTTGATATAGGTGTTATCAGCAAATGGGAATCCATTTTTAATGGATAGCCATGGTCCCGTAACAGAAGATTGTCCCCCCAGAAGATTACAGGAATTATTGGCAAATATAGGCTAAATCATAGATTGATCCAGGATAATTGCGAATAGTCTATAGCCTACATGTAACCTTACAGGTACCATCGCACATTGCCTGGATGTTGATGGAGTGGGCTGAAAGCAATTTAATTTGGCATTCCCCTTCGCTGAGGGACAGGTAGCTATGTGGTCTTTGACCTATGGACCCTTTTATTATTATGCATTTTTTTAGCCTACACAATAATAATATTTCACATTGTAATCTAGATATTTTTAGTCATGCTTGTGCGCGCCCCTGTGTGTAACAGACAGGAGTATGTACGCGCGTTGTGCACACGCCTATGTAGACGCACTTATATGCGCCTTAAAATAACATGTAAACAACTGCGATATGACTTTAGACCAAGTTTGTGGTGGTTTTAGCGCGAGCGCTTTCTGCTGGCTCAAGATAGCAATACGCCAAAAAGAATCCTGGCCACTCCTCATCTTAAGACCAACACGCCCAGTTTACTTGTAATGGGCGCAAGAATACATGGTATTTAAATGACGTGAAAGCAAGGCGTTTTAATGAACCATGCGCCGGGTGTAAGATAGCAAAGACACTTGCGTTTGGGTTAGCGCCGCATAGCGCCGGGTGTAAGATAGGGCCCATGGTCTTTATTTTATCTTTAGCAGAAATTTCCTGTTTTGGTATCCAAGCACCACAGACGATGTTCATTGGTTTTTTACTTAATTCATGCATAATTGTAATTTTTATAGTGAAAATGCTTGAAACTTCTTAGCAAGCTGTTTGCAGTCAGATTTAAAGAACAAAATCTAAACCATCTGAAAATTTCCCATTGAATGTTCGGTATATTACTTTTTAAATTTATACATTTATGTTACACATACATTATACAATTACATGTCTTATACATTTATGTAATTTTCCAGGTTATCTCAGATATTGCACTGTAGAGTGAGATTTTTTTATTGTCAATATAATCTTTCTGAAAGTGTGTTTATCATGTTTTTCAGTCTGCATTTATTAATCTCACTATTTGTTTCTATTGGCAGCAGGTAGCATGAAATAAAAGAATGCACATTACATTTCAGAACAGAAAATACTACTACAACCATGAGTAAGGCAACTGCCCAATATTGGACAGACATGCAACTTCAGAGCTGTGCTGTCATACAGTCATTGAACGGTAATTACTTTGAATGTTTATCCTTTAGGTTTAAATACAGGCATCAATTTCTGTGTTACAAACACTTCACCGCCTTCTTTTTACATGTTGGATGGGATCCCTGAATGTTTTCTTTCTAGCGTCTGGCATGTTGTGATGCACATAGAAAATCTAAGTATTTTTTAATAATAAATAATTTATCTACCTTATTATGACTGCCTTATTTAATAGAAACTTTTAGTAATATCCTTCTCTCAGAAGTCACCAGGATGATCTATTTAATGTGGATTTTCAAAAGCAATTCTAAGAGGGGCCCTGTCACCAGCACACACCGATAGCAGGATATGTCACAGTCACTACTCTGTACCCCACTGTCACTGAGCTGTAACCCGACATCATCTCACAGTCACTGCACTCTATAACACTGGCGCTATGAAATATATTAGCAGCCCTGTGCAATACAGCACTATCAAACTGCTACGTAACCCAGAGCAAACATGTTGCATCCCACAGCTGTTCAAGACGCTGATCTCTGGGCACAACCCACTGTGATATTTTACAGTTTTTTTTTATTTCGAGCCGAGGTCCGGCGCTCCTGTGTAAAAAAAACACTATTCCAGGTGGAGAGAAACTGTGCTGTCGCCACAGCTTTGAGACAGAGTGATCTGGGAAAACATCTGAATAAACGGTTTCCAAAAAATTAATGGATCAGTCAAACACAGACTTATCATTGTCAAAATGCCATGGTCTGTTTACTATTAGACTGGATGTGAAGTGAAAGAAAACTGCTAGGGGGAGAGGGAAGGAGAGTGAGGGAGGGAAGGAGAGAGTGAGGGAGGGAGGGAGGGAGAAAGAGAGAAGAGGTCCCAGGATATGAGTGTGAATGATTTATGGATATTTCTGGAAACAGAATGAGAGGGGTGGGGAGAGGAGGGGAGGATGGAGAAAGAGACAGAGAGGTGGTAACATGCCTCTCTATTTATCATAGAAAGACCAGAGTGAGGTATGCCAAAGAGAAAGGGAGGCAGATAGAACAGAAGATGCATTCAGCCTTTGGGGTTGATGATACAGGCCTATACTGTATGTTTATTACATTGGTCTGATGAAGAACGCTTGGACTTGGTTCAGAAAAGGCAAGTTGATCACTAAATGAAAGCTACTGATGGTACTCATAGTAAAATGAGCAGAATCCATATTTATGTTTTTCACTCTGCTTGCGATTCTATTTAGTCCATCGTGTCTTTTTCCTGCCTTTTGTTAATTCCTCTGCAATACCAGCAAAATCATGAGAGATAAAAAGCTCCTTTGGAATTTCCAAGAGGGACAGAAAAGCATGTTTCTATTCACAGTTCTCTGCTCTTTCATTCTTCTTGTCATTCTCTCCTAAATTGAATTCAAAAGCAATGACAAGTGTTGCCAAACAACTTGACATAAACAATAGGTTACCATTCCGCTCTTAAGCTCCGTTCCCTGTATGCACTCCTCCTTTTTCTTCCTCCCTCACTCTCATGGCCTCTCTCTGTATTCCGCTTTCCTTCTCTGTGTAATTCTCTCTCCTTCTTATTTCGTAGCAACATCACAACCCACCCACCACACACACACACATGTATACACCTCCTCCTTTTCTCTGAGCATGCTGGGAGTTTGGTGGCAGGAGGTTTCTTTTTCTGGTCCCTCATTATCACCAGCAGAATACATCATCCTTAAGACCATGGAGTGTCTCAAAATATGCCTGACGTCTGCTACCATGGCAGGTCCAAAGGGTACACCACCAGCACCTGTCTGTTCTGAATGACTGGTAGAGGCAGCTCAGTATAAAAAGAAAATGCATTCAAATAGTGAATTTCATCTCAGGATCTCAAAACACTTTACAGCAAGGGCGGGGGGCACTTACCTCAACAACCAACAAATTTGTGATATGCAGCAGCTGTTTGGTGCCACACATCAGCTGAGGTAGAGAGGGAGAGATTAGTCCAATTAAACTGTGAGATGCTTAGATGGGCAGATTGAGATAGCTAGTTTGGGGATTTTTAATTACCTCTGTGAGTAGGACCTAGGTTTAAACTCTCATACGGAAGACAACATTGCATACAGCAGTGTGCCAATCATTGCGTTGGGGGACTGAATTTCTGCTTAGTCCAGAGGGAAGACCGTAGTGGCCCAATAGCTAATAATACTTACTATATAAACATACATAGAACCTCAAATGCCTTATTATATAATACACAGATTATCTTTGTTATTATCACTGGTGCAAAAAATGTGAATGTTACACAGAAATGAGCCACACTTTCCAGAAATTATACTTCCATTGGAAATACACCTCTCCTCAATAATAACCATGCGTCAGGACTGTCAAAAGCCTGGGTTTTCAACAGGGGGTCCTTGAAGGTACTGTAGGGGGTCCCTGGCCAGACTTGATAAGCAATGACTATACATACAGTACTGTGCCAAATTCTTAGGCACCCTAGAATTTTTATATATTTTTTTCTTAGATGTTCATTTTTTGTCTTCTGCATTAATATGTCAGTAGAAAAACACACAAAAAGTTTTCAAAACATTCATTTTCCAAAAATTTAATTGAACTATCTTCAGCGAAAAGATGAACAAGGAGTTCTGTAACAGATGGTATGGCCTCCACAGAGCCCCGATCTCAACACCATTGAGGTTGTCTGGGATTACCTGGACAGACAGAAGCAAGCGAGACAGCCAAAGTCTGCAGAGGAACTGTGGCAAGTTCTCCAAGATGCTTGGAACAACCTACCAGCTGATTTTCTTATAAAACTGCACGTCAGTGTACCTAAGAGAACTGATGCAGTTTTAAAGGCAACGGGTGGTCACACCAAATATTGATTTGATTTAGTTTTTTACTGTTTACTGCTTTTTATAGTCAATTGTTTGATATTTAGAAACTTCATTTCATTATTCTTGAAAGCATCTTCGCCTTAGAGAATATTTTCACGTGCCTAAGACTTTTGCACAGTAGTGTAGATTTGGGAAAATACTTGCAAATATATATATAGTAATTATATACCCCTTTTTAGGTTATTATAGGGGTCCCCTGGATGCCTTTGAACCTGGCTGGGGGGTCCTGGATCAGAAAAGGCTGAAAACACTTGGTCTAAATTCAGCAATCTGGTAGCAAGTTTCCACGGGAGCATTACAATGAAACAAAAATAAAGGTAACTCTTGTACAATAGTTGTGCTGGGTAGTCAAAAGCTGCCTATGCATCCACAGCCTGTGCCCTTTCAATGTTCCCTCACTGATTCCTTGTTTGTAATGGCACAACAATAACCCTTCCTTGATTGCTCTAAACTTGCAGTTAGCACCATGTATCCTTCTAGTGATTTGTTCTGTCCATCACCTTCGGTTTCTCTCCACACATACAGTACATCCTGTATGACACTAACTATTTTTGTTCGGGACACACAATATTTCAATTCCGGGCTGATATCAATATCAATGGCTGATGTTGGCCAATGTTGATACTTCAAAGGTAAAATGTAACAAATTCTATTTGTAGAACAAAATATTTCAACTTGCTTTCTTTACGATTAAGCAAAGAGCATTATTCAAAGGAGTCTCTTTGTAACTTTGTTCATGAGTTTAGCTGAAAAAATGATTAATGAACAATAAATTATGAATAAAAGTGATGACTATAATGAATAAAACCATAAAAAGATTACTATGATTTGGTTACATTTTGAGCGTGATAGTTTCACCTTATTCACATCAAATGTCTTGCATGTACGTATGTTGTGTAAATAAGTACATTTTATAAATAAGTTCACTTCACTTACAAAGTTACACACATTTCAGAGTTCCATACAACCCACATTCTCTAAGGGCTCAAGTGGTTCTACTGTAGTTTGTCCCAGGAAGTCTCTTATTCAACAGACAGGAATCAGTTGTAGGGTGGCTGCAGGAGTAAGCTTCAGGATGGCTGCTAGCTTAGAATGAAACAGAAACAGAATTTGTATTGCTCTGCTCCACATAATGCCAAGCAGGGTCCAAGGCCAGGCTGGGGCCTTTACACTAGTGCTGTGCACTATTTCATCAACAAGCCTTTTCCAGATGGTGACCCCTGATGCAGTCAGATGGTAACCATCTGATCAGTCTCCCACAACAAGCATTGAGGTCTTTTGACATTATGGTCTGAGGGATTTTTGCTGGAAGATGCAGGCTACGTTGTTGCAAAAGGACTGTACACCGCATTATCAATATTAGATCAAATCTTACATCCGTGATTTTCAAGCACTCTCTGAGCTATTTGATGTCAATTATATTTGTGACAGACTGCAATTAGATAATTATACCGTTGACTCTTTCCCCCCAAAATCGTTTCATTAAGTTTCAAGCCTTCCCTGTTGTCTGTTATCATCGCTATGACTACTTGTTGTGATGTTCCCCAGGTATATTAGTGACAGACACTTTCGCTGACAATTCAGTGTAGCCAACCCCCACGGTTCTGGTCATCCCTTGTTACCAAGGCGTTGACTTTGAGTGCGCAGAAACTGCAATCAGCAGTTACCAGCCAGCAGCTGTAGTCTGCTGGGCACCCGG